>JAJQQW010000004.1:2905000-3162500 GCA_025583905.1 Ia io | reverse complement strand
CGGGTGGCCCGGCACCGCACACAGCGCCCAGCAGGGCCTGGAGCATGTCCGCTCTCTGCTGGGCCGTGGGCTCCTTCCCACCCTCCCCACAAAGCAAACTCCCCGAGCCCACAGCATGGCGATCGCCTCTGGCCCCTGGAGCCTGCCAGCGCTCCAACAGAGCACCCCGATGGAGAAACGGGGAGCAGCCCCCCCGGAAAAGCTCAGGCCCGCGAACCCATGGTCTCGACAATGGCTGCAGAGTTAGAGGAGGAGAGGGGACGGGGTGAGGGTGAGGGTGAGGGTGAGGGTGAGGGTGAGGGCACACGGGCCTGTAAATCAAGCTGCCGTGAAGCGCCGGGTCTCCCCGGTTTCCCCGCAGAAACGGGGCAGCAGCTGTAACTCGGGGGCGGGCCTTACAGGAACCGCTGCCCGGGCCGGCTTCCTGGCACTGCTAACTCGATTTGGCCTCTCGCTCGACGGCCTTTCTTGGAAAACGGATGAGCTTTCTACTCTGGTGCCTGGGAAGGCCGCCTGTGCTGACAGGTGGGGGCGGATCCGTCCAGCGGGGCCCCGGAGAGCGTGCCCTGGGAGTCCCCCCGGGGGCAGGAGGGGCAGAGAGGCACAAAGACTGGGGGGCGGCCCCCTCACCTGCCCCTCCAGGCGGCGTCTGCTTCCGAGACCACTGGGCCTGAGGTGGCCTTCACAGGGCGCGCCCGGGGGACCCTGGGACTCCACTGCCCGTGCCCGATGTGAGGCCCCACCAGGGAACACCCGACACATCCAAAGACTCCAAATGCACAGCCCCGGGGTGGGGTCAGCCCGGGTGGGGGTCAGCCCCAGGGTGGGGGTCAGCCCCAGGGTGGGGGTCAGCCCCGGGGTGGGCGTCAGCCCGGGTGGGGGTCAGCCCCAGGGTGGGGGTCAGCCCCAGGGTGGGGGTCAGCCCCGGGGTGGGCGTCAGCCCGGGTGGGGGTCAGCCCCAGGGTGGGGGTCAGCCCGGGGTGGGCGTCAGCCCGGGTGGGGGTCAGTCAGGGTGGGGGTCAGTCCCAGGGTGGGGGTCAGCCCCAGGGTGGGCGTCAGCCCCAGGGTGGGCGTCAGCCCGGGTGGGGGTCAGTCCCAGGGTGGGGGTCAGCCCCAGGGTGGGCGTCAGCCCAAGGGTGGGCGTCAGTCCGGGTGGGGGTCAGTCCGGGTGGGGGTCAGCCCCAGGGTGGGGGTTAGTCAGGGTGGGGGTCAGTCCGGGTGGGGGTCAGCCCAGGTGGGGGTCAGCCCCAGGGTGGAGGTTAGTCAGGGTGGGGGGTCAGCCCAGGTGGGGGTCAGCCCCAGGGTGGAGGTTAGTCCGGGTGGGGGGGTCAGCCCAGGTGGGGGTCAGCCCCAGGGTGGGGGTTAGTCAGGGTGGGGGTCAGCCCAGGTGGGGGTCAGTCCCAGGGTGGAGGTTAGTCAGGGTGGGGGTCAGCCCCAGGGTGGAGGTTAGTCCGGGTGGGGGTCAGCCCCAGGGTGGGGGTTATCCTGGGGGGGTTGTTCCGGGGTGGGGGTTAGTTGGGGGGGGTCAGTCTGGGTGGGGGTCAATCCCGAACCCAAGACTGGGAGAGGCTGAGGGTGGGATCAGACTCTGGGTTGGAGGGTGGGGGATCTAGAAGAGGTCCCTGCAGCAGCCCCACCTCCGGGCCCCAGCCTGAGAGACAGGCTGCCAGCCCCCTTTGCTAGTGACCATGAGTGTCCCTGACGCCATCACCGGGCCACGGGCCACGGCAGCCGGAGCGGAAGGGCAGGGGCCGATGCTGTCCTTACACAACTCGCCGTGTGGGCCCCGGTGCCAGCTCTGCCCTGCGCCCAGCCTGCCTCCAGCAAGCCTCCTTTCGACCAGGTCTCGGCCCGCCCTCCCCCTTCAGGCTGCTCTGGGCTCCCCCACTTAGAAAAGCAATATTTACAGGGTCTTCCAAAATTCCCCCCACCGGATGGCTCTTCTCCTTCCTGTAAAACTTCTCAAACTGTAGCTTAACTGACCCCCCGCCCCCAAAATCAGGCGGCCACGCAGGAGGAAAACGCAAGCCCAAGTCCCCCAGAGCTCAGGACAGAAGCGGGGTGTGGGATTGGGAGCCCCTAGAAATGGCTGTCTCGGCTGAGGGAACATGCACACCCCATTGCGGAAATCATGTTCCAAGTTTGGCTTCTAGAAGAGAAAAATCTAATTTTTGAAAGCTTCATAAGTATATGCATTTTATATAAAACAACTTTAATGAATCCACTTCCGCCTGACAGAGTAGAGGAACCCAAAGCTCCTGGATTTTAAAAGCTTCCATTAAAGCAGCTTTTCTTTTTTCAAAAAATAATGAATTGGAAAATAAGTCCGGCGCCTGGTGAAGCCCGAGGCCGGCAGGCGACTCCCGACGCGCCCAGGAGCGGAGCGGCCGCAGCCGCCTCCCGGTCCCCGGAGCAGAGGGGTCCTGCCGTTTGGCAGGCGGCACAGTGTCTTCATCGGTGCTACCCAGGCTCATAAATTACGGTAAAAAGCTGGCGAGATGGAGACAAGAATGTGCTCCTGAGGAGGGAGAGAATGCAGGACAGAGCCCCAAGTTTGTGGTCCCCAACAGCCCCCAGCTAACGTGGGACCCCCATCCCCTCGGAGCGACTAAACCCAAAGCCCTACTTTTCCAAGCCAGGCCTCGGTTGGCTGGCCTCCGTGCGAGAAAGGTCTGTGACCCAACCACGCACGTGTGCACCCCCTTCCCAAGATCTGCCTGGGACCCGGCCCTGAGGAGGGGCAGGCAGTGCCCCATGCTGCCTACCCACTGGTCAGAGGCCAAAACAAATGGCCGTGGTGGCCACCAGCTAGGACACCAGGTAGCGCTGTGCGTGAACCTGCGTCACCCTAAGTGCACTCATTCGTTCAAGAGCTCATGCAGCACCTGTTCCATCCATCAGGCGCTGTCCTAACACCAGACACACAGTGAAGTCGGAGAGGGGCCCTGCCTCTTCGCAGCCTACATTCAACAGAACCTCAGAACTGACCCCTGTGGCTGTGCTCAGCCCCAAAGGCGGGATGAGCCCGAGTGCAGCCCTCATCCCAGCGCAGCCGCTCTGCCCCCCAGGATGCTCTAGGCCAGTGGTCGGCAAACTCATCAGTCAACAGAGCCAAATACCAACAGTACGATTGAAATTTCTTTTGAGAGCCAAATTTTTTAAACTTAAACTTCTTCTAACACCACTTCTTCAAAATAGACTCGCCCAGGCCGTGGTATTTTGTGGAAGAGCCACACTCAAGGGGCCAAAGAGCCGCATGTGGCTCGCAAGCCGCAGTTTGCCGACCACGGCTCTAGACAAAACGGACTATTCATTTGCCTCCACATCTGTCCTTGCCTGCTCCCATCCTCCCCTCAAGCATCCAATTCACCTTCCAACCCAACTCCACGCCACCTGGCGAGCTTCTCCTGGTCCTCCCCCGCCACCTCTCCCATCTGCACGTCCCCGCTCAGCCTCTGCCCTGGAGCAGCACACAGGTGAGGGGGTCACAGCGACAGCTCACCCATAGGCAACCTGAGCGTGGAATTCGGGGCAGGAAACAGTTGTTGGTAGAAGCCTCTGGGGAGAAGCTGATCAGAGTCGACGCTGGAGGAAGTTAGGGGGTAGAAGGAGAGGGAGGAGCAGGTCCCAGGCCTGACCAAAAGCTCCCAGGGGTCATGCAGGGAGGGCATCCCAATGAGGCTGGAGGAACAGGGACCCTGAGGAAAGCAGCTCTGGGAGGTCCCTGCAGGTTCCCTCAGCAGAGCCCTGAGCAACCTGCTGAAGCAGGAGTCCAGCCGCGGGGGACTCACAGGGAGGACTTCCCCCAGCATCCAGGCCGGGGATGTGGGCCCAGCAGTGGCAGCCAGGCGAAGGTGAGGGTCAGATCCAGAGCCCAGTGGGAGGAACTGGCCCCTGAAATCTAACCCTCGCCATCATGGCCTCTGTCCCCAGGAGTGATCCCCCCATATAAGGACCGCACCGGGGGATGGAAGCATGGGTGATGTTGCTCACTCAAGGTCACGCACAGCACATTGAGGGCACAGGGAAGGTCAAGTCTTGGGGTGTGGAGGCACGGGAGGGGCTGGGAAGGCAGCCCTGCTGGGACCTCGCGTTCGTGGTGTGTGGGCTGGGTTCAAATCCTGCCCCTGGGACTTACCAGGGGTGTCAGGCCACATAACCACGGAGCCCAAGCTTCCTCCCTCCAAAGTGGGGACAGAAACGCCTGCCCCACTGCCCACCTGGGGAGGTGGGAGGGCTCTGTGACACGGGCATGGTGAGTGGCAGTGGGCGGGGCTCAGCCCAGAGCGGCTGTGACAGCATATCCTCTATGACCAGCCGCGGAGAGGGAGGTAGAGGTGCCTAGGGCCCAGGAGAAGGCGTCAGCCTGGAGGACTGGCTGGTGGGAGGACCAGCCAAAGCACCTGCCAGGTACCACAGCCTGCTGAGGGCCAGGACCCACCCAGCCAGACGCCCAAGGTAAGCCACCGCCTTCTCCGAGGCAGCGCCCAGCAGCAAGGTCATCAGAAAAGTCCTGAGAAACAGACATTCCCGGCTCCTCGCGGAAAGAGGGAAGAGCAGCCCCGGGGCCCAGTGGGGAGACAGGCACATGAATATTTCATTGGTGTCCCATTAGCCACACAACACACATGTCCACCCCTGGTGACTTTTTGGGAATAACATCTCATTCAGAAACAAGCAGAACCCCACTGCCTGGGAAGCGCCCCAAAGCAGCCAGAGGGGAAGGACTTGACCTTCTGGGTCATGGCCAGCCAGGTCACTGAACTCAAAACCTGCTCAACAGGGACCCAGAGCCAAGCCCTGAGCTGAGGCACCGCCTTATGCCTCAAGCCAGGCTCACCCTGCTCACCCCTCCAGGCCTGTCACAAGTGGAGCCGCCCACCCATTAGGGGACCCATGATCTGAGCCATCAAAGTTGTTTGCCCTTCAGTTACAGGCAGGACAGGGGAGGGAGGGGCAGGGATTCAGAAAGACAAGGGGCGGGTGTCCTCAGCTATCACTGTGCAAATCGCTGTCACATTCACTTGCTTGACAAACATGTACAGGCACCCAGTGTGTGCCAAGCACCCAGTGTGTGCCAGGAACGAGCTGGACGCTGGGCACAGGGCAGGGAGCAAGCAGGCAGCAAAGGAAGTGGAGAGAAATGATGCGATTTCACAGTACACACTCAGGCAGTCCCACTGTTCCCATTCTCCAGATGAAAACGCTGGGGGGAGCTCGGCCACAGACTCAGAAACACCCCCCCCCAACCCCCTGCCCGCTGCGTTGCGGCTGAATGCAAGACAGGGAATGGGGAGGATCGGGAGGGATTGGGCTCTAGACCTGCTCTGCCCTCGGGTGGGACCACCCTGTTAGAGGTGACCACACACACGGGCGAGCTCACTGTGCAGGGCTGTTTCCTGGCTTTCAGACTTGTCACTGCCTCCCTCTCAGCTCCTCCTCCTCAGTCCCCAGGAGGGCACGGGATCAAAGGCAGCCACAGCAGGCAGTGCCCTCCGCAGAGCGGGTCTGGTTCTTAAACTCCTCCAGGACCCCTTACAGAGCCCTCTGAGCAAAAGTCATCATCCACCTCCAAGGGGCAGAGGGCATCTGGCCTCCAGGGACACCCCCCAATTCCCTCTCATTTGGGTGCTGGCCAGGCATGGAGGGCACAGGGGTGTGAGAGGACTGCCTCCTCACTGGCAGGTGTAAGCATCTAGGATGACATCCCGGGGGACAGCAATGGGGACACAGGTCCCTCTAAGGCCCATGCCTCACCCGCCACTTCGATGTCCTCACTGATGACAATTCAAACAAAGCACCCCCAGCAGGTCTGGATCTGGAGCTGCTGGTGGCCCCGGAGACAGGCCCAGAGCAACCACGGCTCCCACAGAGACGCTCGGTGACAGGGAGCACACGCACGCTCTGTAAACAGAGGCACAGGCGCACGGAGGGCATGGTGACCCCAACGTGACAGCGGGAGCACACACCAGGTCACTCAGCACGTCCCCTTCAAGAAACAAGACCAGCAGTTCGCTAAAAAAAAAATTGCTTTTAGCTGACTTTATCTTTTAGCCTCAAATGCAGCAGAAACATTTCTGGAGAGAGGGTTAGCCCTGTGAAGTCGTGTTCCAGCCGGGCCCTCCCCCAGACTGCCGGGCAGAAGCCGGAAGGAAACTGAGCCGGAAGAAGCAGCTCGATGCCGGCTGCTGTCCCGAGATCACAGCTCCCCTTTCCCGCCCTCTGGTCAGCCAGGGGCAGCCCCTGGTGGCTGTGCAGGCATCTGGATGTGACCTTGAACTCTGACCCAGCAGAAGGACGATGCAGTGCCCTTTGGTTGCTGAGCTGCTACCTGGGCCCGCCTCCAGGTAACACTGACTTAGGGCGTCTCAGCCAGGGGTCTGCTGGGACCCCAGGATCTGCTCCGTGTGCACACAGATGAAGCCAGAAGCCAAAGGAGTGGTCTGCACACCCCAGGAGGGCGCCTGTGCAAAGGCCGGCGCTGTGGGGGTGAGCAGGCCAGGCTGGGCCACCCTCGGGACAGCGGCTGAGGCAGACACAGGGCGCCTCTTTGGCTTAGGCTAATGCCGGAGGGGGACCCCAAGAGGACCGTCCTTTCTCAGAGCAGAGCCTGAGGGACGGGACCCAGAGAGTCCAGTCAGGGGCGGTTCCCATGAGTCTGTGTACACGGATTAACTGTACCTGGGTCACACCCGGAGGGAGAAGTCAGCCCCGGCAGCAGGTGACCTGACTCCCCCTGGGGGCCCCCCACCTGTGGATCACCCCACCTGCTCCACTCATATCCACATTGCAACTGACAGGCTCCCAACCTCACCAGCTCCTTGGCCTAGAACCTGTGCACCCGTCTCCCACACATCCAGGCCTCTGCGGGGGAGCCCACCCCTTCACTGTCAGGTGGCCCGTGGGTCTGCTCTAGGCCCACTTCTGAGTGGAGACCCCTTCACCTGAGAACTGCGCCCCGCAGCGCCAGCTGGGCCTTCTCCGGCCCTGAACTTCCAGACGCCCCGGCTCCACCCCACCAGGGGCCAGCACCTCTCACGTGCGGTTTGGGCAGTGCTCAGGGTGAAAGGGCGATTCTGCCTAGGAAGCACGTCTGCCAGTTCCTCCGCGGGGCAGGGAGGGACACTGGCCTTGTCCTGCATCATGACTAACCTGGACATACTCTACCCCAACATGGACTCTCAGCGCCTGCTTCATGTGCCGTTCATGGAAACTACTACAAACCCAGGTCCTCCCGTGGCCATCCAACAGCTCACTCAGGTGACAGGGCAGACAAAGTGCGTTTCCCCGAGGCCACGAACTCCTCGTTTTCCCAGAGAGGAGCCATGGCCAGTCCGCCTGCTTAATCCTGCCTCCACTGAAGAAACGGAAAGGGATTATGATACAAAGTGACCAGGCTGCTTGCGGTTATTACTGTACTTGACCGTGTTATGCTTTGATTTGGTGCCTTTTAATTAAATTTAAATTGATCCAGCAGTTCCAGCAATGATTTCTCAATACTCATGAGATTCTGAAGATGCCGGAATCTGGCGGAATTCATATTGCACACTCACCTGTCAATAACAACTGCTGGTGAAAGCCGCACACGGGCGCCCCACGCAGCCTGTCCCCCCGAGCAGTGCAAGGAGGCCAAGCAGGCCTTCAGGTGGCTGTGGGTGCGGTCTCACCTCCCCACACCCCAGGGCCCCGTAAATAGGATGTTGTCAAAGTTAATCAAAGTGTGTTTTTATTTATTTACACAAATACTATTTCTTTTATATATTTTATTGATTTCAGTGAGGGAGAGATAAAACATCAATGATGAGAGAGAGTCATTGATTGCCTGCCTCCTGCACGCCCCACACTAGGGATGGAACCCACAACCCAGGCATGTGCCTTGACCAAGAATTGAACTGTGACCTCCTGGTTCATAGGTTGACGCTCAACCACTGAGCCACGGGCTCAAAGTGTATTTTTAAAAATTGTGTGTTTACTTTTCCAACTCTCCACCCAAGAAAATAAAATGAGCTCGGACTATGGTTCCAACTATCGACTGCCAGGCTGGGAAGGGAGACAGGCCACCGTCCTGGGGCTGGGATTGATGCGGCGCATCCGGAGGTGAGCAAGCTGCCAAGTCACCGGCACAAAAACCTTTCCTGGGAAGAGCGCTCGGCCCTCACTTCCAACACCGAGCCCAGGTGAGCATCTGCAGTGGCAGTGCCGGCTGCTGTGCCAGGAAGCAGATGAGCTATGGCAGCACTGGGGAGAGTGAGACAGAGGCCTGGCACCAGCCTGCCCACCAGATACCTGGGCCTCACTGGACTCTGGGTACCCTGCACAGGCCCCAGGTCAGGGCTGCGCTGGTGGCCGGACAGTAAAAGCCCCTTCCTCTGACACAGCCTCCAGGGACAGATGATACACAGACAAGATGACAGGACAGCAGGCAGCTGAAAGGCCTGGGAGAAACCCAGCAGGCGGAGGTGGAGTATGCTTCAGGGAAGGCGGTGAGGAAGCCGGGGGGCAGGGGGGAGGAGGGTGTTCTGAACAGAGCCGAGGGGACATGACGCAGTGAGAACTGTCTGGGTCCCGGGCAGGAGGCACAGCAGGGCACAGGCATGGAGAACGGGAAGCTGAGGCCTGGGGTCACGGAGGACTCGGGAGTGCACCTGAAGTGTGCGGGGTCTGAGCCAGGTGTGAGGAGGCCCACGCTGGCCCCTGGGCAGGGGCACAGCAGAGGGTCGCCAGGGGCTCTCTCTCAGAAGCCAGGGCCCCAGGTCCAGCTGGATGGCACCCATCACACGCGTCGGGCTGGCCTGGTACCTGCTGCTCACCGAGGGACTGTCATCGGGGAACGGTGCACACTCGCCGTGGGAGGAGGCACAGGGCCTCCGGAGGCGCCCACTTCTGAAGGTCACGGCGCGGCACTTGGATGGAGCCCCGGCTGCCTCAGCTGCCCTGCGCACGCTTGGCTGGGAAGTGTCCCTGAGTCAAAGGGCAGCGCCTCGCGTCCTTTCAAGTCTCTGCCCCCCAGACATGTGGGAGCTGGGGGGCGGAGGGGCCGCCGGCGGGCACGGCTGAGGCTGCAAGTGACTCCCTCCCTCCCCTTGCAGCGTGAGCGCCTGGAGGGCAGGGCTGTGTCCCTGTGCCGTCCCAGAGCCCAGATGTCTGGCGACTCAGCAAACAGCGAGTGGTGACGATGCCGCCCGGCTCCAGGACACCCCCCACGCCTCCTGCCTCACCAACTCAAGGGCAGAGGAAACCACACGCCGGATTTCCATAAGGCAAAGCCAGCGAAAGCAATTAGAACAGACAGATCACAACCATTTCAACACCGAGACCGAGCAGTGACGTCTGCAGTGGCCACAGACCCCCTTCCCCCTGAGACCCGGGGACCCTCCGGGCACAGGGAGGCCGTCTCGGGCGCTCCCCCTGGCCGCCTGCGTGGCCCAGGCAGGAGGGTTAAACTTCGCTCTACTGCGTGCTCTGATTTACTGCAGAAACCTGCCCTGGCCCCAGGCAAACAATAACTGTATGAAAATATTCACACCGCACCTTCCGCTCTCCCTTCAGGGAAAGACTGTCGCACTCAGAAGTGAGGGGGAGGGAAAATTAAATAAAACGTACATTTAAATAACAGCCACCGCGCGGGGAGGGGAGGCAGATTTCTGAGCCAACTTCCAAATCCGCGCCGCTCTGATGTGCCTTGGAAACAATCTCCCTGCCTGCTGTTGCTTAAACAGTAATTATTAAAGGCATCAATTAAACACGCCCAGCCTGCCGTTCCCGCAGCCGGGTCCCTGGCTGTCCCGGCCCTGCCTGCAGCCCCTGCCACCCTGCACTGTGTCGGGGGCAGGGCCCGTCAGAATCAGCCTCTTCTCAGCTCCATGTGCCACGTTGTCAGGCCCGAGTGGGCGGGCGGCTCCCGACAGGAGGCTCTCCTGCCACCTCCAATTAGCATTCAGCCCAGACCCAGGCCGGATTGGCATCAAGCCGCCGCCTCTGTCAGCATTGGCACCCCCCTCCCCCGCCCAGCTCTCCCCAGGAAGAGGACCTCCCTGGATCGGATCGCCTGGCCCATTTCCACATGACATGAAAGAGGAGCCCCTCTTCTTGGCCTCTGGATCACAGAGTGGTCCTTCCTGGCTTGTCAGGAGGGGTCGAGGGCGATCGGGGGGACTCCCATGGCCAGAGCGGAGACATTCGCTGGGCAAGGGGGGCACCAGCTCACATCCCTGGGCACCTGGAGGCGCAGGGCTGGCGCCTCTCCAGGGAGGGTTGGCTGGTGCTCCCCAGGCTGCACCAGCAGCCACTCTGCACCTCACAACCCTTTACTGAGCATCTTCTGTGTCCAAGGCCCTGGGTCTGGCCCTAGAGCACATGAGAGATGCAGGAATTACCCCAATATGTAACACACACACACACACACACACACACACACACACACACACACCAATTATTAATAAAGAAATATGCCACGTGCCACACAACAATCCATTGTGCGGGGCGGCGGGGAAAGGGGGGCGGCAAGGATAAAACCCAGGGAAAATGGAACTGAAACCTACAGGGGGTCCCCATTACCCGGGACGAGCAGAAGGGACAGGCAAAGTTTCACTGCCACGCTAAGGAGCTGAGGCTTTCTCCCGCCGAGCGGGGTCCCTGACAGCAGGGGTGGATTGACCTAGGAATGACTGGGGGGCCACGAGGGCCCACACTGGGGCAGTGAAGGGAGAGGCGGGGGGAGAGAGAGAGAAACATCGATGTGAGCGAGACACATCGATTGGTTGCCTCCAACACACGCCCTGGGGATCAAACCTGCAACCCCTCAGTGTGCAAGCTGATGCTCTAACCACTGAGCACATCACCCAGGGCTCAAACTGAGTTTTTAAGATACTTTCATTAAAGTATAATTAGTATACAATAAAAAGTACAGACCTTAATGTTTGGAGAGTATTAACAGCTACATACACCGGGTCATCACAACCCCAGAGGGGAGGCAGTCCATTTCCAGTGCCCAGACACTTCTCTTTCCAGCCATTTTCCGCCCTGCCCTCGGGAGACCACTTTGGTCACCGCAGGTTGGCTGCATGAGTATGTGCAGGTGACCTTGGACAATCCAGGCCTGAACCATGCATGACCACGGATATGTGGGTCTTTTCAATAAATACCTGAGCTGTCTGCGATCTGTAGAGGCAGGGCCGGCTGTAGGTGTCGATCTAAGGCCATTTTATATGGGAACCTGGGCATTCTCGGGGTTCGTATCCAAGGGCGTCCTGGAACCCACCCCTGCAGATACTGACGGACAACTAAGTTTTGTGGGAGTCAAATGCTGTATGTGGATTTCTGACTGTGTGGGGGAGGGGGAGGCGCCCCTAACCCGTGTTGCTCAAGGGTCAATGCACTTCTGTTTTCGAGATCCATCCATTGGTTTGTATCAGCAGCTCATTCTTTTTATTGCTCTGTAGCATTCCATTGGGATCGTTTATCCATTTTTCACATGATGGATAGTTGGGCCACTTCCAATCGGGGCCTCTATATAAACATTCTGTGCAAGTTCTTTTGTGACATATATTTTTATTTCTCTAAGGCTAATACTTAAGAGTGGACTTGCTGGATCAGATCACAGACGTTGAACTTCACAAAAATGGCCAAACAAGTCTCCAAAGAAGTTACACCACTTAATGCACCTACCAGTCGCCCCACAATCTCACCGACATTGGATGTTGGTGGGTTTTCATTTTAGCCATTCTAATGGACGGTATCTCCAGTGGTTGTAACTGTACTTCCGTGATGAGTAATGTCAAGCATCCTTCCACATTTATTGGCATTCATAGATCTTCTTTTGTGAAGTCCGTCTTAAAAGTGTCTACACATTTTAACAAAGATATACAGTTGTGTAATCACAACAATCAAGATATAGAACATTTCTATCACCCCAAGAAGTCCCCTTGTGCCCTCCCATCGTTAATTCACCTCCGCCTTCAACCCTCCAGCAACCACTGACCTCTTTTTTGCTTTTCCGGAGTGTCACATAAAGGTGACCAGGCAGGGGTAGCCTTGGAGTCTGGATCCTTTTCACTGAGCGTAACGCACTGTGAGATGCAGTCACACCATCTCCTTCTTTTTACTGCTCAGTAGTATTCCCATGGAGTTGTTGATTCCTTCACCAGCTGAGTGACATTGGGTTTTCAGCTTTCGGAAATCATGAGTCAAGCCCTGTGGTCACTGACATCTGAGTTTCTGAATGACCACACTCCTCACACCTAGCAGTGTTGCCGGGTCACACATAGAACAGATCTAAGCGTTTTCTGAAGACTAGGTTTATAAGAAACTGTCAAACTTCTTTCCAAAATGGATCCTGCATCCCCACCAGCACAGAGGAGCGGGTGCTATCGGGGTTTTATTTGTCTTGTTTTGACGACTTTCTAATAGAGGTGTGTACTGGCATCTCATTGTGGCGTTTACTTTCATTTCCCTGGTAACTAATGTTATTAAACATCTCTCGTGTGCTTAGTTGCCATCTGTACATCTTCAAGGGTCTATTCAAGATCTCTTGCCCATTTTTAAAGTGGGCTGCTTGTATGTTATTAAGTTTTAAGAGTTCTTCATATATTCTGCATACAAGTCCTTTCTTAGACATACATTTTGCAAATGTTTCCTCCCACACTGTGGCTTGTCTTTTCAGTGTCTAAACAGTATCCTTGGAAGAAGAGAACTTTTACATTTTAATCAAGTCTGAAATCCTTCTCTCTCTCACGGATTGTGCTTTTGGTATCGAAGAAATCTTTGTTTATTCCAAGGTCATGAAAACATTCTCCTGTGTTTTCTAGAAGCTTCATGGTTTTGAATCTAAACTTAGGTACCTGCATGACCCATTCCGAGTTAAGTTTTGTATACGGCGCAGGGTGTGGGTTGAGGTACAAGGGTTCTTGCATGTGACACCCAATTGTTCTTGCTCCCCAACTGTTTCACTAGGCTTTGTTGGGAAGACTGCCCTTTCTCCAACGAACCGCCTTGGCACCTTTGTCAAAATTCACTGACCATCCACATATGGTCTCTTTCTGGACTCTCTATTCTGACCCCTTGATCTGTGTCTATCTTTTCACAATTCCACACAGTCTTGATGATTGTAGCTTTAGAGGAAGCCTTCAAAATCAGACAATGCCATCGTCTGTACAGCTTTGTTCTTTTTCAAAATTCATTTGGTTTGCCCTAGTCGGTTTGGTTCAGTGGATAGAGCGTCTGCCTGCAGCCCAAAGGGTCCCAGGTTCGATTCCAGTCAAGGGCACGTACCTTGGTTGCAGGCTCCTTCCCGGCCTAAACACTGGTCAGGGCACATGCAGGAGGCAACCAATCGATGTATTTCTCTCACATCCATGTTTCTTTCTGTCCTTCCCTCTCTTCCACTCCCTAAAAATCAATGGAAAAAAATCCTCGGGTGAAGATTACCAAACAAAAAAAAATTGATCTGGTTTTTCTAGGTCCTTTGCATGTCCATATAAAGTTCATAATCAGCTTGACTAAGTTTTGACTAGGATAGCACTAAATTAGTAAATCAAATTAGGAAGATAAACATCTTAACAACATTGACTCTCTCAATGTTGGATTTCATTTCTCGCAGCCATGTGCTGTATACTCTTCAGTGTACAAGTCTTACACAGATTTACTGTTTTATCCGAAGGTAGTTGATGTTTTTGAAGCTACTGCAAATGGCACTGACATTTTAATGTCATCTTTTTTTACTCATTTGTAGAAAAACAACTGACCGTGTATCTCAGAGCCTGGTTGAAGCCACTTGTTCAGGTGGCATGTGTGTATAAATCCCCCAAAGATTTTTCATCATCATGTTGTTTGCAAATAGCAGTTAGTTCGATTCTGAATTTAATTTGTCTGAAACTCCAAAAGCTAGGTGCTCTGTAATGACTGGAAAGTGTCAGAAATTTCAGGAAAGAAAAGACATGGAGAGAATCACTTTGATTGCACAAGTGGACATAGTGACATCTTGAGCTCGGAGGTGTAGATCCTCTTCCTGTTGGATGGACACTGTTCCAGGGGTGACGGGAGCTGTCTGACTGCATGTCAACGGTGCCATCGTCGGGGACTCTGGTGGCTGTGATAACTTAGACAGTTTCTAAGTTCCCCTCCACGGCAGCTCCTTCTCCTAAGCGCACGCAGCAGATGGTTCTGGGTGTCTTTGGCCTCTAATATCTGGGTACGTGCCCTAAGCTTCCGGTAATAGGATCTCTCTTGGCCTGGTAAACAGACTTTGGGTCTCACATGTACTTTCCAAATAGCTCTCGATTTCATCCGTGGGGCTGTGCAAAGGTCTCCATTCTAGGCACTGACAATCCAACAATGACACACACACAGCAGTGTGTGGAATGTAAAAACCAAAGACACTTTTTAACAGGGAGTCAGCACCATGTTTACGGCTCAGTCAATGAATGCACAGAACAAGGGAGCAGACCGACAGATGAGAGACTTGACAAGGGCTGAGACTTCATGTGTATTTCTGCCACCCTCTGCCTCACTCCCATGCTGCCACCCTCTGGAATCTGACCCCAGTCCTCAGTCACATCTATGGTATCACCTAGGATCTGTGGAAGTTAATTACTGCCTCCATCACAAAAGTCAAGTAATTATTTATCACGCCAGTGTGTTCTGCCCAATGGTTTCAGGCATGACTTTTTTTATTAGAAGGTAGTAAAACTATGCAGGGTTGGGCAAAAGTAGGGGTGAGTATGTGCAACACAGTTTATCCTCATGTTATTAATTACTGTATTATTTTCCATACAATTGTAAACCTACCCTGGCCCCACCCTGTACACCTGTGTGCATTTGTGTGTTGTCTATATAATTTTTTAACGGAAAAATAACTCCAGAGCCCTCCACTGCCGTTCTATCAAATGCAAGGCAAGTGATTGCTGAGTTTCCCATTATGCTCGCCCTTAAATCACACTGTTTGGTCTGGTTGTATATCCAGCCCTACGGGGAGTTGTGCAAAGGCATATATTTGGCAAGCTTTCAAACCACGGCTACAAAACATGTGCTGAAGAAAATGATTCAAAATATTAAGAAAGCAGTCATTTATTTCAGGACGCCTGTTCACGTGAGACAATAAGCTGCTTCCCAGAATAGGGGCCATCCATCAGGACACCGCCACATGCCGGCACGCGCTGGCGGGGGCCTGCCTCTCAGCCGTCACACGCAGTGACGGCCATTCATCACCCGCAGTGCGTCCGGGGGACAGCAGCAGCCTGGCACACCTGCAGGATGGCGCAGGCCCGCACCCCAAGAGGCACCCAGAGCCCTACTGGGTCTCGCTCCACATCCGCGAGAGCGCCCGCGGGGCACGGAGGGATGGGAGTCGGGAGCGCCTTGGGGCTGGTCTGCAGCATCCACTTCTCCGTCCAAACAGAACCAGCCGGGGCTCTGGGTGAGCCAGGTGCCTGTCTGGTTCGCTATGTGCGGAGAGGTCCCGCCAGGAGGCAGGAGAGATGGGCCAGCGGAAGCAAAGGAGATCCAGTCCCTCCAGAGCGGCCCCTGGAAACCCTGTCCCCCCGAGGGCCACCACAGGCCAAGTCCACCCAGGACTGGCCCCAACACTGACCCCGGCTCTCACGTCCATGAGCTTCACCTCATCGGCCTGAAACCCAGGTTGTAGCATCTCCTTCCATCACCGAGGAAGGGCACAGGTGGACTTGTAGAGTACACTTACTAGCCGGTTTCCTCTCCATCAGGACACACGAGCATTTAACAGTTCTCCGCCAGCTTTAAGAAAAACTGCACGAGCCAACCGCACGGACGGACCGTCAGCACAGGGCGTGGGCGAGCTAGTGGCCTCACCCTCGTTAGTTCTAACAGACTGCCCTGCCCCCGCACAGGGCGCGAGCCTGCAGACGAGGAGTCCACGCAGGGAAGTGGGGGGTGTCCAGGCAGAGCCCCGAGGATGGACCTCGCGCCCGGGGTGCAGAAGGCAGAATCCAGGCTCTTCTGAGCTTCGGGCTTTAAATGCAACCCTCATCCTCATTTTCGCAAATACTCTTCCATGCTGTGCCTGCCAACCCTGAACTTCAACCCTCACCTTTAACAGCAGAGAAACGGCGCCCTCTCAAACGGAAAGGCTGGTTTGGGGATTCACACTCTGATCGGGCTCCAGAATGGAAGGCGAGTCAGTCTCCTGGCTCTAAGCTGCCCGAGCTGCGCCCGCCTCCCAGGACCTCGCGTCCCACTGAAAGGCCTCAGTGTCCTGGCTTCGCAAAGGCCCTCGGTACAAAGCAGCTGCTCACGGAACATTTCCAGCTTCGTTACCAGGCTGTTTTAAACCGGTATTTTCCTGCCCTGAGTTTGCCACCATTTAAAATGTTTGCTAGTTAGCAGTAATTATGGAAATGCAGCAGCCATTTCTATTTTTAAAAGGGAACCCCATTTAGCCTTCGTACATCCTGCAAGGTTTAAAATAGCTAGTCCGGTGATGTTTTCACTTAATTCAAACTGTCTGTGTGGACTTAAATACAGGTTCAGCAGAAAGCAAAGCAAGTCAAACATTTACTTCCTATTAAACATCTAAACCAGAAGATTAAACCTACTTTACATTTAACAGAAGCAGCCTTCGCACCTCCCGGAGCAGGGCTGATGTTTAAGAGGCAATCAATTTAGGAAGACAGCGATGGATTGCTTTAAACTCTTCAAAAAAGGAAAAATACTTTTGAGCCAATCTTTTCATTATAGTATCTTCCAAAGAACCTACGGAGCCTTTATTCCTTCCAAACCTAAGGCCTTTTAAAGGCAACTCTTGCCCCTAATTCCACATAAGTATTCAGCACAGCATAATTAAATTTCAGCCCGTGCTATTCTTATTGGATTTTATTAGGTTCACAGAAATAGAGGGTGGATCATGTTTGCAACAAACTTCCCAGCAACTTTGCATTCACGGTGAGTGCTTGGCTCTCAGATTGAACTGAAAATGCAAAACCTACTCGGAAGGCCGGTTCCAGGCCAGGACAGACAGGAGGCATTGAAAAGCAGCTCGCTCCTGCGTCACACCCGGCCTGCGCGCACACGCCTGCCCCGGGCTCTGCTTCCGTAACAGCGCCGGCCCCGGCCCCGGCACCACTGCGCACAGATCTCAATTTTCAACATGCAAATACTGGAGCCTGCTTCATTTCTCAATGTGAGTCTATCTGGTGCGTAAATAAAACAGAAAGGGAAAAGCAGGCAAGTAAAATCCACCCATGGCTGAAAGAAATGTGCACGCTGAATAAATATTTGGCTGGCTGGGTCATTTGATTTACAGGCAGTGGGCTCGATGTTTCTGGTCATGATTGTAAATTATACAACTCAAATCTTCATGTTTCCCAGTCGGTGTCAGGAAACTACAAATGAACACAAACACCTCCCTCCCAGAGAGGCGACCTGGGTCACAGGACTCCAACATTCCAGGGCAGGGGAGGGGTAACCACGCAGTGACCACAGCCAAGTCCACTAGCCAATGGGAGCCCAGAGCCCCAGCTAACCTAACTTCCTCGGGTGAGTCCCAGGGGATCCCAGAGGGACGCATCTAGCACCACGTGCGACTCCCCCGGAACGTGCACGCGACGCTGGTGCCTCCGTCTGGAGTTCTGCACACAGGCCAACAGGGCGCTCTCCGAGCAATGGTCACCCAGCTCCTCAGCCAGCCAGCCGGCCGCCTGTGTAACCTCCTCCCAGCACGCAACCTGACGAGGGACCCACAACAACAAAGCTTCCGTACAAATCTGCCGAAGGGAGCAGCAGCCCAGCCCTGCTCGAGACACAGGACGCCACCAGGCCGCGACCCTGAGGCCGCCCCCGAATCCGCAGGCGCCAGGCTAGAACCAGGCAGGCACTTGGATGCTCTGTCAGCTTAAAAAATAGAAAAGATGGTTCTTTAATGAGACTGTTAGAACTTCAAAAGGTTGAAAATACCTTACTTCTTACACTTGACTTTGTAGATTCGTCTAAGCTATTGATTAAAAAAAAAAAAAAAAAAAACACCCACCAAACTCAGCAAAAGTGGTCAGTGCGACTTAACAGTCTAAGAACAGCTGCCACTCCTGGTTTCAGAAAGGACCAGTGAGAGGCAGCCCGACATGAAGACAGACCCGGAACAAAGCCAACATGACCACATCCAACGCCTCCGCCACGGGAGCAGCTGTTAGACTGGACAGAGCACCCCTGGGCGCCCCCCAGCCCCCACCATCCTCGTGCAAACATTTTACGACGCTCACTTCTACTTCTGACGGGATCCAAATGTTTAAATAAGACGCTCTGCTCCCTTTCAAGAACCGGGCCCATTTATCACTTTTCAAACTACATCATCTCCTCAGCCAAGTGTCTCTGTGGCTCTTGTAAAAAAGACACCGCCCGTGTCTCGAATGTCAAGGTTTCTCTGCAGCACAACGTGTAGCCCCAAGTTCACAGAGAGGACGTGGCCTCAAAGAGGCTGCAGTTGTGCCAGG
Source organism: Ia io (assembly GCA_025583905.1). Lineage (NCBI taxonomy): Eukaryota > Metazoa > Chordata > Mammalia > Chiroptera > Vespertilionidae > Ia > Ia io. The sequence goes on along the minus strand of JAJQQW010000004.1, from coordinate 3,144,045 downwards.
GCCTGTGGACGCGCAGGGCAGCACAGACCATGATGCCCCGAGGCGCAGGACCACGAGATTCTGTTACATCAGCCTAGTGATGCTGACCTCAGGATGTTCAATAGATCTGGCTGAACAAAATATGTAAGTTGGCAATTAGGCATCAAAGCACTGTTATGCCTATTAAACGTGTGAGTGTGATCACTGGGGTAGGACTTGACCAGTTTAAAAGGGGGGAGCAACATTTTCAAAGCCACATCATTGCAGGAGGTGCTGGGAGGCAAGGCCGGGGCTCAGCCGCTCCGCAGAACGGCTCCGTGAACTTGGGCTCTGAGTCTCCAATGTGGCCTTCCTTACTTCCCCCTGACACATGCAGGGAGTGACAAAGCTCTCCCTGCCTAGATGCCTGGCTTTTATTTGGTTACTAGAGGCCCGGTGCACGAAATTCGTGTACGGGGGGGGGGGGGGGGGGGGGGGAGGGAGGTGTCCCTCAGCTCGGCCTGCACCCTCTCGCAATCCGGGACCACTGGTTCCTAACTGCTCATCTGCCTACCTGCCTGATCGCCCCTAACCACTTGCCTGCCTGCCTGCCTGATTGCCCCTAACCGCCTCTGCCTCGGCCCCTGCACACGGGACCCAGGCTTCCCTCCTCTGGCCAGCCACAGGCACCCAGGCCCCGGGCTTCCCTCCCTCTGGCTGGCCGCAGGCACCCAGGACCCAGGGCGGCTTTGCCCGGGCCCCAGCTTTGTCAGGAAGGACGTCCGGAATGACGTCCTGTCTATCTGGTCTAATTAGCATATTACCCTTTTATTAGTATAGATTTCTTTTAAAATCTTCATTGTTGAAAGTATTACATATGTCCTTTTCCCCCACTAACTCCTTCTAGCCTGCCCCCTCCTCTGTCATGGTTTTCAAATAAACCAAATGAAATGTTGCCTAGGAAATCATTTTCTTAAACTAGAGGAATACACAAAATGAGAGTTGCTATAATTTTTGTTTCTATAATAACAATTTATAGATTCTCTATGAATTAAAACTAGCCAGTGGACTTCTCACTGGAAAGCCCAGTTCATTTCTTTTTCATCTCTGAGTATAAGGAATGGTTTGGGATCTTGGGGGCAGGGGGCCGCATGTGCTTCTGCCTTGACTTAGGTCGCGAGGCACAAGGAGTGGCCGTGAAACTGCAGACATGCCTGGCTGAGAACTGACACGAGCTGCCCACCGGCCTCTCCTTCGGTCCCACAGCTCATTAGCGGCATAAACAAGGAAGGTGTTTAGGTGTGAAGATCCTGGAAAATCAAAGGTTATTCTAATGTCAAATGGGCACGGCCATGGACCACGGTAAAGAGAGAGGATGGCTGGGAGCCAGTGCCACATCCACGGCAGAACTGAGGCATGCGAGGCAGCCATCTCAGCCACAGCACAGCTAAGTGCTAAGCTGGCACCGTGAGCCAATCTGACCCCAGTTCACGGGGTTATGTAAGAAAAGTCATCAGGAAAACTCAACCGCTCAGCGATGCTCGCAGACACTAGGGGTGGGGGTATGGGAACTCTGTACCATCTTTGCAACTTTGCTGGAAATATGGAATTATTCCAAAAGAAATCATTTTTAAAGGTAAAGGTGGAGGAGCTTCTAGGAAGAGAAGGAAATTAGCACGTATTGAACAGCACCCGCAGGTCACTGTGTTAAGAGTTTTTCCCGTGTCAGCTCCTTCCAACCTCACACCGTCTCCTGACGAGCCAGAAGCAGCAGCTCAAGCTCATGAAGGGCAGAGGGCTCTCCCAGGGCCCCGCCCTTCCAGACAGGCGGGTGGATCCAGTGCCTGGTCGGCCTGGCCCCACAGCCCAGAGAGTAGCTGAGTCTGGCCGAGGGACCCACGCCTTCCGACAGCAAGTCCGCCTGAAAACGCTCTCACCACCAGTTCCCACAGGGCAGGGCTCGCTGCAGCTCCAGGAAGGCCGGGGCGCTCCGGGGCCAAGGCTGAAGGGAGCAGGAAGCTGAGAAACAGAGCATTCTAGATGGGCATACACTAGCCACCCCAGGGCTTCCCAACCCCCGCCAGAACCAAAGATCCCAGGAAGAACACACGATGGGGCTGCTGTCCAGAAGAGCAGTGGGGGGCTGAGGGTCCCTCCCTCTCTGCCTGATGTCCTGAGTGCCATCAGAGGGCACTAGCCCACATCATCACTCTTGAAAAGCTTACGTCACACATTTTAAGCTGCAGGAATGTTGAATGAAAACTAGATTTCAAATCAATGAAGGACTAAGTATGTGATCTAACAGAGGCTTACGCATCTCTTGGTCATACATGTTCACTGAACCCCATAAAAGCTGTAAGTCACACATGCAGCACCAGGGGTGAAGGATTTGGGGGGGTGGTTTCCAAAAACAGTAAGTTAATCAGATGTCCAGATTTTGAAAAGAAAACCAAGAGCTACGCATTTGCTCCTGCACCTTTTGCCATCATGTAGAGAAACCTTCGCATCTTTTACATGAACACACAGAAGGGCACCAAGAAAAACATTTCCGCTGCTTCTTCGCTTTAAAAAGCCACTCTCCAGTGAATTAAAAGTGGACATTCACCGTAATAAAATCATAGCACAGTTTATTATGCGAGATGAAGACATGATTGAATCTTTCGTACGACAATCCTTGGAAGAATAAATGGCAAACATTTTCTAGGGTTCACACCGCCATGGGCTGCTATTCTGAGCACATCACACTTAATACTCACAACGTCCCTCTGAGAGGCTGAAAAATGCTATTTTGGTAAAAAGTTCAACCTTGCATTTCTGGAATGCAGTCAAGAATTTTTTTTTTTTTTTACAGTTGTATCCTCCACTGATGATTTATTTGTCCACAAAACTGTAAATGCAGATTTGTGAGTTCTGCCTCATTAACCACCTTCGGCAATTAGTTCTTCACCCCAGAATTCACACTTCTGATACTTCCATGGCGGGTAAGAGCACATGATCACAACAGTTCAGCAATAAGTTTAATGAAAAATGCATTATGCCCTGAAAGATTTTTTTGCTTTTGCTTTGCTTCGTGGTGCATAAAAACCTGGTCTTTGCTTTTCACACTTTATTTACACAAAACTGAAACGTATTACTGAGTTCGTCAGAAACATTTCTTCTCTCCGGGAAAGAAAATTCAGGAGCAGCTGAACCTTTGTTTCCTCTGGTTTGAGTTAATTCCTTCGGTGTGCAATGAATAACCGAAGTTTATACTGAAATGGACAAAATCTGACAAATAATATATGCCACACCTGAAAAAATGTTTACACAATTCATCACAAGTTCGCACCACAAATAAACTCACCTTGCGGTAACAGCCTGCATCACAGGATGCTGCCTCCCTGGTTTTGGTTTTGCTCTTTATATTTAAAAAAAAGAAAAAGCCCTCCTCAAAGGTTTTCAAGAACAGTATTGGTATCTGGCCTACCCCCGAAAGACTGAAGATGGACTGACTCTGACGTCTTGAAGGTAATCTGGAACAAAAGTCAGGTTAGCATTATCTAAATAACTGCCTCCAACCTATGCCTCTGTTAAAGGCCATTTTGATCTAGAGTATATTTGGGGTTATTTTTTAATTGATGCCTAATTTATTATTTTAAATGATTAAATGTTAAGAAATCTTTTAACCGCCTGCCTACCTCCTACCCCCTGTCCTGATTTCTCGATGTTTCTTTACCGACCAGATGGCTCGATAGTCAAGTCACCCAGAGACATGGCTGGTGTTCCTCTCCATTTCCCCCTCCTCAGCAGGAGCAGGGGTGCCGTCACAGAGGGCACCTGCAACTCAGTCCCAGAGCCCTGCTGTGCCCAGCAGCTCCCAGGTACCCTGTGCAGGGCCGCCAGTCATTTCAATCTCAACCCAATATTCACATTTACCCCAAATCTCGCTGCCTTGTCATTTTTAAAGTCACCTGTGAAAGGCAAGTGGAAAGAAAAACATTCAGAAAGGAGGCACTGCCGGCTGACCCTCCACCATCCACCCCACAGCAGTCCTCGGACTTGACGCCGGCCGGGCACCGTCCTCCTGCTGGACACAAGGGTGACCAGACAGAGGCCCTGCTCCATGGAGCTTCCATTCTCGTGGGTGACACGTGTAACCAGCATGTAAACACGTCATTGCTCGGGCGGTGAGCGCTCTTAAGAGCCGAGAAGCTTGCCGAAAGGCCGGGGAGTGGCACCTGGGCATGGAGGCCTCGTGAGCAGGTGGCATGTGGACAGAGACCTGCTCTCCCAGAGCCAGGCCAGGCCGTGGGATCTCCGTCACAATAACTCTGGATGAAGCCAGAGCGGGTCACTTCAAGCTATTCATTCTTCGTAACATTCAGTTCAAATTAATTTCGGGTTTTGAGTACAATTAATTCACTAATAGAATCGTCGCGGAGCCAGTATGAACTGGCAGGATGGCAGAGCTCCCCCTACGAGTCCGCCAGCTTCTCTCCACTGCCAGCCCTCCCGGCTCCAGCTCTGTGGACCCTCTTCTTGCTGCGCCCATGAACAAGTGTGTGGTGAGAGCCTGAAATAAACAAGTGTAAAATGGGTCAAGACCATCACTTCTATTTCTGTTTTTAACTGAAGAAAATTTGCCCCATTTCCAGAGGCAGAGAGAAGAGAAATCTGGATAAAGGCAAATTGAAGTACACATTAAACTGAAGTGCACATTAAACATATGTACATGCATATACATACCCCATACACTACGACACATCTACCCACATATCTGACTTCTTCCTACAAGAACTCAAAATGGGATCTTTTCTAATCGGCTTTTTTGCAATCATTACAAAGTTTTTACAGCATAATTTTATTGGGTTGTACGTTCTATCTTTATAAGGCCACAAAACTTTTTAAAGGATCAAATTAAGAATTAAAGATTCAAAGATGATCGAGGTGAAGGTTCAATGAACGCTGATTTTATAGTAATTTTTACTGACTTATTCAGCAAACTACTTAAGTTTTGGTTTGGTTTTGCTAACAGCGTCCCCGGGAGCGTGTACAGGAGCTCTCTGACTCAGAGGAGCGTGTGCCAGCACACACTGCTGTGCCAGAACAGCGCCTCCAGAGCGACCCCTGCTAAAGGCTGCGCAGCACACAGGACTCGGGTGGACGGCTCCCATGTCATCCCCAGCACGTCCAGTCGTTACTTCCTAGGCCAGTTTCACGGGTTGGAAAAATACAGTATTTAAAGGGATGCTGCACGAGGAAAGGGACTAGCATTCCCCAATTATCTGTGATGCTAGCACGCTACAGGTGACTGCACAGCAGCGCAGAACTACCTTAACGCATGCTGGGAGGGAGCCGGAAGACCGGCCCTCCGTACCCGCCTCTCGGCACCGCCCCCGCTGAGGAAGTCCTGGAGGAAGAGCCACTAAGCAGGTGATTTGGGGCAAAACACTGGACACTGTGCTGACGAGTCTTACGGGCGAGTGGGGAGCACGCTGGGAGGGATGCCCAGTTTGGGACTGACTGCTGCCCTCAACGGCTAACCATCAGCATCACTACTGAACTGCAGTGGGTCAAGTTCAGTGACAGAACCATCGTCCTCGGGCATATGTGTCCAGTGCTCAGTGCCAGTCAACCCCTCCCATGAGCTAGAAGATGGCACTACAGGACGCAGTGGAGGAGGAGCGGGGCTACTTACAAGGCAAGTCCTCGTCATGACATTTGTGACCTACTTCCCTAGGGGCTAGTCCATGAATGAAGCAGTTCATTAAGACGCCAGAACAACAAACTGAAGGTTTCAAGGTGATCAAATGTAAATTATATTTTTTACATAAAATGCGATCATCTCTGCGGAATCGGCAGCTTCTGACTGGTTTTCCATTACTCTCTGCACATTTGCTCTCTGCCACCAAAATTTTAAGACCTGTATAAACAAAAACAATATTCATTCTCTTCCCCCACAATAGTTATTAAGCGTACGTTTTTGGCTGGAAGGTACATTAGCCTTCCCTCATTCGTGCCACTTTTCCCATTCACCCGCCCCATCCAGGCCCCACAACCACGAACAGACGCTGGGCTGGGCTCCAGGGAAACAGAAATAGGTGAGGTCCCGCACCTGCTCCGAGGAGCTCCCAGCTGAGTGGACTGAAGGCCCCAGAAAGAGGTAAGGTACAGTGTGCACAGCAAGGGCCTCACCCGTAAGGAAAGCAGTGCGTGTGAGAGAACCAGCAGGACAGGCTGTGCAGAGAGACCTGGGAAATGAGCCCTGGGCCGCCTGACAAGGCTGCCTGCCAGGCAGAGCGGAGCTGCGGAGGGAGAGTGGAGAGGACAGAGTGTGCGAAAGGTTAGAACTGAGCGCCTGCTTCCGGGTGGGGAGGGGGGAGGGGCAGGGAGGCTGGTGGTTGTGCCTGACCATGATGGCCTTGGGCTTTAGTGTTTCTCTACCTTCACCTACATCTACATCCAGGGATGAGGCTTTGAGCTAATGAATACTAATTCACAGATACTTGGTAAAGGCAAATCCAGAGGACAACACAGAACCACGCAGAGAGCAGAGAGCGGGCGAGCACCCAGTTGTGTCCCCTGAGGACGGGGCAAGGGCTGGCCTACTGTAGTCACACACCTGTCTTGGTGAAGGCTATCTGGCTATGCTGGTTAAAGTTGAAGTTTCAGCAGTAAATTTCTGAAGGAATAAATTACAAGCTTAAATGTTGTAAAACTTCGACTTTTTCTGAGGCAAAAACTACAAGGAAAAGATGCTAGTGACCCAGGTCTCAATAAAAGACACTGAGCAAATGTCACCGCGCTCACTGCCCTGTCTCCGGGCCACACCGACCTTCCCTTCCACAGAAGCTGGGACTGTGCAGGCACCAAATGAAGTGATTATGTCCACAATGCTTTTGAAAAGCTAATACTTTGGCTCTTTTACATAATGTCTTGTAATTTACAAGTGGCAACATAAAATAGCTCTTCTTGTGCTGGGATACATTATGATGTCATAAAGATTTATGTGAGAAGGAGTGACTTTATAAGCAAAACACCGCTCAGTGGGGAGAAAAACCTCAAAACAAATTGCAATAAAGCCATTAATGCTCTTTTAATTTCTTGCTTAATTTCCAGTGTTTGGTATTCATACTCTTCCCCACCCGATGGAAACACTTTCATTAGAATAAAGAGAGTTTAGGAAAACTTGTGTCCTGAGTGAGCTTTCACTATTACTAAATGGTGTTTACCGAGCCTCTTGCAGGTGGATGCAAGGGTGCGAGAAGGACATTCTATTTAAACGTGCACAGCCAGTGAGCTCCCCGGGGAGACCAGTCTGGACGCTGACCACACAGAATGCCCAGGTCTCACGCCTGTGACATTGGCTCATTACTCCTCCAACGCGGAAGTCATCCAAGAACATGAGGTTCATAAACACCTGGCTCTGCGTGGGCTCTTCCTAACTACGGGGGCAGGCAGGATTTGGAACAATTTCTTGGTTCATCTTAATACAGCAGAAAACAAAGGGAAGGGAACCTAAAGTCGTTTGAACTTGATAAAGGTACTCATGGGGGTGGGGTCCTTCTACCTTCCCCCTTCCCTGGGGTGCTGGGAGCACGGCAGGGGAGCAGCGTGTGCTGCCCGGGGCTCTGTTCCCCCTTCCAAACCGGCTCCTCCCCCTGATGACAAGCTTTTTAAAAAACAGCGTTCTGACCCCAGCATCGATTTTCATTAACCTTTAAAGACACGATGTGGATCAAAATAGATATACTTTCTCTGCCTGGCACAGGGTGACCAGCCTCTCAACCCTGGGAGGGCAGTTGCGTTTGTGCGGTGTCTGTCTGCCGGCCTCAGAGCTACCGCATGCGGCCGCTGCGGGGACTCACACACGCAGGACTGCTGAGCTACATACAGCTCCGAGGTGAGGCTTGTGCCAAAATAAAGGCAGGGACCCAAGACGCGACAGATAACAACAGGAATCTGAAGGGCGCTTTCTCCGGAGGGAACTCAGCGCTTCGGTGAGGTGCTCACACTGAGGTGGTGTTTTCATCGGTGATTCAATGAGCGGACTTCTGGATACAAGGGAAACCCCAAGTGGAAAGGTGCCGTTTTTGGAAGAGCCTGTCAAACTATGGCCTTGTGTCCTGAAATCTTCCTCTGACTCAGAAATCTTGCCCCAAACCCATGATTCCAAGGAGGTGCCACTCTAATGAGGCAAGACCCTGGCAGGTGCTTGGAGAAGCGGGGTAGGGTCAGGGTCGGGAAGTCCTGCTTGTGGGCAGAAGGTCACAGCCGTGCCCATGAGGCACCGGCCCCTGTAAGAGCCATGGCCTCCCCTCCTGCCTCTCCATCCCTGGTCCTCTCACCAGGAGGCATCAGTGCTTTCAGATCCACATAGAAAACCTTCATAAACCTTGGCCTCTCTGATCCTTGACCCTCTCCCCTCCGACGACCTTGGACTCACCTCCACCGTCATCCCCCAAGCCCGCGAGCCACAGGGCTATTGAGCATTGGAAATGTGTCTCGTGTGAAGTCAGATGTGTGGAAGTGTGAGACCCACATTGGAGCTCAAGCCTTCGTACAAAATAAATATAAAATACCTCAATAATTTTATATTGATTACATGTCCACATACTTTAGATATATTGGGTTAGATAAAATATATTATTAAAATTAACTTGGCTTGTTTCTTTATGCTTTCTTGAAGCATGGCTACTAGAACATTAAAAACTGCACCTGTGGCCTAGACTAATTCTATTGAACAGCACTGCCCTGGCCTCGACGTGAACCAGACGAATCTGCTCTTCATCAGAACAAACTCAAGCGCCCCCTCTGCCTCTAGAAAGCAGCGCCCCAGGCACCATGCCCCTTCCTGTCCTCCTTCCGCGTGAACCAGCGGGAAGCGGGCTCTTGTCCTTCGAACCTCACCAATGTCACGAATGACCTCCGGGCTGCCAGATCCATGGTGAGTTCTCAGTCTGGCTCTTAGTGACCTTGAGCCGCATCTGACACCCACCCCCAGGCTCCCCGCCTCTGCTGTCCCTTTCATCCTCCTTTGCTTCCTTCTCCTGCCTCTTAACACTCACACCCACAGGACTCCACCGCTGAGAGCTTGAAGAACGAGCGTGCTACGTGCTGAAAACCGAACCGTCTAGCTCGAGTCCAGGCCCTCCTCTCCACGTCAGACTCAGGTTGCGTGGCTGCCATGTCAACACCTCCACGTGGCAGGCAGAGCTAACACGTCCACAACACAACCCTGGCTCTTCCTCAGCCTTTCCCCAGCCTGCAGCGCCCTCGGGGTCCCAGCCTCAGTCAAGGTGCTCCCATCCCTCCAGGTGTCAGTGCAGAACCAGGGCACCACCCGACGCCTCGTTTGCACCTAGCCCAGTGGTCGGCAAACTCATCAGTCAACAGAGCCAAATACCAACAGTACAACGATTGAAATTCCTGTTGAGAGCCGAAAACCGACTTCTGCGCATGGGCCATGAAGTTTCAATAGCACTGTACGTGCACGCCCACACGTGGTATTTTGTGGAAGAGCCACACTCAAGGGGCCCAAGAGCCGCATGTGGCTCGCGAGCCGCAGTTTGCTAACCACTGACCTGGCCTATCCGCCCGCTCTCTGAGGCACATCCAGCTCTGACCACTCCCTCCGCCGGGCCCAGCACCCTCAGCCCTTGCAACATGTCTCCTCTGGCCTCCCTGCTTCCATCCCTATCCCTACCCCAGGGAGCCGCAAACTCCTCTTAAAGGGCCGGACAGGGAATAGGTGGGGCTCTGCGGGCCAGATGGTCTCTGTCGCAACTACTCAACTTGGCTCAAAAGCAGCTCCGACGATAGGTGAGCGGGGAGCGCGGCCCGTTCCATAGAACAGGAGCTGAGACGGACACTGACTGTTTAAAGCCCTATCACTTCCATGGGCCCCAAAATATTGTTACTCATCTTTTTTTCCAACAACTGGCAAACCTAAAAAGCATCTTAGTTTGCTGGCCGCACAAAAGCAGGCCCCAGGCTGACTTTGGCCCCGAGGCCATAGGTGCAGCCCCTGCCCTGGACTAGTCCCCGCAATGCGCACAGCGACCCTCTGAATCCCGCTGTTTCCTGCTCAGACCTTCTCAGATGGCTTCCCTTCTCATTCAGGGACATGGAAGACCTTCCCACGACCTCGGGGCCCACCACCTCCTCTCCTCCTCCCACCGCCCACACTCAAAGCAGCCCCCTGGCCCCGCCCTGCTCTCCTCGCCTCACTTTTGCTATGCCGCCCCCCCACCCCCACCCCCACCCCCGCGGGGCCGGGCCTTGCTGTTCCTTCTGCTGGGAGCACTCTTTCCTCAGATACCCGGGTGCCATGTCCTCCAAATCACCGAGTGAGACCCCAGTTCAAGCCCCTCTCTAAGACAGACCCTGAGACAGCCACAACCCTTGATGCGGTTTACTGGCTTCAGTGCTCTGCCATGTTCACTGCCATCTGGCACTTACCCTTTGTCTGCCTTGGACCTCACAGACTAGGCCGCTTTTGAACAGAAACGCAACAGCCTGGTGTTTAGGGGCAGGAGACGGGGAGGCGCATGGCTGGCCGGTGTGCCCCAGCACCGCTCGATGGCGGGGTGACCCTGAGCACCTCCGTCCGCACCTGTGCAGCCAGAAGACGCCTGCCTGCGCAGAGCCCTGGAGGGAATGCGTTACCAAGCTCACCAGGGCAGAGAAGGACTCCACTCCTGATTTCTGTTCTCGACCTCCCCCCCACCCTCTTGGAGGGGCAGCGCCTCGTTCTGTCCGGCTTAGGTCTTGGTACCCCGGACAGGGCTGTGCTCGTGTTTAGTAGCTACTTACTGGACAGAGGAATAGGGGTTTGAGCTGAGTCACTGTGAGGTGGGAGAATCCTCACCACCCCGCCCATCATCCCACAGACAGCAGGGAAGTCAAGCTTCCCACAGACCCACTAGAGAGAGAGCAAGCTCCCCTCTCCCCCCCCCCCCCCCCCCCCGGGGCGGCCCCACTGCTGTTCACGTACTGCCCTGAAGGGAGGCATAGCTGCCAACTAGGTCACCTCACAAGAAACCCCCACAACCTAACACTGTGCTATGGGCTCAAAAGCTACCCGTCCAGGGCTCTGACCTAATGAGAGAGACACCGACTTGATGTGGGGCAGGTTCAAGTTCGCCTGTGAAAGGCCAGCCTGGCAGAGCCTGGCAGTGCTTCCTGGGCCTGCGGGAGACTGCTCACTCAGAGGAGCTGATACTTAACTGACTTCTGAAAACAAAGACCATCTCACCACATCGTGGAAGTCCGCCCCGAGCAGGAGGTGTGAGAATGTTCCGTCCGCCCAACACCCATGGGGCCCTGAGCGCCCAGGTGCATGGCCCGGCGCTCCTGCGGGACAAGTGAGTTGACTTACGGGGTGTTAAGGCGGTGACCGCACTCCCGGGCTCTGCCGTGTGGGGACAAGGTCTTTCATGTGAAGAGGACTTAGGTGTGTCCCCGTGTAACAAGGACTCTTTGCAGTGAGAGGCCTACCCCTTTCAAACACTACAAACGGGGAAGATCGGCCACTCACTCTCCTGACTCTCACCTGAGCTGTTCCCCAGTGAAGGCAACAATAACACCTTCAGTACAGGTTCCACCACAGAGAACAGCCAGGAGTGCGTGCAGGGGAGCACACTAGGGCAGCTGCTATGGAATTCCGCTGCGTGACTGCCCACCTGCACTGGACACCATACCTCCGTGAGCGGGGCCGAGTCAAGGACCCTGAGGGTAAGAAGGGGCCGAGGGGCCCCCAGGAGGTAAGCAGCAGCCCCAACCCCTCCACCCCCCACCCCCGCCCGGAGCTGTGGCTCACAGGCAAGTGATGAGCTGTCTCTCTCTTATCCTGTGCTTGTTTTTAAACTCTGCACTTGGCTGGTGATTAAGGTCACAGTGACACAGACAGCGCGGAGGACCTGCGTGAGCCGGCTGGCCCGCCCCTCTCAGCCCCACACTGCTGTTCGGTGGGAGACCTGGAAGCGCAGGCTGGGCCCTAATTGAACCATGCATTAGCCGAGGAGCCTAAATAACACTCTGTCAGCTCTTGTGATCGAGCAAACCACACGCCTTGTGATATCCCAGCTGGCCTGGCAGTGCCCTTGACTGGAGGCTTAAGAGCTTCGGCTGGGGCAGAACGTTGATATATCGTCTTTCCGTTTCAAACTGCAATGATCACCCCTGGATTTGGCATCACACAGAGTGCTCCCAAAATTAGATTATGGCTAGTTAATGGAGCACCCCTCCCCGCGGGAGCACCCCCAGAGTGCCACTGCTCGCTGCCTTGCTGGTTTGCAGGAGGCAAAAGCCGTGGCTGTTTGCTTTACAAGATGCGGGGATAAGAACCATCTGCCTGGTCTGGTGTTTCTTTAATTAAAACTTTAATTACAGGTATATCTCTGCGCAGATCCGGGCAGCCTATCCGCTCCTGTTCTTAATTACCTGTGCTAATGAGCACGGCGGCAGAGGAGACGTTGGCTGAGTGTCTATGTGCGAGCACTGGCAGGTGAGAGTCACCCAGAGCAAGGGCCTCGGCAGAACTCGGCCTTCCCGCCAGTCCTCGCGGTGACAGATGCCGAAGGTGGGGACTGGTCCCAGGCTTCCGTCTGGGAGACTGAGGGCTGGAGGAGTAAAACCCTCCGAGGGGTCAGCGCAGGAGAGCGAGGGCGGCTGGGTGATGGAGCCTGAACGTCACAACGGGGGGCAGGCAGACGCGCTGCCTACTACCGCGGCCGTCTCTGAGCGGGCCCGCAGGAGGGTGTGCCAGTCCGGCTCAGGCCGCCATTCTGAGGCGAGTCACACAGCAGCTCGGACCACCGCACCGTTCCCAGGGGCACCGTTCCCAGGGGCACCGCAGCACAAACAAGAACAAAGGGTGACGTCCCCCACTGCTGCCAGGCCGACCTGACAGAGCAGGGCCTCTGCTCGCTCGGGAATCCGGAACCTGCTCCCGGGAGGGACAGGAGAGGGAGCCATGCAGGACGGTGACTCTGTTTCCCTGTCCTCTCTCGGGGGAAGGGCCTTGAGGAAGGGCTCTCCCCTCAGGAGCGGGTTCCTCATCACCAAGAGGTGGGGTCCGACCCATGACCTTGGACCTTCCAGCTCTCAGGGCTATGCCGCAGGTACTCTAAAAGCCTGAGAGGGTGCCTCGAGAACAGTCCAGTCCGTCCTTTACCCAACACTGTCCTATTCAGGGCTGGAGACTGGCATTTCTCAAACCATCTAAATCCGTCATGCTAAATCATCTGCATGTTCAAGATCACCACCCATGTTACAATAGACATTCACAAACAATCTGACCACTAAGAGGGGCAGTGCCTACGCCTTTAAAAGGCAGGTTCTGACAATCAAGAAACATCTGAACACCTACTATGTGCTGGGCGCCCCTGAGAAGACTTACTTTCCTGTCTGATGACAGATACGCCCACAAGCATGTGCTAGATAGAAGGACAAAGAGAAAACGAGGAAGTAGAGGAGGAGGAGTTGAGAGAAGAAGAAGGAATGACAAAGTAACTGTGTTAAAGAGGGGAAGCCCTGGCTGGCGTGGCTTTGTGGTTAGAGCGACGGCCTGCGCACCGAAGGGTCTCAGGTATGGTTCTGGTCAAGGGCTCATACCTGGGTTGCAGGTTTGATCCCAGGCCCCAGTCAGGGCACATGCAGGAGTCAACCAGGATCTCTTAGAAAATTAGATTAATTTACAATGTATTAAGCAGAAAACAGTAAAAGAAAATCTGACCTAACTACAAACTAAAACATCAAAATAAATTAAAAAATTCTCTTCTGTACCTCCAGCTCCTACTGGCCGGACCTCTGAATAAAGTATTAGACACTCTCTAGGGGACCGGGGAGCCCACGGGGGAGGTGTGAGGAGGCCCCGATTCTGTCAACAGGGAGCTGTGACTCTGGGGACCACCAGCCAGCTCACCCTCGGGGCCCGGCGGGTGCAGGGCTGCTTAAGCGAGAGGAGCGGAGCAACTGCAGTGCACAGCCCTCCAGCCGGCGAGTCTGCTCCACAGGCTCCGAGCTGACAGCACTCCGGGGCTGGAAGCATATGGCGTGGGAGGCACGGGTCAAGGATGGGATGGGAAAACGTCCCACACAACACTGAAAGCATTTTCATTAAAACGCTCCTGAAAACGCAAGGGTAATAAGTTGCTCCTAACTATTGGGACATTTACTCCATGTACTTTCTGGCTTTATGACCATAGGATGTTTCACCTCTTTGCATTCCTCAGCTCTAGCATCTGCGATTCTGTGGAAAGACCCCCAATAGGCCAAAGGCAGCTTTCCAGGTATGTGTGTTACAGACAAAACGAGCTGGCGCGCCTCGAGAAAGTTCATGCGAGTTCCACTCTCCAGTGAACAGCTCACTGCAGCTCACTTTAATTTGTGGTTCTAATGAATGACATAAACTTTTATAGGTAACAACAACGCTCAGAGAGGACGTACATCCATTTCGGTGCTCATTTAGCAGCTTCAGCTGTGTGCAATTAAAGCATCAGCATTAAATGTTAGAGAATAAAATAATGAGACACTTAAAAAATAATCTGTGCTTCAGTAGACCATGCTACGAGATCTCACACCATTTTTTTTAAGGACATGATTTCTCACAAATATCTTGCCAGTTCAAAAAATAAACTCAAGTTTGACATTTGTTTTTAGATGTTGGTTTGTTTTGCTTAGGAATACAATTTTCTAAAAAGAATACAATAAAAAAAATGCATCGTCTGAAAAACAGTCCCAAACTAGCATATGGCATCAAGCAATCTGGTATACGAGCATCACAGCTGACTGACCAGCTTCAGCAGAGACAAACGGACACTTTTGATCGTGTTAATAAAATGTGCTTATTCTTAACTCAGGCCTCAAATAAAGAAATAAAATATTAAAAGAGGAGAAAGGTGAATTTTGTAAATGAGACAACTTTCTTATCTTCTATACATGGAATTAAAGAACTAAACTTTTTCTCCCAGTAATGCTTAAAAATACAAAATGTAATCTGAAGTGGTAGAATGTGGCAGCTAAGGGTAATAAATTCAAGTTGCCACTGTTTTTTGAAAGAAACCGGAATTAATCCGCAAAAAAACAGGGGATGGGAGGGTGAGATGAGGGTGTGCATGTGGGAGGGGAGGGATTGTGGAGCCTGTGTGTGTGTGTGTGTGTGTGTGTGTGTGTGTGTGTGTGTGTGTGTGTGAGAGAGAGAGAGAGAGAGAGAGAGAGAGAGAGAGAGAGAGAGAGAGAGGGAGAGGGAGAGGGAGAGGGAGAGGGAGAGGGAGAGAGTCGGTGTGAGAGAAACAGAGAGGTGTCACGGGTGGAGGGGAGGTGTCTGCGTGAACCACAAGTTAAATTAGCTATTGCAAAATATGAATAAAAATGGAGATATACTGTATGGGGAAATGTACTCATTAAACTAAAATTTTAAAAGGATGAAAACACAGATTACACTTTATTTTAAAAACTGAAATGAATTTTAATACAGAAAATGAAGACAGCATTTTGCAAATTTATCGCTCAAAGGGATCTCTCTATTTGAGAAAATCAGCATGTTACACTTTGAGAGATGAAATGTTACAGCTTGCACACCAAAATTAAAAAATGAAATTAAATTAAAAAATGAAATGGTTACCAAGGTAATGCAGGTCAGGGGATCAAAGGTGAAGGGTCACACATTATTAAAAAGAAATCCAAAAGGACGGCTGCATCATGATCTCTGCAAAACAAAGGAGCTCCAGTAAGTGAAACTGACATCTCGGAGGAATCACAATTCAGTTCTTGAACAGCAGACTCCCTGTGACTGACAGCCACTCCGCACTCCGTGGAGAGCCGCTTTGATTTAGGTACAAAACCGAACTTTAATTACCTGTTACCAATACAGTTTCTGTACACAGCTAACAATTCAATCGTATTAAAACCCATAATCAGCCCAATTGTAAGTGACTGAAGTACTGACACCTCCACGGACCCCACACCCTGTTTTCTGGAAACGACTGTATTTGACAAGTTGCCAACATATGAGAAATCTAATTTGGTCACAGCATGGTGAGGTTTTTTTCCCTCTCCTCAAGGAATGAGTTCCAAAATTGAGTTTTGCAAATTTGTTTCATTTGAAGTAGCTGCATAAAATTTCCATTATTGGAACATTTAATATAACAATGTTCTAGAAGATAGCAATAAAGTGATACATGATAAAATAAACTGTGTAACTATATCTATTAAGATCTGTTCTCACATCAACTCTCACTGCACAGGGGGAAAAAGACATTTTAAGCAAAATAATTTGCTAGTTCTACTGGAATTAGAACTAACAGCAGCCTGACATGAGGCCCATCTCACAAGGGAAAAGTATCTGACAGGTTAGGGTTCAATTTCTTCAACAAATGTTAATACTTACCTTCCCCGTTAACCAACTAAAACAGTTTATGTTTCAAAAAGAACAGAAAGAGCTAACGTTTTGTTTTACAACATACAGCTACCACCTAAATCAAGCATGTCAAACCTGCGGCCCACTGGCCCCGAGTTTGACATGCTTGACCTAAATTATGACGAACACAACTTTGCAGCAATGGCAGGCATAACCGTAGTTACATTAAGTAATTTCCATGTCCATGTCACTGGGAAATAAGATGGACGCAGCCATGAGGACAGTCGTCTTTAGTCTCCTTGCTGCTACGACTGAACTGGAGGCTACATTCCCTGATTCCCAAGCCCAAATTCCTTAGTACCTCCTGGGCAGCAGGTGCTGGCCGGCCATGTGCACAACAGCTCCCCATTAGGAGAGGGAATGGGAACCTAACTACCGGAAAAGCTCTTCAAGTCCCACCCCTTCCTCCAGTCTTCTAGGTCAGTTTCATCCCACAATGCCCAACATTTGCATTTACCTTGTTAAAATCAAATTCCAAAAATACTTCTAGACTTAAATACTGACAAGTGCCCAGACGGGTTTTATTAAAAGGAACAGGATATCCTTTCTGGCAGCTTAGGGCAATCAATAAATCCAGGCAGACCTCATTGTATTGCGCTTCCCTTTACTGCGTTTCACAGATGTTGCACTTTTTTCTCTGTTTTTGTTTTTTTACAAATTGAAGACAAGACCCTCCACCAGCAAAAAGACTATGACTCGCTGTATTGAGATACCAGACCCCAATCCGAAACCTCTCCGAAGTCTTGCCTGTCAATAAACTCCTTAAATATCCGCTTTCTGCTTCCCGTGATTAGGTTTTGTTAAAAATAACTTGCAGTTTCCCACACAAGTGTGTTAGTGCCTCGAGGCCTCGATTCTAAAAACATGATTTTTTTAAAGTTCCATAGCTACTGAGAAGTAAACCAGCATTTCATTTCTCTGGAACGCGCATCTCCCATAAAGTCTGTCACATATGTATTTGTTGCTGGGAGGCATGCAAGCAGTTTGCACACTACAGAAGGAATCAATACCCCATCAAAACGATGCGTGCGTTGTTTTAGTAGCATTGTTATTCAGGCCACTTCAGCATCTTGGTAAGAAAAGGCAAGAAGCTGGCAATATAACATCAGTCAAATTTTGTTTTACTAAAAAATTCCCTATTAAAAATGAGAAAAAGTCTAGTATTCAGATCAAGTTTCTCTATGTAACTACCCTTTTATTACCAAAGCACACGTATTTATTACGTAATTTCTTCTTGAAAACAAGAGTGTAAAGTACTCATAGAAGCTTTTCGAAAGTCTTCTAAATCATTTCTAAAAGTCACCCACTCACAAAAGTAAGTTAGCCCACGTTAGGTCATTTTTAAAAATCTGTGAAGGACTTTAGCCAACATTTTTCAAATGAGTTTGCTCTTCGGCTGGAGGCAGGTAAAGGCTCCCAGGATTGCCGATGTCCCACCTCAAGGACCCCGGAAGCAGATGACTCAGTCAGGAGAGGCCTGGTGCCAGCGCACACGCGGGTGCACCTGCCTGGCTGCAGCCGGGAGCCGCGGCGCCCTCCGCGGAGCAGGTGCCTGGCACACACATTCCCACGGACGCAGCTGACAGCTGCCCACTTGACCTCGAATCTGTTTCAGTGACACTTCTGCTCCAAACTCCAGAGGCGGTGGGGCCTGAGGCGCTTTGTGCTTTTTCCCCAGGACGGGCCTAGCTTTCTGACACAACATTCTCCTGGCCCCTTCGTGGGCCCAGCCAGAGTGCGCCTCATGGACTAAAGGACCCACCTCTCTCTCCCCGGAGCCCCTTTCTTCAGAAAGGCCAGACGGGGACTCGCGCGGGCTGACTTGATGAATCCTGTGCATGCAGACTGAGGGGCTTCTTTAACCCAAACCACATCCCTACCTGGTGGAACCGACATCTTTACGTCCAGGGGAAGAGCAGGCTACTACTGCAGGAGAGTCCCCGGGAGCTGCTCAGAAATCCACTAACCCCAGCCCTCAGCTGATGGGCACGACTAGCATCTCGCTCTCACAGTCGACCACTGGAAGGCGGTGCCGCCACACTTTGTTATGCTACTGAAGACAGAAACCCACCGAGCGTCACTTCACAAGACCATCAAGTCACCAGAGTTCTGGCAAAGCGTCAGAAAACACACTGAGGCTCTCCGTGCCTGGACCGCTTGTACACGGAGTTTCCAACGCACTCGACTTGTACTCTGCGCTCATTCATTTTTGGCACCAAGGCCCAGCCAGCGTTTATAAGCACAGAGAACTGGTTCATTTCTCAACTATTAACAGACACAGAACAAAGACACCATTTCTAATAAGGTGAAACCTGACAGTGCTGCCATTTTCACCTCAAGCATATTAGTTTCTAAACCAAACACGTGAGAAAAGCAGAAAGAAGTGGAAATGAAGAGCCAAGAAAATTCAGAGAGCCAAAGGAGCGAGGGAGACAGCAAGAAGCCCCGTGCAACCGGGCCCGGGGAGCTTACTAATGCCTCACAAATGGCTACTAACTCAACAACACGCTTTCTGCAGCAGAAACGAACCTCAGCGAGCGATTCAAAGATTATACAGAGCGATGTCCAGCCAAAGGCTTACCCCGGTGTGGACAAAAAGGGGCCACATACTAACCCTGACCAGCTCAGGGCAGACTGCATGGTGGCCTTACACTCAGAGACCTCAAGTGCCACCTAGGATGGTCTGAAATTAAAACTTCCTAACTGAAAGTGAGCCATGGTGTGGTCATGTCCAAGGCCCGGATCTTCCCTGACGAAGGTCCATCTTTACTTAAACTGACCCTGCCTATTGTCTTTTGGGACCTACGATGACATACCTTTGGAAGGTCAAGGTAATTCCGTTTCCAGACCTCACAGCACAACCACTGCCTCAGGGCAGAGACCACAAAACCCTCGTTGTTACTGTTGTAGTGTTAATGGGAACAGCCAACTACCCTGCACCCACCTGTGTATCTATTCCTTTCACACTTTATCCAGTCCCAGAGGTTTCCCCACTTGGCATTCTCCCGCCTCCCTAATCTATCACCAAGGGACTTCATGTAACCCCCTACGTTAAGCATGTCAAACTTGTGGCCTGCGGGCCAAATGCCTCATTTATTTGGCCCGTGTTAGCCTCTGAGTTTGACATGCTGCCCTACATCTTCTCCTTTTATTCTAATGTATAAAATAAGGTGCAAAACTGCCATTCTCAGGAGCATTTTCTCAATCCATTGAGATTTTGCTTCCTGGCAATTGTCAATTTGGTTCAAATAAACTCATAAAAATTTTCTACACAGGGACGGAGCAAAAAAAATTATTTTAATCTATAAAAATAAATAAATAAATAAATAAATAAATAAGTAAGTAAGTAAGTAAATAAATAAGTAAATAAATCACCAATGTGTCATTCGGCTCACTGAACAATTCACTGGAATAGAGCGCACCTGAGCGCAGACCGCCCTCCGCTAAGTGGGACGGTACTTCTCTCCTCCTTCCAGGCTGGCAGTGGCGGCAGTTGCTCAGCCATGGACGTACCAGCCACGGAAAGGCTCAGACAAGAGCACTGGGACTCCCTCCCTCTGCCCCCCACAGGAGCCATCCCGCCGGGTGTCAGCCTCTCTGGAAACAGACATCCTATGTCAGCTGCTCAAAGAGCGTCTGGTCTAAGACAGTTGTTTCTCAAAATGGCTATTAACTCAACAACACAATGCTTCTATAAACGATACAGCAATGGATCCCCACAGTCATCGCACTGTTTCCACTGTGGTCCTCAAGAAAACAAAAGCTCAAACTACAAATCAAATACCTTTCCGGCTAGTGCTTGATCCTCAACAAAGTCAAGTTTCCCCGACTTCAAAGCTCTTACGAAAGGACGAAGAGGGGAGGGGCCGCAGGGCGCGCACCGTGGGGGACGGTGCCGGCGGTGTGGTGCATCCATGTGCACACTTATCAACCGTACACTGAAAGCCTGTGCACTTGTATGTCAATTGTACCTCAAAAGACGGTGTGAGAACGGGGAGGCAGGCACCAGGCGGGGCCCCATGCAGAGAAAGCGAGTGAGGCCTGGGGGAGACAGCAGGAGCCCCCTTCCCGGACCCACTGGCCCATCTCTGGAACACTGCCGCTGGTCTTGTTAGGTGACATAAAAGAATCCTCGTCGTTTGAAATAAATAAATATGCAAACACTAAATAGTTCAAACATTTTATACTGATCGCCTTCATATTAGCCACAAACCTGAAATTATCACATTTTCTAAATCGAAAGCAGGGCAATCTGACATAGTTTCTCTAAGAAGAGACTATTCGAAATCAGCTTCTGACGTTCTCCTAGCTTTGCAAATGACATGTAAATTCACCAAATAGTCTTACTTTTTTCCCCTCAGATTTGTCTCTATTACGTCAACTCTGCCATAGCCAATACCCATTCCTTTCTGGACTATTCCACTAGGGAGAAAGAGTAACAGAATATATGCCACGTTCCTCCACATACAAATTTACAAGAAACAACACCAGGGAAGCTGCCTTCTTCCTGTGCTGGTTGTTTCCAAGCTCGCTGAGGCCCACGCCAGTGCTTATTTTAATGCTCCTCTGGCTTCCTGCACCGGTCAGGGTCATTAGAAGTCCTACATTTCCCATTTCCTCTGTTCATTGATTCTCAAACTTCAGATGGAATAAGAATCCCCTATTTAAGCCCGGTCATTTGTAAAAATCGTTTCCCAAGTCCTACCTCGCGAGAGTACAAGTTTAGTGCATCAGAAGAAGAGCTGAACAGGTCCAGATGGCTTCACAGGGCAGTTTTATCAAACGTTCAAAGAAGAACTAACACCTCCACTCCTCAACTTATTCCAAAAAATCCAAGTGGAAGAACACTTACAAGCTCTTTTTATGAGGCCAGCATTACCCTAATTTCAAAACCAGATAAAGACACTACAAAGAAAAAGAATTACAGGCCAATATCCCTGATGAACATAGATGCTAGAATCCTCAACAAAATATTAGCAAATCGGATCCAGCAATACATTAAAAAGATCACACATCATGACCAAGTGGGATTTATTCCAGGGATGCAAGGCTGGTACAATATTCGCAAATCAATAAACGTGGCACATCACATAAACAAACTGAAAGACAAAAATCACATGATCGTATCAAAAGACAGAGAAAACGCATTCAACAAAATCCAACAACCATTTTTTAAAAATTTATTTTTATTGATTTCAGGGAAGGGAGAGGGAGAGACAGAAATATCACTGATGAGAGAGAATCACTGATTGGCTGCCTCCTGCCCATCCCCTACTGGGGACCGAGCCCGCAGCCTGGGCATGTGCCCCTTGACCGGAATCGAACCCAGGACCCTTCAGTCTGCAGGTTAATGCTCTATCCATTGAGCCAAACCAGCTAGGGCTCCAACACCCATTTTTGATAAAAATTCTCAGCAAAGAAGGAATAGAGGGATCATACCTCAACATAATAAAGGCCATATATAACAACCTACAGCCAATATCACAATCAATGGGCAAAATCTAAAAGCATTTCCCCTAAGAACAGGAACAGGACAGGAATGTCTGCTTTCACCACTCTTATTCAACACTAGAGGCCCAGTGCACAGATTCGTGCACCGGTGGGGTCCCTTGGTCTGACCTGCAGGGATCGGGCTGAAACCGGCTCTCCAACATCCCCCGAGGGGTCCTGGATTGCAAGAGGGTGCAGGTCAGGCCAAAGGACCCCACCAGTGCATGATCAGGGCCGGGGAAGGACTGTGGGAGGGCTCCAGGGCATGTCTGGCCTGTCTCGTCCAGTCCCGATCAGCCAGACCCCAGCAGCAAGCTAACCTACTGGTTGGAGCATCTGCCCCCTGGTAGTCAGTGCGTGTCATAGCGACTGGTCGAATGGTCGGACACGTAGCATATTAGGCTTTTATTATATAGGATAGTACTGGAAGTCCTAGCCACAATGATCAGACAAGAAGAAAACATAAAAGGTATCCAAATTGGAAAGGAGGAAGTAAAACTTTCATTATTTGAAGATGATATGATATTGTACATAGAAAACCCTAACGACTCTACCAAAAAACTACTAGATTTAATAAAGGAATTCAGAAACATAGCAGGCTACAAAATTAACACCCAGAAATCCATAGCATTTTTATATACCAATAGTGTACTCTCAGAAAGAGAAACTAAGAAAACAATCCCATTTACCATTGAAACAAAAACATTAAGATATTTAGGAATAAACTTAACCAAGGAGGTAAAAGACCTGTACTCCAAAAACTACAGGACGTTGAGAAAAGAGATAGAGGAAGATATAAACAAGTGGAAGAATACCATGTTCATGGACTGGTAGAATCAACATTATTAAAACATCCATATTACCCAAAGGAATCCACAGATTCAATGCAATCCCTAATAAAATACCAATGGCATATTTCACAAATCTAGAACAAATGCTCCAAAAATTTATATGGAACCAAAAAAGATCCCAGATAGCTGCAGCAATCTTGAGAAAGAAGAACAAAGTTGGAGGAATCACAATACCAGATATCAAGTTATACTGCAAAGCCACTATGCTCAAAACAGCCTGGTACTGGCACAAGAACATGCATCTAGATCAGTGGTTCTCAACCTTTCTAATGCCGCGACCCTTTAATACAGTTCCTTCATGTTGTGGTGACCCCCCAACCATAAAATTATTTTCGTTGCTACTTCATAACTGTAATTTTGCTACTGTTATGAACTGTAATGTAAATATCTGTATTTTCCGATGGTCTTGGGGTCTACAGCTGCAGTTCTCAACCTGTGGGTCGCGAACCTGTGGGTTGAGAACCGCTAGCAGGGTCGCCTAAGACCATCGGAAAACACAGATATTTACATTACGATTCATAACAGTAGCAAAATTACAGTTACAAAGTAGCAACGAAAATAATTTTATGGTTGGGGGTCACCACAACACGAGGAACTATATTAAAGGGTCGCGACATTAGAAAGGTTGAGAACCACTGCTCTAGATCAATACAACAGAACAGAGAACCCAGAAAGCGACCCAAGCCACTATGCCAGTGATGGCGAACCTATGACACGCGTGTCAGCACTGACACACATAGCCATTTCTGATGACACGCGGCCGCATGCCGAGGATGAAACATTTGCTGCTTCTGAGGATGAAACGTTTGCGACTAGAGTCTTGGAGTTAGTTTTTTCCTCAAAGTGACACACTAACCGAGTTATGCTCAGTTTTTTGGCGAAGTTTGACACACCAAGCTCAAAAGGTTGCCCATCATTGCACTATGCTCAATATTTGACAAAGGAGGCAAGAGCATACATTGGAGCAGAGACAGTCTCTTCAATAAATGGTGCTGGGAAAATTGGACAGATGCATGCCAAAAAATGAAACTAGACCACCAACTTACACCATACACAAAAACAAATTCAAAATGGATAAAAGACTTAACTGTAAGATGTGAAATCATAAAAGTCCCAGAAGAAACCATAGGCACTAAGATCCCAGGCATCTCTCACAGAAATATGTTTACCAATACATCTCCTAGGCCAGTGGTCGGCAAATTCATTAGTCCACAGAGCCAAATATCAACAGTACAACGACTGAAATTTCTTTTGAGAGCCAAATTTTAAACTTAAACTTCTTCTAACGCCACTTCTTCAAAACAGACTCGCCCAGGCCGTGGTATTTTGTGGAAGAGCCACACTCAAGAGGCCAAAGAGCCGCATGTGGTTCGCGAGCCGCAGTTTGCTGACCACGGTCTTAGGACAATGGAAACTAAGGAGAAAATAAACACATGGGACAACAGTAAAATAAAAAGCTTCTGCACTGCAAAAGTAACCATCAACAAAAC
Organism: Ia io; assembly: GCA_025583905.1. Taxonomy (NCBI): domain Eukaryota; kingdom Metazoa; phylum Chordata; class Mammalia; order Chiroptera; family Vespertilionidae; genus Ia; species Ia io. Next base: position 3,119,854 of record JAJQQW010000004.1, on the reverse strand, counting down.
AAGAGAGCCCACTGCGTATTTGCCAATGATACATCCGATAAGAGGTTAATCTCCAAAATATATAGGGAACTCATACAACTTAACAAAAGGAAGACAAACTATCCAATTTAAAAAATAGGCAAAGGACCTAAATAGACACTTCTCCAAAGTGAACATGCAGATGGCCAAGAAACGTATGAAAAAATGCTCAAAGTCACTGATCATCAGGGAAATGCAAATTAAAACGACAATGAGAGATCACCTCACACTATCAGAATGGCTAACAAATCAACAAATGACAAGTGCTGGCAAGGATGTGGAGAAAGGGGAACCCTAGTACACTGCTTGTGGGCATGCAGACTGCTACAGCTATTACGGAAAAAAGTATGGAGTTTCCTCAAAAAATTAAATATGGATCTGCCATCTTAGGATATATTTCTAGAGTGATCCCACTTCTAGGAATATATCCTAAGAAAGCCAAAACACCAATCAAAAGAATGTATGCACCCCTATGTTCGTAGCAGTGCAATTTATAATAGCTAAGATCTGGCAACAGCCCAAGTGCCCATCAGCAGATGAGTGGGTAAAAAGCTGTGGTACATTTTCACCATGGAATACTGTGCAGCAGTAAAAAAGGATCTCTCACCCTTTGAGACAACATGGAGGGACTTGAAGAGCATTATGCTAAGCAAAATAAACCAGTCAGAGAAAGACAAGTATCACATGATCTCACTCATATGTGGAATCTAATGAACAAAATAAACTGATGAACAAAATAGATCCAGAGACATGGAAGCATAGAACAGACTGTCAAATCTCAGAGGGAAGGTAGGGGTGGGTGGGTGGGTGGGTGGGAAGAAATCAACAAAAGAACTTGTATGCGTGTATGCATAGCCCATGGACACAGACAACAGGGTGGTGAAGGCTTGGGGTGGGGAGTGGGGATGGACTAGAAGGGGTCAATGGGGGGAGGGACATATGTAATATTTTCAACAATAAAAATTTGAGAGAGAGAAGAGAGAGAGAGAGAGAGAGAGAGAGAGAGAGAGAGAGAGAGAGAGAGAGAGAGAGAGGCTGAACAATATGCATTTTCAGTAAAACCCCCAGGAGAGTCCACAATTCTCACTTTAAGAACAACTGTGACGGTAGGTCCCACCCCACCCCCTGGTCCCCACACACACCCCACCTCATTCGGGCACCAATCACAGCTGGCAGCTGCAAAGGTGTAAGGTAAGAAACAAATTCCAGCTGGAAACAGCTATCAGTGGTCCTCCCTCCCAAGCCTATTAAGTTTTTTTAAATGCCAATACATGCCTATAAAGTCTTTAAAACCCAAAATAATAAAGCTATAGTGACAGGGCAGGGTGGCTCTACAAGGAATATGGAGTCCTTTCTGGGGTTTTAAAGTCACACCAAGCGATTCTGGGTTCTGGTATTAGCTCCACCACTTCCAATTCCATGACACTGGACAAATTACTTCATTTTTTAACTAATCTCACTTTCTTCGTTTATCACATAAAGGTATTAACATCCCTATCTCACGGGGATGCTGAGAGACTTAGTGAAAATAATGATGGAAACTGCCTGCATGGTGCTTAGGACTGGAAAGCCATAACCATTAGCACTGGCTGCAATGACTGTGATGATGATCACCTAGCATTCCTTTTCTTACCTGATTCTTCCCAAGGTTTACAAGAGGGATACTGCTATCCCCATGTTTGCAGATGGGCAAAGGTTAAGTTCAAGACACACATCTTAGAAAGCAGCCGAGCCAGAATTCAAGCTAGATCTGGTCAGACCTGCCACCCCCAGCCTGAAGGGAATGGAAGACATTCCACCGGCCTGGCAGTCTGTCTGCCCCACTCCGTACAGGGCTGCCCACGGAACTCCCAGCAAGTGGTGGGGGGAGGATGAGCAGGTAGGTCCTCAAGGATGATTCACACTTCTAGACCCACTGCTGCACCTATTATAGCACCGACACGATATATTTAAAAGGATACATGTGGGATTTAAATCAGTGAAATAATAGAAATAGAGTCAAGGACTTATTTGCATATTTATATGCAAAAAAAGGAAGAATAATTATTTTCCATTCTGCAGTTCTTTCTACTCACTAAATTCATTCATCAACAAGCATTTACTGAGCACTGGACTCTAGACAGATTCTGGACCAGGTGCCAGGCTGCTCGTCTGTCTGAGCCATGGAGGCAAGAACTCAGCCCCGGCAGGTCAGCCAGGCCCACGAACACAGCGAAGGAGAAGCACGCGATACTATGGAAACTCACGGCAAGGGAACCGCCCGCGCTGCCGGGCGGGAAATTTCCCCCGGACATACCCTTTAGCTGAGATGTGGAGGGTGACAAGCTGGAGGGTGACCATCTTCTAAGAGAAGAAATGGCAGGTAAAGGCAACGTGGCGGCGTGGACCTGAGCATGCAGAACGAGGGGAGACACCAGTGGCCGGAACAGAGCACCAGGGGAGGGGGCTTGGCAGGAGGCTGTAGGGTGGGCATGACTTCAAGCACAACAGGAAATCCTTCAAAGGCTCAGGGAAAAGGGTACCAAAGTCCAACTGGCATCTTTGTAAGACCACTCTGGCATCTGAGGAGACAGGGCTGGGAGGGGACGAGGGCAGAGCAGGGACAGGAGTCAGATCCCTCAGAGCAGTCTGGCGTGGCCTGGAGCGGTGGCTGTAAAGAGGGACTGGGATAGATGGAAAGTTATTTGGGAATACAACCTATATCAGTGGTCGGCAAACTGCGGCTCGCAAGCCGCTGTTTGCCGCTCTGTTGACCGAGTTTGCCGACCACTGGGATAGGGGCTTAATCACAAGGAACAGCAACAGCCTGTAATTATTGGAATCGAGAGTCTAGGTCAGTGGTCGGCAAACTCATTAGTCAACAGAGCCGCATGTGGCTCGCGAGCTGCAGTTTGCCGACCACTGACCTATATGTTTGGGTTCAATATGGAGTAAAAGGGGGGGGGTCCAAAATGACACTAAGGGGGGGAAATTAGCAACTCTGCGGCAGGACCTGACCACCGCCAGCAGCCAGGGCTTCTCGGTAACAGCGCGGTGATGTCATGCCGATGCGAAGGGAGGAGAAAGGCGCTGCGCCCTGGGGTCTTCCTTCCCCGAACCCGGGGCCTCCAGCCTAATCACGAGGGAAGCAGCACAAACCCAGATTGCAGGGCATCGCACGAAACAACTCATCGGTCACGGTCAACAAAAGCCAGGCAAGTCTGCGGCAGTGCCTCAGCCCGGAGCAGTCTAAGGCGCAGTGGGACTAAGTGGCCGTGACATCCTGGAAGGGGTCCTGGAACAGAAAAGGACATGGGGGGGGGGGGGGGGGGGGGGGGGGGGGGGGGACTAAGGAAACCCAACATGAGTTTAGTTTATAATGCCGCATCAATACTGGCTGACAATGCGCCACAGTAATGTCTGGGTACAGGGGACACAAGAACTCTCTGTGACATTCTAGCAACTTTCTTGTGAATCTAAAAGTGTTGTAAGTGTCAAGTTTATTTTAACACGAACCGCAGGCCTGACTTGCGCACCTGGGAGGTGCCCTTTATTGAGACGGGGAGACAGAGAGGAAGACGTGCTTCTATTCCAGGCCTGCGGAGGGAGCAGCCTGTCAGGCCCAGGCAGGCAGCTCTGGGCTGGAGTCTGGCAGAGAGCTCAGCTCCAAACACGAATTTAGAAGCCTCAGCAGGCAACCAGGGCAGTAGCTTCTAGAGAAAGAATGGAGAGCAGGAAGTGAAGCGCCGCAGTCTGAGTCCTGAGAAATGCCCACATAGCAGTCAGACGTAGAAGGAGGTCTAGTCTCGGGCTCTGATGACATTCTACCTTGAGGTGCGGGGAGAGGGGAGTAAGAAGCAACATACAGCGCTGGGAGAAAGACAGGGCCGGGCCAAGGGGAAAGGCATGGTCCACTTGCTTAAATATGGTTGAAAAAGTGAGTAAAATAAACACTGAGAAATTCTCCTCATATTTAACAACTCTGAGATCCCTGACGAGCCAACAAAGAAGTTTCAACAGAATAATGGAAGCTAAATTTGGAGTGGAGTGTTTGAGTAAGAGATGAGGAACTGCGGGAAATAACTCTGACAGGAAATCTGGCTCTCGGATTTGTGCAACCATGTTCACAGCAACATCATTCACAGACCCAAGGCAGAAGCAACCCAGTGTCCATCGCTGGGTGATGGCTAAGCAAAGTGTAGCATGTACCTGATGAAACACGATTCCGCCTTTCATGGGAAGGAGATTCTGACGTGTGCTACAATGTGGATGAACCTTGAGGACATTATACTACATGACATAAGTCGGTCCTATTAGGATAAATACCAGCATGACGCTACTTATATGACGTACTCAGTAGTAAAATGCATTGAAACAGAAAGTAGAATGCAGGTTGCCAGGGCCTGGCGGAGAGGGGGTGAGGTGTGAGTGTTTAATGAGGACAGAGGGTCCCTTCAGCAAGATGAAAAGAGTACAGGGATGTCAACAATATGAATTTATTTAATATCAAAGAACTGTATACCTAAAATGGTTCAAGTGGTAAATTTATGCTATGTATATTTTACCACAATTATAAAATTTAGACGAAAAAGAACTCTAGCTCCCAAAATGTGAACGCCGTACCAAGCTCTGATGCCCTACAATGGAAAGAGCAGGCTGAGCGCTTCCACCGGCCCAGCGCTGCCCAATGCTGGGTGACACACACGTGTCACAGGTGCTCATCGTGGTGCTCTGCAAAGGGGCCAGGCCACCCTGGCCGCCACCAGTGCTCTCTGACCACAAGGGCACTCACCCATTAGCCCTGTGTGCACTATAAATATTTTTATGTTTGATGTGTCCTGAGACATGAGATAGGCAGGGAAGCGGTGACTACAGAAAGGACGATTGGAGATTATGTCGATTAGATTTTCAAGTGTAAGAAAAGTTGCTTTCATTAGGTTTCTTCATCAACCCACGACTTCTGCAGCCAAAAGAAAAAAAGAGTGTGATCTCAAATGATAAAAACTAGTAACAGATCACTTACTAGTAGAGAAACAAATGAAGCTCTACTATAGTCCATTTTTGATAGATCTTTAGGAATAGAATAAGAACAACAATTTTTCTTCACAATACGTTAGATTGACAAAAATTAAATCAGTGCATAAGGAAAGAGAAGAAACAGTGTTGCTGATGCAGGCCAAGAATAAACAGATCCATGAACAGAGAACATCCAGATAAACCACGCAGTAAAGACAACATTTCAAATCAGCAGAAAAGAATAAATGACTCCTAACAAGCATCTGGGGGGAGGGAGGGTCAGAGCTTTACGTCGCCCTGCCCATACATAAAAATGTTTATCTGTATTGAACATCTAAGGATAAAAATTCAAAACAAAAGAAAATGTAGCCCAACCAGAGTGACTCAATGGCTGAGCGTCAGATCACGGTTGGATTCCTGGTCAGGGCACATGCCCAGGTTACGGGCTTGATCCCCAGTAGAGGGAGTGCAGGAAGCAGCCGGTCAATGATTCTCTCTCATTGATGATTCTATCTCTCTCCCCCTTCCTCTCTGAAATCAATAAAAATATTTTTTTTTTAAAAAGAAAAGAAAATGTAGGGAGAATACTTAATAAATAGGTGGAAACTTTCTTAGGTATGCCATCAAGGCCAGAATAATTCCAAGTTTGACTGCATGACTCATAGGTCTGCCAGGAGCACATTAAAGAACATTAATACTAAAATACAGGTGGGCTAGGCAGAAAAAAAAAAAAACATACATTTTTTTAAAAAGAAAAACACATAGAAATCAAAAAAAAAGGATGAAGAACTTACTAGAAAAAGAGCAAAAGAATGAACAGACAATGCAATACAGTAACGCAAGTGGCCCAAACATGCTAAAATCTCAGGAGCATACAACAAATGCAAATTAAAAGAGACATAATTTTTTCACCTAATGGGTTAAGACTTAAAAAAATGATAATACCTAGTGTCAGTTAGGGTCTGGGGAAATGGACACTCATATTCGACTATTGAGAGTACAAGCTAGTGCACCTCCCTAGCGGACATGTGACAAATGTTTATACTCTAATGAGCACCTAGGGTGTACAATTTTAAGAAAAAGTTTTCAATTTTAATCTCTATACTCCTGTCTTATTAGCATTTTTCCAATGACCATTTATTACTTTTATAACTAAATATATGTTTATACACCTTTCTGCAAAAAACATAATAAAGCAATTTCTATGGGAGAGAGTAGTTTACCTATGGCAAATGGACGTAGATGATTTTGAATGCTCCCCTTTTCCTTGTTAATAGGTAAAGTTCTTCAAATATAAGCCAACTTCCAGGTATGACTGTATGGTCTTACAACATATGTATGAAATTAGTTTCAAGAAAGGAAGGCCCTAACTTAGCTGTCATAAAATGTTAGATCTTGAGCTATGACAAAGTTTTATATGGCCTGGAGACCCAGCAAAGAGAAGACAATCTTCTTCATGCAGACCTTAAACAGAAGCAGTTATATGATTTCAAGCAAACAGGATCTTCATGAGGTTAAACTTAGCAATGGCCACATGAAACACTATAAGATCAGCCCAATTAACAGATCAGAAGAGTAACTGCAAGGACTATAACTTTAAGCTTAATACATAAATACTGCAGTTGAACTCGAGCTCCACTGGTTTAATTGCCATAAAACAACCACCCCTCTTCCTCCACCACCATCACCACCACCTCCACTTCCACCAACACCTCCACCACCATCTCCACCTCCTCCATCACGTTCAGACAATATAGTGTTTAAAGCAAGACAGGCTGTAAAAGAACTTCAGTATATATAATTCCAATTTGATTTTAAAATTACTAAAAACAGTTCCCTCCCAATTGGGCAATGTCCTGAAGAATAAGTAGATCTGTAAATTATACTAATACAGCTGAGAAATACACAGTGGACAAAACTAATGCCATGAAACTAAGCTAACTCAAAGAATTCAAAATATAATTGAATAGTTAAATCCTTTAAAAACAAATATAATTAAACTCTGAATGGGGATATCGGTACTAATATCCCTACAATATGCAGACCCTCCCTACAATATGTCTTCATCCACGACTGATGCTGTTTTGGTTCCTCAGTGTTAGATCATAGAAAATACATACTGGTCTCCAGCACAGGTTCTTGTCAGAGAGCTCCTAAAACCCTTGTAATTTCCCAAATGATAAAAGCATCTTCTTCTTTCTTATTTTTTAAATAACAGGTTATTTTTTGTTATTAATTCACTGTTATTTTTTAATATATCTTTATTGATTTCAGAGAGAGGAAGGGAGAGGGAAAGAGATAGAAACATCAATGATGAGAGAGAATCATTGATCAGCTGCCTCCTGCATGCCCCCTACTGAGGATCGAGCCCACAACCCAGGCATGCGCCCTGACCAGGAATCAAACCGTGACCTCCTGGTTCATAGGTCAATGCTCAACCACTGAGCCACACCGGCCGAGCAATAGCATCTTTCGTTAAAATGTTTGGTCTCTGAACCCTGTCCCTGACACAGGGCTCCTAAAACCCTTGTGAATTCCTAAGCGCTAAGAGTTCTGGTAGCATCTTTTGTTCTAAGGAGGTGACTAGGTGCGCTCCTTGATGGCAGCTGGTTACTGGAAAGACCATGCTATGATTTGAACATTGGAATTTTCAGCCCCGCCTCCCATTCTGCAGAGAGGGGAGAGGGGCTAGTAAGGGAGTGTAATTGATCATGAGGAAGCCTCCACAAAATCCCAATAGTACAGGGTTCAGGGAACTTCCAGGTTAGTGAACACATCCACACAGGGAAGGTGGTGACACACCTCAACACCATGGAGCAGAAGTTCCTGCGCTGGGAACCCTACCATACCTCACCCTGTGTATCCTCATCATATCCTTTATCATGTCCTTTAATAAACTGGTAACGTAAGTGTTTCTCTGAGTCCTGTGAGCACTCTAAGAAAATTAATCCAACCCAAGGAGGGGGTTGTGGGAACCTCAGATTTATAGTCTATGGGTCAGAAGCACAGGTGACAAGCTGGACTTGTGACTGGCCTCTACGAGGGGAGAGGGGGTGTGGTTGTGGTCTTGTGGGACTGAACCCTCCAGGGATTTGACACTCCAGGCAGATTTGTCAGAAGTGAGTTAAGATGTAGGACACCCAGCTGGTGTTGCAGAGAAATCCTTGGTGGGGAAAAGGACTCACACATCTGGTATCTGAAGTGTGAGTTTGGGGGTGGTGTGAGAGGAAAGGCAAAACACAGGAGAACAGAGTTTTCCCAGTACACTTGGCATTCCACAACTCATTCCATCCCTGGGATCCTGAGCCACTAATTCATCCACACAACAGTGATTTATTGAGCACCTTCTATTGCCAGGCATCATTCCAAACTCTGGGGATGTAGCAGTGAATAAAACAAAACTCTCTGCCGGCTGCATCTCACATTCTAGTGGCAGCAAATACACCAATACACCACCACTTTCACTACATCCCACTATCCCTCTGCCCACCGCCTCAGCTCCTGCACCTCCCCACTAATAGGCTCTATTTTCTTGTTCACAATGCACTCAGCGCCTTACTTTATTTCTTACTTTATTTCTTTTCAGTCTCCCCTTTAGAACATGCGCCCCCTGTAGACAGGGATGCTCCTTATGTCTTCTGTATTCCAAAAGCTTAGACAACTCCCAGAGAGACACTCAAATATCTGCCTTCCCTCTAAGGTCTGCCCCTCCCAACAGAGCTGCTCATTCGTTCCCCATCTGTGAAGCAAAACATAATGCTTCCAGCCCAGCCCCTCCCCCAGCCCTCCACTCCTTTCGGGAAGCCGCAGAAATGCTGGAGTGGGCACTTCGGCCTCTCTCTATCTCCTCCTGCCCTCACTGCTCAGAGGCACCAAGCTCCTCTCCACTGAAAAGCCTTCCCACAAGCATCCTCTGCCCAGAACACTTTTCTCGCTGATGACTGATCTCATCAAGCTCACTCCTCATCCCTCATGTCATAAAAATGTCACTTCCTAAGAGAAACATTCTTCCACAAAGTATTCCCATTTGCTTCTGTCCATGTCACCTGGGTCCAATCAGGGACTGAGAGAATGCATCTGCAGCTGCACTGTGAGAGGAGACAGGAACTGGTTCAGGAGACAGGCCTTTGGGACCTCTACTCGGAGCTGAAGAAGCTTCCCACGGTCCCTCCTCCCTGACCTATACCAGACTCCAGTTGCTGTCCTTTACCCTCCAGCCCCTCGAGTCCATCGAGTCCATCAAAATCTCTGTTCAGCTGCCCAGCTTCTCATTTGCCTGCCTCTTCTTGAATCAGCAGATCTGCAAATCCGGTCTCACATCTCTGAACTTCTCTACTCCCCCAGATCTTGGCCCCACAATGCTTCACTGTTTTGCTAGCTCTCGATTACCTGCACAAAAATTTTGTTTTAAATTTTGTCCAGCTTTTCTACTTGCAGGAAAGAGGGCCCAACCGCTTAGTCTACGAAAGTTTTCCCCACTCCAATATTTTTTATTTTTATAGGTTTATACCTTTTGATTCCTTTTGTTATTTTATAAAAACGTTGGAAGTGGAAAAATATACATCTTCAGTGAGTAATTGCTTACCCAGTTACTCATCATTGCTCAACCAGAGATCTCCAGTTACTCATTTTTATTGATAGACCTTCTATATATTAAGGATAGTAAACCTTTGTCTGTCAAACATGTGGCAAATACTTCTCCCAATATGTCATTTACATTTAATGGTATTTTTATCACAAAGGAATGGTAAACTTATGTACAGTTCAATATACCAGCCTTTTCCTTTCTAATTTTGGTGTCATGATAAAAACACTGAGCACCATGCAAATATGGACTCGTATTCCTTCTAGTATTATATTTCTTTTTACACTTAATGTTTAGATTTCTTATATATATAAAGTATGAGATAGAGACCTAAGCTTATTTTTTTGATTGGTAAGCCAATTGTCTCAAATCCCTTTAAGTCAATAACCCTCCATTTCCTCCTACCTTAATCACATAGAAACTGAAACTGTTTTCTTAGTATTTATGTCATTTCATTTGCGATCTAGCACTGCTGATCCCTACTGCCCAGTCTCCTTTTGCCGCGGTCCTCTGTAGGTTTCTGTAACCCACTGCCAGTGCTATTTCTCGCCAACTACTCCCTCTGAGTCTCCTTCCTGCTCGATTCCCTTCCGATTCTCATCCTTTCTCATTTTCCAAACAGTTTATTTCTAGAAGCTCTCCTGCTTCTCATTCTCCCTACTCTCCTCGGGAAATTTCACCTGCACTGCAGCCTCTTCGGGCTCTCTCCGGAGCTCCCACAACTGCGTCCAATTGCCTCTGGGATCTCTATCTAGATGTTCCACTGGCGCTCCACGCTCAGCTATACAAACAGGAATTCAGTGTTTCCTGAAGCCGCTCTTCTTCCTGTATGTTATCATCTACAGGATCACTATCATTCGAGCCGGAATTGGTAACTTCTCTCCTTCGCTAGCACATCTCGGAGGCCACAAAAAATCCTACTGATCCTAGATCTCTGCTCAGCTTCTTCTCTGCCAGCAGTGCCTAAAAACGGGTCTTTATTATCTCTGGTTCGCATTCCACCAGATTTCCAGCTTCCCTCCAACCATTCTCTGAACTGCCCACAGAGTGACTGTGTAAAATGAAAATCTGATCATTTCACTTTTCTGATTAAAATCTTTCAATTGATCCTCATGGCTTAGGACAGTGGTCGGCAAACTCATTAGTCCACAGAGCCAAATATCAACAGTACAACGATTGAAATTTCTTTTGAGAGCCAAATTTTTTAAACTTAAACTTCTAATGCCACTTCTTTAAAATAGACTCGCCCAGGCTGTGGTATTTTGTGGAAGAGCCACACTCAAGGGGCCAAAGAGCCGCATGTGGCTCACGAGCCGCAGTTTGCCGATCACAGGCTTAGGAGGTAAAAATGTAAACCCAGCATAGCATGTACGGCTCTCTGTGCTGTGGCTGCTGTCTATCTCTCCAACGTTAACCCATCCATCTCGGCCCTTGAGCCCTGAGCCAGCCACACCTAAGTACCTGGGCGAGTCAAATTCCTGCCTTCTATCCTTCGGCACAGCAGTCCCTTCAGCCGGGAAAGTTTTCTTGCTGACTCTCTGCCTAGCAAACGCCCAGTCATCTTCAAAATACCGCTTTAGTGTCATGTTTTAGAACACATCCATCACTCACATGCCCCGTTTACCTTGTACATACATACTTCACAATTCCACTGTATCCCTTATGGAACCACGCTGCAATTATGCTTTGTCTGTCTTCCCTGCATGACTGCGGCCCCCTTTTATTTACTTCCAATGGCCAGGCCTAGCTCAGGGCTTGGGGCACACAGTAGGTGTTCAAAACGGTTACTGAACACAAAGATTAGCAGACACAATGCTTAGTTAACAAGTGGTTTATAAAAATTATCAAAAAATGTATTTCTTAATGGAAAACTATAAAGAGTGACATCTGACTCAATCATAAAACCCTCATGTAACAAATGTATCTCTGAAGTTCTGTAGATCAGAGGCACTATAAGTAATGCTAATGAGCTTTATATTATAAATCTAACCCATGTGGAAATAAGGATTTGGGGGCTCCTGTTAGTGAAGTAAATCACCTCACTCAAAAAACCTGCTATTTATGTTCTGCACCAAAAGAAGCTAACAGTCCACAGAACTACAGGGAAAGTACTCCGAGGCTCTGCAGACATCTGGTACAAGAAGCTCTGTTTCTCACTTCTGTAAGAGCCTTCGCATCCTTTTCCTAACCATGGCGCAGCCACAGCCCCGGGCAGGAGAGCTCCATCGCTTCATCTGGACAATCGTGTCCTCGTTACAAAGAGAATAAAAAGGGCCATAAGCACCGTTCCCATGAGAGTGGCTCCGTGTCAATGGGAGCAGATGCAGGCGTCTGCTAGTAAGCTTTAGATGACGAGACTGTTTTGATTGCTCAGATTATCAAAACAGATTTGATATGAAAGTATTAATGCATCTGTAAAATCTACTTTTAAGTACAAAGAAATCTTAGTTCCAATTTTGGAATCAAATATATACAGTAAAGCCCCAGCCAGGTGGCTCAATTGGTTTGAGTGTCATCCCATACACCAAAGGTTGCAGGTTCAAACCCCAGTTAGGGCGCATACAGGAGGCAACTGATCAAGGTTCCTCTCTCACATCAATATTTCTCTCTCCCTCCCCCCAACCCCCCTCCATCCTCTCTCTCTCTCTCTAAAAATCAACAAAAACATATCCTCGGGTGAGGATTAAACACACACACATACACACACAAGCACCACACATATACAGTAAAAAGTGATAAAAATATTCCATTAACTGATTTCCCAAACTTCCTCCCAGATGTGCCAGGAGACTTGGAGACCTTGTTAACAAACAGATCACTACCCTCTGGCTTCCCTAATAGCAGTTCAAAGTTACACAGGTACAAACTGTAAGAAACAATGGCCACCCCACTTCTAGATCCCAAGGAAGAGCATTTAAATCGCCCAGGCTAACATCTTCTAACCATTACGCCAGAAGCTGTGCCCCGTACACCATAAATGGCGCTGATGCCACTGCCTCCCTAGCTGAGCTGGGAGTCCTCTCCCTGTGCCCTGCAGTCCGCATCTACAGCAGCCTGCGTGTGCACCTAGATAGACAAGGCGCTGGTGGAACCCCAAGCCACAATAAGGAGAATGTCTTCTCACCCCAAAACTCCTTTTCACAACTCCTGACTTGTGTACTAAGTGTTCCCTTGCTTTTCTTTAGAGTTTTCAACTTGTGGCAGCTTTTGTTTAAGTGAGAGCTTTAATGAGATATCTTTCACATACAGAGAGCATGTAGGGCGCTGAGTTACAGGCATCGCTGTGGCAGCTTCACCCCTAGGTTTTGGTCAGTGGCATTTTCCAGGATCTCCTGGTCTGCCCAAGGTTTACACGTGAGCCTGGCTTCTGGCTGAGCAGTGCTCCCCCTGTGGGAGCGCACTGACCACCAGGGGGCAGCTCCTGCGTTAAGCATCTGCCCCCGGTGGTCAGTGCACATCATAGCGACCGGTCGTTCTGCCAGTAGTTCCGCTGTTCAGTCGATTTGCATATTAGGGTTTTATTATATAGGATTATGTTAGGTGTTGTGCCTGTTAACACACTGAATCCTCCAAACCATCCTTAAAAGTATGACTATCCCAGAGGCACAGAGTGCTAGAGGTGCACTGAACAGAGGGGAGGCAGCCAGACCAGCCAACAGACCCTTAGAGTCAGTGCTGCCCAATAAGCCAGGCCCACTAGTGAGAGCAACTCTCCCACCAAGAGTGCCCTTATAGCCACATCCAGTCCTCACCCCATACACAGAACACACACACGTACAGATACATACATGCATCATTTACCCACATGCAGAGAACACACACATGTATACAAAAACACATGTAACATTTCCAGTCCTCATTTCAAAAACTGTGGAAGCCAACATGACTAAAGAATAAGTTGCATTTCCAATGCAATCTCATAAAGAATGAAAAGAGAGAGGGCTCAACCATTACGATGGCATCAATTTGCACAAAATCCTAAGAAGATAATTCGGTGGAACAGATCAATAATGCAAAAAAAGTAAACAGTAGGAAAACCGAAAGCTAATGAGTGGGCTTGAAGGAAAACAACTATTTTGGTAAAAGATAGAAAGCAAAGTGAAAATTAATCTTCACTATGTATTTGTGAAATATGTTAAAAACCAACTAAATCTGTGGACATTGAGATTATGTCAGTGTCAGGACTAGTTCAGTGAAAGAAACTGGGAAATTTACAATGAAGGTGGCTATAATTACTCTCATACTGACCATCCTCAATGGAAAACTTATAAGAAACCATTAGTAGAGCGAGACCCAACATGGCAGCGTAGGCAAATGCCTGCACTTGCCCCCTCCCACAACTACATCAAAATTACAAATAAAATACAGAGCAACCATCATCCAGACCCTCGGGAAAGCTGACAGTCCTACAACTAGAGGAGTAAAGAAGACAGCACTCTGAGACTGGTAGGAGGTGCAGAGGCACAGAATTGGCTGGTCCAGCACCCACGTGGGCTGCTTTTTTAATCGGGAGGGAGATCGCCTCTGTGGAGGCTGCCCGGAGGAGCAAGGGGTCCCAGCCCCATACCACACACCCAGCCCAGGGTCCCAGAGCTGGGAAAAGAAGTCCCTATAGCAGTAAGAACTACTGGCTGTAAAAACCAGTGGGGATTGGGGCTCAGTGACACAGAGGCTGCTGGAGATGCAGCTGCTCCACTTAAAATGCTGGCACCATGAACTAAACTTACAAGCTCCCACTTCCTCTCAGCTCCAATGCCAGGTGAGGCTCTGGGGGTCCCAGACATATACTAGGAGAAACGGGGGGGGGGGGGCGGCTTTCTTCCAGATGGAGGTGCTCTCAGCAGTCATTGTTCCTATACTGGGACCTTCCAGGTTGCAGGACTGACTGACTGACAGCCATTTCTGTTTGCTCTGCCCCGGTGATTTCCCTGAGACCCCACCCCACCCAATTTACAACCCCACCCAAGCTGCCTGCAGTGGCTTTTGCATATGAATGGCCTGTCCTTTATCAGGCTAAAACCTGTCGAACAAGTTGCAGCTGGGTCAGGGAGCCCCAAACCTATCAATAAAAGGCCCAAGACTAGCACCAGCACCAGCCTGTCTTGCTTCACGTCTGGGCACTTCCAAACCCAATACAAGAGGAAGAATCTGCAGATCTCTCTGTAGCTCCTGCTGGGTGGCCCCAGGCAGTGGCTAACTGTGCACCTTTCTGGAGACCCAAGAGCCAGTGTACCCAGTGGTCAGTGTCAGATTACAACTCTTCACATCCATAAGCTACACACTCAAGGAGCACCAAAGCCCACTGAAGCAAGTCCTGTTCTATAAGGTGTCTCCCGCACAGCAGCTCTCTGCTGTAGTAGCAGCTGGTCCCCATAGCCAGTTGGCCTGGAGGTCAATTCCTCCGTGACACCAACAGCAATCAAGGCTCAACTACAACAACACTGTACACACAGCCCACAAAGGGGTGCACCTAGAGTGTCCACCTCAGGTGATTGGGGAGGCTGAGCCACTGGGCCCTATAGGACACCTAATCCACAAGGCCACTCTATCAACTCAAAGAGACTTAGCAGCTCTACCCAATACATAGAAACAAACACAGGGAAGGAGCCAAAATGCGGAGACAAAGAAACATGTCACAAATGAAACAAATGGGAGAAAGCAAACTACTCGATATAGAGTTCAAAACCACAGTTATAAGGTTACTCAAGAATCTTCTAGAAGCCTCCAAGGGACTTAGTGAGACTTTCAAGGATCTTAGTGAGAATGCCAAAAAAATGGAAAAGAACCAGTCAGAAATTAAGCATACACTGACTGAAATAAATAATATACAGGGATTCAACAGTAGACTAAAGGATCCCGAGAATTAAATCAACAATTTGAAATATGAGGAAGCAAAAAACACCCAACCAAAAGAGCAAAAAGAAAAATGAATCCAAATATGAAGATAGTGTAAGGATCCTCTGGGACAACTTCAAGCGTACCAACATCCGAATTATGGTGGTGCCAGAAGAAGAGAGAGAGGAAGATATTGAAATCCTATTTGAAGAAATAATGACAGAAAACTTCCCCTATCTGGTGAAAGAAAGACAAGTCCAGTAAGCACAGAGAGTCCCAAACAAGAGGAACCCAAAGAGGACCACACCAAGACTCATCATAATTAAAATGCCAAGGGCTAAAGACAAAGAGAGAATCTTCATAGCAGCAAGAGAAAAGCAGTTAGTTACCTACAAGGAAGTGCCCATACAACTGTCAGCTGATTTCTCAACAGAAACTATGCAGGCCAGAAGGGAGTGGCAAGAAATATTCAAAGTGATGAATAGCAAGAACCTACAACCAAGATTACTCTACCCACCAAAGCTATCATTCAGAATTGAAGGTCAGATAAAGAACTTCACAGACAAGAAAAAGCTAAAGGAGTTCATCACCACCAAACCAGTATTATATGAAAGCTAAAGGGTATTCCTTGTGAAGAAGAAGATAAGATAAAAAATGTGAACAACAAAGTGGCAACAAATACATATCTATCAACAACTGAATCTAAAAATCAAACGAATAAAAAATCTGATGAACAGAATAAACAGGTGAATGGAATAGGATCAGGGGCAGGGAAATGGAACAGACTGACAATTCTCAGATGGAAGGGGGTGTGGGGGAGCGGGAAAAGATTAGATAAAGATCTTATATGCATGTATGCATTACCTATGGACATAGACAATAGGGTGGTGAGGGCCTGGGGTGGGGTGGGAACTGGGTGGAGGGGAGCTATGGGGGAGAAAAAGAGGGACATCTGTAATAATCTCAACAATAAAGATTAAAAAGTAATTTTTAAAAAAAAGAATGCAAAAGAGCAAAATAAGCCAGTCGGAGAAAGATAAATATCACATGATCTCACTCATTTGTGGAATATAATGAACAAAATAAACTGATGAACAAAAATAGATCCAGAGACAGGGAAGCATCAAACAGACCGTCAAACCTCAAAGGGAAGGCAGGGGAGGACGAGGGGATGGTTAAGAGATCAACCAAAGGACTTGTATGCATGCATATAAGCATAACCAATGAACACAGATACTGGGGGGTGAGGGCATGTGCTGGGGGGTGCGAGTGGCCGGGAGAGGTCAATGGGGGTGGGGAGGAGGAGACATATATAATACTTTAATTAATAAAGAATAATTTTTAAAAGAATAAAAAAGAAGCCAGTTATATGGACATTATATTAAAATATTATAAAATTTGTGAAAAAGAGAAATCATTAGTAGCCAATACCTACTCTGAGAACTCCCTACATGTGGTGTGAGTTAACCTCTTGGTCATCTTTCCAGAACTCTGCCTGACTACACCAACAGAATGTTTTCTAATACCTGAAGTTTCTCAGAAACTGATCATCTTGCAAAATACAGTTTTTCTGAACTGCATGACCGCTTACTTTATCAGGAGTGCTCACTGGCCCAGTGCTTTGGGGTTGGGTGGGAAATGTAACACATCAAAGAACCCCACAGACAGAAGAGAGTAGCTAATTGATGGAGGTGAACTATGGAAAGGAGAAAAACGAATTTGTTACCAATAGGTGTTTCATCATATTGAGCAGAAAGATTCAGAAAGGAAAAAAGGATAAAGAAGGCTGCAGGAAAACAAATGGGCAATCTCTGCTCTAACTGACACCAGACTGAGTGTTACCCATGGCTTAAGAGACTTAAGCCAAATTCAGAAGTGTCAGGGGGTTCCAACAATCTTGTGTTCTAATAACGTAATTATATATTTAATAAAGCCGATTTCCTCTGAAAGCAGTCAACAGCAGATTGAAGGTGGTGATCCTAAATCCTAGCTGCACTTTAGAATCTCCTAGGAAGCTTTTTAAAATCCCCAGCCTGGGCCCCACCCCCGGGATGTTAAAAAAGCCGATTCTAATATGGGCCGAGGATGGGAACCATGAACGGAAGGAGCACTAGGCTGGACCAGGGCTGGTTCTCCAAGCTGCTCAGTGAGGGCATTTTTACCGTTTTGTACAGAAGAACACACACACTCACTATGACACCCACAAAGTTCTCCCACTTTTTTCTCAACACCCTGTAAAGGGTAAGCAGCAGCCCTTGGAGAGCCCGGCCCTGAGAATGGCGGATCTGGTCTGCACTGACCTGCACTAACAATAACTCCAAACTGCCTTCTTCATCCTGTTTCTCACCCCAGCACTTGGCACATGGTAGAAATTTTGTAAAAGGCGAATGAATGAAAGAAAGAAAAGGAGGAAAAAGAAGAAAAAGTTCTCCCTTTGTTTCAACCTACCACATGGGAAACTCCTGATCCCCGTCTTTGACTCCCCGTTTTTAAGAGGCAGACTCAGCTCCTGCATGTCCAAAGGGCAGTCTGCCTGAGACATTTCTCTGGAGATGCATGTGGAAATTCTGTTTCTTCTTTCAAGGACCCGTACAAGTATAGATGTGTGCAGTGGAGGGTGGGGTGGGATGGGGCTCCAGTGCAAACCCCTCCCGAGTGTGGACAGGACTTGAGTTGATTCTAAACCATTGGAACAGCCAAGTGATGCGGCTGGTGGTTCCGAGTGACTCCATCACATGAGACTGGAGCATCCTTCTTGCTAGAACGCCCTCTCCTTTGCTGGCTTTGAGCCAGCAGCCATGTTGGGAAGGCACAAGTAACCAGGAGCTAACAGCCGCTTCAGCTAACAACCAGTGAGAAACTGAGGCCCACAGTCCAATGCTCACCAGGAATACTGCCAACAACCCCATCAACCAGGAAGAGGGTCCTTCCACAATCAAGCCGTCAGATGAGACTCCAGCCCTGGCCAATAAGACACCCTGGCCACAGCCTAGGGAGTCCTTAAAGCCCACCTCAGAGTGCAGACACCAGACCCACAAAGCTGTGAGACAGTAAATGTATGGTGTTTAAAGCCACTAAGTAAATGCAGGGTATTTAAAGTCACTAAGTTTATATGGTAATACAGTCATGCAACAATAAGTAGACTACTGTGTGTAACAGGATGGAAACAGCACACGTCAAGGTGCTATGGTGGGGAGAACAAAGCACAACTGGGAGGACAGCATGGCTAGAGCTCCCAAGCATGGGGATGAGGGTGCGAGATGAGGCAAGAGAAGTGGGCGGGGCCAGACTGGGGTAGGATTTGATGGCCATCTTAACATGTTTAAATTTAGGTCCAGAAAACAGTGGAAAGCAATTAAAGTGTAAAGCTGGGGGAAAACATGATTTGATTCGCCTCTTACTATTTTAAAGATAACTGGCTGCTGTGGGGAGAATGACCTAGAGGAGGTCCAAAGTAGAGGCAAGGAGGTCACATAGGAGGCTGCTGCAGTGTTCAGGCGAGTAGTGGGACAGTGATGATGGGCAAGAGGAAGAATTACAGTGAAGATAGGACAGGGTCCATGAATTGGATGAGAAAACAACTACATCTTTATTTCATTAACCTCCAAATGAAATGTAGTTTTTAAATGATTTTTTAGCGAGAAAGGGAGTGGAGGGGAGGGGAGGGGAAGGGAGGAGGAGGGGGAGGGGGAGAAGCCTCAATGAGAGAAAGATCAATCGGCTGCCTCCTGCATGCCCCCTACTGGGGATCGAGCCACAACCTGGGAATAGAACATGCGACCTATCAGTGCACAGGATGATGTTCAACCACCTGAGCCACATCAACCAAACCTGTAGTATAGGCAACAAAACTCAGCAAGATAGGCATTACCTGTAACTTTTAATCTCAGATTTTTTAATCCCAGTTACCAATGTCATAATATGAAGTATCATTTATGTATCATTTCTTCATTTTATAGTAGTTTCAGGCCCACCACTAGATCTGTAGTGTGTACGCTGTCACATCACAAATCTGTTTTATTCCTGTTTGGATAACTGTTTCAACACAGCTGGCCTCCTCTGTAACCCCACTTGTGCGTGGTTTGCTGTAAGACATGAGTCTGGGGTGGCATCCACAGGCGTCTTCACCCCATTGGAAAAGGACCCGAGCAATGCGTGACAGTGATAGGCAGAGGGAGACTCTGTGGTGGGACACAGAGAAAATGAGGCAAGTGCAGGGCAGCAGATGTGGGAACAGAGCCAGAGTCCAGTTTGTACATCATCCGCGTGAGTGTCTGAGGAAGTCAGGCTGAATTGAGAACACAGAGATGGTGTCTGGGCGATGTGAAGAGATGAGGTTACTTAGAGTGTGCACTGTATGAAGAGATACTGTGGGGCAGGAGCCCCGAGAAAGTTCACCCTTGAAAGGTGCAGGGATGGAAAAAAGGGCCTATCTTTTTCTTTGCTGTGGCCTTCCACAATTTATGAGAAGCACCTGGTAATTAAACCCCAAGATTGTTAGCTCCTCTGATTTGAACAGGCGCTCTGTTCAAACTACAAGACAAGTTACTCTTAAGGCTATATTCTTGCATACATACCCCTCCTCCCTGCTGGTTTTACAACTCAGGGATAATAAGTAGAAAGTTCCCTTCCCCCCTCCTCTGTAAGCAAGCCTCTTTTAAACTCTTCATAATTTTTACTCCAAGCATGTTCTATAGGCTTGGGGAAAATATTGATAAGGCACTTCCCTAGGACATCTGCTTGGACTGTCTCCTAAAAAATAAACCAACTTTTCAAAGACAAGTCTGATGTCTGCTCAACTCCAGCCCAAAAATCCCCCTCCCTTCCTTGTCACCTAGCAACAGCAGCCAAGGCTTTAAAAGGGGGAGCTTTCTTTGCCCTTGTATTGATTAGCAATGCACTGGCCCTTTCCCTTCGGGAAAAGTAAAATAAACTTTCTCTCTGCGTCTCTCTTCTTTTAGTTGTGGATTATTTCACAGCCCGTGTCACTGTCCAAAAACCCTAACAAAAGGCTGGACTGAGAAGGAAGGCCTGATTTAGGGGTTCGGGGCGGGGGGAGGGCGGGGCAGAAGCCGATGTCATAACCAAGAAGAGCGTCTCAGGAAGGAGGACGAGCAACCATGGTGGAAGCTGTTAAGAGGCTCCAGAATGTGCCTGGTTTGGTGATTTGTACGGTGTTGGCAGAGATGGACAAGGAGAGCTGGAGTGTAACTGGGACCTGCAAAAGCAGAGGAAGTATGTGGACTACTTGCTAGAAAAGTTTCCATGTTGAAGCTTAGAACAGTGGGGCTTCTGATGGAGAGGGAGGCTATTGCTTTTTGGTGCAAGAGGGGTACTCCAGAGGGCCTCTGCATGCCATCTGAATGACCTGGTAGAAGTGGAGGAATCAGGATACAGAAGGCAAGGTGACCCCTGGACTGAAGTCCTTCAGAAGAGGGAGGGGTTGGGTCCAGAGCTCATGTGAACAGACTGGCCTTGGAAGACCCTTTCACAGTTCAGTGGTAGGAAGGCCTGGGGTTCCCGTTCGCTTCTATTTCTACATGTGAAGTGAGTTCAGCCGCTGAAAGGCAGGGTGGTGGTGAGGGCAAGGGGGTGGGTGGTCAATGTGAAGGGTGCAGAAAGGATCTAGACACCCCGGAGAGTCCGAGCACACGGGGTTGGCGAGAACCCTAGAGAACTGTGGGTCATGCGAACAAACCACTTGAGTCTGGTGATGAAGAATTCCCAGATTCAAGTCTGGTTCATGACCTTGTTCTTCTCCAGCAACACTGAGCTGGGATCTGTTCGGACAGAGGAGCCAGGGCTCATTCAGGACTGGGACTGTTCAGCGGGGCTGGCAGGAGGAGAGGGCAGGGACAGGCAGGGAATTTTAAGGCAGTGATCATGGACTGTGGACCTTGGCATTTAAGCTGGGTAAGAAAAAAAGAAAGAAAGAGAGGGACTCCTGTAGCTCGAGGTTCAGAAAGCCTAAGGAAGGCCATGAGGAGTAACTAGGGAATTAGCTAGAGAAGTGAGGGTAATTGTGGGTAAGGAGCAGCAGCTCTGCCAGCAGCCAGAAACACCGTCGCTCCAGCAGGTAGCCACACACTGAGGTAAGCAGAAGGTCCAAGAGAACGCGGGAGCCCCGGAAGAGAGTGGATCTCCGGGAGGTAACAGCTTGGACGCCCTATTAGTTATGAGGTGGGTCCTCTAGAATGCCAGCACCACCGAGCAGGGATCTGTTCGGTTCACCCTGTTTTGCCCAGAGCCTAATGTTTAATAAAGGCATCTGAGTATGAATGTCACTAAACGTAATGAAGTAAAGAAACTGAGTCAGGAAAGGATAGCAGTTCTGAGCTGCACTTAGGATGCACTCCACCATGGCACTGAATTGTGGCCAGCCCACAGCTAGTCCACAGGAATAAAAGGCCGACATTCTACACTGGCTTCAGAGACTCAGCCAACCACCCATGGGATGATGGGCGCATCAGGCAAGGGCGGGGTGGGGCCAGTAGTGGCTGCTGACCGTGGTCTGGCCGCTGACCAGAGGCAACCAGAAGAGTCATCGGTGCACGCTGCTTATTTCAGAACAGCCGTGTTCATTCTTCCTTCAGCTACCTCCATCCATCTCCAGAAACCATTTCTTGGTTTCACTCTGGGTTCCTCAGTCGGGTGACCTGCTCCAACAGACAGACACGACCCTCCTGCGCCCTCCTTGGAGGCTCCCACTTCACTCGCCGAGCTGGGCTCTGTGCCTCCCCTCGGTCATCTGTGCCTCTCCTGCTTTCCACCCAGAATCTTTGATACTTGTGGCCCCACCACAGCCTCACTTTCCCTCTTCAGCCCATTCCACTGGGCCTGGGCACGCAGTACTGCACACACCACTCAGCAGAGCCCCTTGCTAAGAGCCTGCAGGCGCCCGATCCCATGGCGGCTTCTCCACCTGCACTGTACTCGGCTCCTCAGTGACTCTGACTAGTCCTCTGTGGCAGAAAGAACAGTGGCCCCCAACAGTAGCCACATCCTAAGAGGGAGGCTGCATGTGCTTCCATCATCTCTAACGAGATCATCAATGACTGCACAGCCTCCTAACCCAGTGGTCGGCAAACTGCGGCTCGCGAGCAACATGCGGCTCTTTGGCCCCTTGAGTGTGGCTCTTCCACAAAATACCACGGCCTGGGCGAGTCTATTTTGAAGAAGTGGCGTTAGAAGAAGTTTAAGTTTAAAAAATTTGTTTCTCAAAAGAAATGTCAATCGTTGTCCTGTTGATATTTGGCTCTGTGGACGAATGAGTTTGCCGACCACTGGCCTAACTGGTCTCTCAGCCTTCCCTATGGGCCACAGAGCTTCATGTTGTCACATGGCAAGGGCTTCTCCCCGGCGGACACCCGTGGCTTCCTGCCTCCCCCACTCCCACCGTAGACAGGAGTGACTTCTCCGACTGCTAGCTAGGATAAAGAACTGAGTGCGCGTGCTCATCCTCCCTCCCATGGCTGGGGAACCTGCGTGCATGCTGGGAGCATGCATCCTTCCCCTCTCCTCCACATCACAAGTTCGGCGGGGGTGGCTCCACAGATGCGTTTGGAGCTACCAATGACGATTACTCAGCCAGGCTGTCTAGTTCAGAGACACGTACTAGCGGCACCCTGAGGAGCAGGCTTACACCGTGTCTGCTGCTCCAGTCCTCATGCGTTCATCCATTCAGTGACAGTCACTGAACACCCGCTATGTGCCAGGCACTGTTCTGAGCTCCCGGGACCCATCAGTAACCACAGCCATGAAGATTCCTGTCCACCTAGACCTTCCAGTCCAGCACAGGCAACCGGACAGCTCACAAGAAGAAGAACTGAATTACACAGTATATTAGATGATGACAAATGCTAATTCCCACTCATGTCTCACTATCCTCATTTATGAAATAAAAAATACATAATCATCACACAGCAGGTGCTCTGAATTGCTTGAGGAATGGATTGTTAAAAATTACTGGAAAATGCTTAAATATAAAATTTTTGATTAATAACAATTAAGGCATTTAACAAAAATTATTCTTAAATAAAACAATTAGCGTTAGGGATTCTAAATTTTGTTCACAGTACAAATATTAAAATAAAGCTTTACCAGACACATTAACAACTGTCTTCTGAGGCCAGGAAAGGAGAGACTTGCTGCAGAGTTTAAAGACATGTCAGGAAAAATGGGAAAATGACTATACTCTGACCTCAATTTTAAGGATCCTGCTTATTAATTTCAAGCTATTTTAATGTATCTGTTCTCAGAAATGGGAAATGAATGGCATCTTCCCTTTCTTCCAACTCTTTCTTAATTTCTTAAAACAGTCAGTATAGTTTAAGGGTTTTTTTCCTTCTTCTGAAAAAAAAAAAAAAAAAAAAAAAAAGCCTCTTGCGGCCCTTTCTAAGTAGGAGCCCAGCTTCCGAAGGGACAGCCTTGCCTTGGCCAGCTTCTCTGAATAGCTCTTGTCCCCACAAGGACACCCCTGTCCTTGACCTCTGTGCTGGGACTTTCCCCCTTCCCTGCAGAGCTACCCACAACTGACCTCTTTCAGAGGAAACCACTTCACACACACACAATGATGGTCTCTCTTTTTTCAAATGGCTTGGCCTTCTGAAAAACTCCTGGAACTAATAAGCAATTACACGTGGTTAACATACCAAAGTCTATTGCTTTCCTATATACCAGTAATGAACAAGTGGAATTTGAATTTTAAAACATAATACTATTTACATTAGCAACCCAAAATGAAATAGATATAAATCTAACAAAATATAGACACAAACTACAAGAGGAAAACTACAAAACTCTGATGAATAAAATCAGGAACTAAATAAATGGAGAGATATTCCATGTTCCTAAATAGGAAGACTCAATATTACCAAGATGCCCATTCTTCTCAACTTGACCTATAGAGTCAACACAATCCCACTGAAAATCCCAGCAAGTTATTTTGTGGATATCAACAAAGTGATCCTAAGCTTACACGAAGAGGCAAAAGACCCAAAACAGCCAACTCAATATTGAATAACAAAGTCAGAGGACTGACACTACGTGACTTCAAGACCCACTAACAAGCTACAGTCATCCAGACAGGGTGGTTGTGGTAAAGGAGCAGACAGAGAGGGGAACGAACAGAGAGCCCAGAAATACACCCACACAGATACAGTCAACAGGTCTCTGACAAAGGAGCACATGGAGCACATGGAGCATAGAGAGTCTCTTCAGCAAAGGGTGCTGGGACACTGGACAGCCACATGGAAAATAATAAATGCAGTCACAGACTTTATGCCCTTGACCACCATTAACTCCAAATGGACCACAGACCTAAATGTAAGACACAAAACGTGAAACTCCTAGAAGATAACATCAGAGAAAGCCTGGATGACCTTGGGTATAGTGTTACACCACCAAAGGCAGGATCCGGGAAAAGAAATCATTGATTAGCTGGACTTGATTAAAATTAAAAATGTCTGCCCCATGAACGACAGCATCAAGAGTAGGACAAGCCACAGACTGGGAGGAAATATTTGCAGAAGATAGGTCTGATGAAGGGCCGCTCCCCAGTCCTTTAGGTAGGTAGTATGAAAAGGACTGGGCGGTGGGTAGACAGGTAGGTAGGTAAGTAAGTAGATATGACATGTTGCTTTAGGGTCTGCTGTTTGCAGCTATTTGGGCCAAATGCTGGTGGAAAGAAGGCAGGTGGAGGCTATACTTGAAGATGTTACCTCTTCAAAAAAAAAAAAATCACAAAAACTGCACTATGCTTCCACATACCCCCACCACCACTGCCACCATCCTTTAAAAGGGCTTCCCACATAGCAAGACATTAACAAATACTTTAGATACCAAAAATAACGCTGCATTCCCTGGCTTCTAGTACATGAGCCATGAGAAAGGACTCCAGGAAGCTCAGCTGTACTCTAGGCAGCCAAGTACACCAAACTCTGACTGTACAGTGGGAGTAGAGCTGAGATTATAGTCAAGTGAGGTAGTTAGAAATCCTTCTAGCAGTGATGGCGAACCTATGACACGCGTGTCAGCACTGACACGCGTAGCCATTTCTGATGACACGGGGCCGCATGCCGAGGATGAAACATTTGCTGCTCCTGAGGATGAAACATTTGCGACTAGAGTCTTGGAGTTAGTTTTTTCCTCAAAGTGACACACTACCCGAGTTATGCTCAGTTTTTTGGCGAAGTTTGACACAGCAAGCTCAAAAGGTTGCCCATCACTGCTCTAGGGGCTGTGATTCTTCGCCGACGTGGTTTCACTGGAATGTGGTGGAAATGCACATTCACAGGCCTCGCCCCAGACCTACGGGAGCAGAAACTCGGGGGGGGGGGGGGAGAGGAGAGCAGTGATCTGTGTTTTAACAAGCCATCCAGGTGATTTAGATGCCAGCTCAGCTTGAAACCATTAAGCTAAAGAATGCCAGCCTTCCCACGAATCTTCCCCTGTCCGTCTCGGCTGACCCTCAGGACTCCGCTTCTCCTTAGCGAACATCAGTACCACCGTCACTGAAGAGAGTGGGACACTTTACCCCCACGCAGCCCGTCAACAGAGTCTGCACAGAATACAGTCTTAAGGCAACTGAACTCTCTCCTCAAGCCCTCTTCATCCAACTTAGAAAAGTTGGGCCCAAACTGGATCCTCATTTGCACTTTAACATTTTTAATAAACAATCTCAGGAAACAGCACTGTATATTAAGACCTAGGCAAAAAGCCCTGGCCGGTTTGGCTCAGTAGATAAGAGCGTTAGCCTGCAGACTGAAGGGTCCCGGGTTCGATTCCAGTCAAGGGCACATGCCTAGGTTGTGGGCTCGATCCCCAGTGGGGGACGTGCAGGAGGCAGCTGATCAATGATTCTCTTTCATCATTCATGTTTCCATCTCTCTCTCTCTCTCCCTCTCCCTTCCTCTCTGAAATGAATAAAAACATATATTTAAAAATAATAAAAATAAAACAAGACCTAGGCAAAAAGACACTGTTCAAATTTCAACTCCAGGGCTATCCCTGGCCAATGTGGCTCAGTTGGTTGGAGTGTCGTCCCAAACACCAAAAGGTTGCAGGTTTGATTCCCGGTCAGGGAATATAACTAGAATGCAAATTCAATCCCTGGTTGGGCATATATGGGAGGCAGCCAACTGATGTTTCTCTCTCACATCGATGTTCCTCTCTCTCTCTTTCAAAAAAATCAATAAAAACATAACCAAATACATTCAACTCCAGTGCTAGACAGGTAGAGAAACCTGGAGAAGATACCAAAGAACCTGGAGCCCCTGAAAAGAGGCTGACTGCCCCCTGAGGGCGCCAACTCCACCAAGTCAGAGGGACAGAAACGCTTAGGGGCTGGGTGATGAGAATGTTGCAGAATTAGATAGTGGTGATGGTCGCACAATTTTGTGTATATACTCAAGACCACTGGATTGTACACTTTAAAAATAAAAATAAACTCCCGAGCTAGACCAAAGCCTACCTGCACTCCCAAACAACTCCGAAAGCCTCTCCTGCAGAACTGGGCTGAAGGCAAATCTTGAAAGGTCTCTTAGCACAACCACCAAAGACTCAAAAGGGCGAGGCAGGTGTCCCACCGAACACTCAGCTGACCGGCGGCAGAGCCACTACTACCCCGTTTCTGCCAGCTCCGTATCTTTTCTGAGATATCAGCGACGCTTGGGTTCACCAAGCAAGTCTGAATTTCACATCTTAATTTCATTTGTAATCTGAAAAAGTACAACCTATGACAAATAGGTCCCAACGCACGAAGTCACTGCTCACGTTTGATTTGTGATTACAATCGCCTAGGCACCAGGAGGGTCACTGAAGTTGTTCTTGGACTAATGACAAGAACCAGAAGTGAACTTAAGGCTAGGTGATATATTTGTGCCAAGGCCTAACGGCAGATTTACAGAAATGCTTGCTGAGCACAAACGGTTTTTGGATCGTTCGGCGGCGGGGGGAGGGAAGGAAGGGTCGGATAACTGCAGGGCACATGACAGCGCACGTACCAAATTCAAAAGAACCTGCCTGAGAACAGGCGGCATGATATTCATGTTGCAAGACACAATTTAGTCTTGGCAAATCATCATGCGCTGATTTAATTAATATTGTTCATATAAAGTTTATTAGGTTTGTGATTTCATGCAGTGTACATATCTGCTGAGCTTTATGATTACAGAAGTCCAAGAATTTATATTAAGTTTTTGTGTTTTTACGGATTTAATCCATTCAACAAATATAGGTGTCCCCAAAAAATGTACACACACACACACACACACACTTTGAATAATTATAAAGATAGTGCTTATTTAAATACATTTCATTTTCAAAACTGAGCTATCAGCTGTTAATGCATGCATACATTTTTTTGGGACACCCTGTTATTACTGAACACTGACTATGAGCCAAGTAGTCTTCTAAGTGCTACATTTTTGAAGTAATCTATAATAATAAAAGTGTAATATGTAAATTAGACCGGACAGCCGAACGACCTTCCAGACGAAGCGGGAGCTGCGAGGGCCGAGCCCCTTGCTTGAGTTTCGTGCACCAGGCCTCTAGTATTATAATAAAAAGAGTTATGTTAAAATGAAGGCGTGTCCACAGGAATCTGCTTCCTTTACAGGAAGCATCATGTTCCAACTTCATGAACATGACTCTAGTCTGCACTAAGATTTGCTTCCTTACCGTTCCTCAGAGCCCCACCTGCAGTACTGACCCCTCCTCAGGTGGCAGCCTCACCGATGCGTGTGAATACATCCAGTCTCCCTGGGCCACTACCCTGCTGGACTGACACAGGCTGATAAGTAGGCACACGCTCACGTGGATTTGGGGATCCATCACCTCACTTCATACCAAGTTAAACAGAGGAACTGTAGTTAACCCAATTGCTACAAAATGATGTTTAACTTGAAGTTTGGTACCATATACTGTATTCAAAAATCAATAATCACTCTTAAAACTTGGCTCTCCGTGTTCATATCTGCATTTTCCTACTTGCCGTTTCACCTGAAAAGCACTGCCTGGACTCCGAGGATAACCTGGGGCCATTCCAAGGCTGGCACTGCCGAACACTAAAACAAACGAAGCTCTACGTCAGGGTTAACTACTTTCCGAGTCATCAGGCAAAACAGCTCACTCACCTTTCTAATCAGACCACGTATTACGTGCTTGCCAGTTTAGCTCACATTTTGGAAGTTTGAAAAGTTCTAAATGATCCAAAAAAAAAAGTTTTTCCAAAAGATAACATATAAGTACACTAGCAAAACTAATCATTAAAAAAATTACATCCCTAAATCTGAGTTTATAAAATCTGAGTTTATAACTGATTTTATAAGTTATACCAAGAAAAAATTAAAAATACAAGAATATATGCCTACACACACACACACAATAGTGATTAAAGGAATTTATTTTTTAAATCTTTATTGTTGAAAGTATTGCACGGGTCCTCTTTTTCCCCCATTAACCTCTTCCAGTCCACTCCTCCTGTCCTCCCCGCAGGAATTTTTAAGTAAAGTGGCTTCTTGTTGTTAAAATCACTTAAATGAAACATAATTTAATAATTCTCATGGTCTTACAGTTCACTTTTCTTACCTGAATATAAAAAGTGGGGGAGGGGAGTATTCATCATTGAAAAGGATAAATTTCTCCCCATAAAAGGCATTGTGACTCGGGGTTCTTGGGCTTCTGTGGTGTGCCCTCAAGTGCATCAGTCTCTATCTGTGCTGCTCTCTACATAAACATCTGCACCGCTGAAAATACCCAGTTACCAGTTAATATGAACATTCCTCAAGTTACCACCAAATAAAAACCTTTGATGAAACTTTCTGTAAGATCAGTACAAACTAGAATTCTATTTTGTTTGCTTACTCTGGAGAAACTTTGTATTAGAGGGAAAACAAGCAAAAAAAAGAGCATTACCAGTAAAACCCTGAGATGACCGGGGGGGGGGGGGGAGGGGAAGGGTAGTGGTTCGGGAGCACATGTTCATTAGGAAAGGGCTTCGGGCGCCATTACTTAGCTGCCTGCGGAAGAAGCGACCTGGCGACTGTGGGACCAGGAGTGCTATTTCCAGTCAAACAGCTAATTAATGACTAAACAAAAGAGATTTCAGTCCCAACAACATTCATGGAGTACTAATATGTGTAATTATGAAGTAGTCATTTGTGCAATCAGAAAGTTGCATTAGCATAATTATTTCTGGCCCTGGGCCTTAAAAATATTAACTTAAAACAAAAAAACCTGGTAATAGTTCACCCAATAAAGATGTGAATACCAAATGGGTCATGAAGTAAGAGTTGGCTCTTTGACAAATGCGCTCTGTGTTTAATACTTTCTCTCTCTCCTGCCCTGCATATAAACATCAAGCCTAACCCTCCAGCTACCTAGAGGCACAAAATTCCTACTGGTAATACATATTCTTCATTATCCAGAGCCCCTATATTAATATTCATTAAGAATAAAAACGATTTCCACAAGAAATGAGTGTGCTACTTTAAAAAAAACCTTCATGCAAAAATACATTAAGTTTATGTATAATACGTACTTCAAATGCAAATAAATAAAGAAGCCAAACAGTTCTATAAAACAAAGGATCACGGTCACTAACAGCTGCAAGATCTCGGGAAGTCGATTGGAAGTTACTCTCTGGGACAGACATGGAGCCAGTACGGGCTTGGACTCCCACGTCCACCACCTAATTTCCTCTTCTCTTATGTGAGGATAATCACAGGACCTACTGCATAGGGCTCATCAAGGGGTACGTGGGATTACTCGCGCCCAGGCGCCCCTAGTGCCTGGCATACAGCAGATGTCCTATAAATGCTCGCTGCCATGACTGCTGTCATCAGCCTCATTTCCTTCGTCTTCGGAACCCGGGGGGAGGGTGTGTGTGGTGGGGAAAGCGTAATCTAGAACTGATTCATTTTTAGACACAACATTTGATTCGCAGTCGCAAATAGCACTCAAGAAAGGAAGGTTTTCCCTATCCCAATGAGTTGGAGAGGTGAAGAGTAGCTTAACTGGGCCCTAAGATCTCTCTTACCCTCTAATAGTCTTCCTTCCCAGTGACTTTCAGCTCCACCAAATATTGGCAAATGAACCCACAATACGAACCCGCTATTAACTCTTTTTAACCCAAAACTAAATCACAGAATGGCTTTGCTGAGTACACTGATCTTCAGAGTTATGCGTCTTTGATTAAAAGCCAAGACAACACACAATAGAACGAATGTTCCTGAGAATTCAAAGAAATGAAGGTCAGACCAAGGCAAGCCCTGTCAAGTGAGCTATCTTGACCAATTTAACTACTTTTCACCAACAGTTCCTCATCATCAAAGGCAAGGTTACGCATCTTGTCACACTGTTACAAGGCTTAGGAATAATTATATCCAGTACTCAGCCACTAGCAAAGAACAGGTCTCCATAAATGGCAGCATTTGAATGGGCACAATCTCCCTCTCCCCCTCAACTAATATACACACGCAGTATAAAAGTTAGGCTTTCTCAAATAATCATGAACATTACAACACAGGTCGGACCAGAATAAAGGAATTTCTCCAAATTTCTACAGACTACTCCCAGGAATTCAACTGTGCACACCCCGCAGAGAGATAGGGAGGAGAAGAGGACAGCTGACATCTCGTCCTGGCAACTCAGGCCGCCAGTCCACGTGGCGAACATGCTGCGCAGAGGGTGAGATGGAAACACGCGCCGGCCGTGGTTCCCACACGCCTCTGCAGCGACAGCGCCTGGGCCCAATGAGATCTAAGGAAACGCATGTGTGTAAACACAGCTCCTGAGTACAAGCCGATCGCTTCAAGTGGCCCTCCACCAAAACACAGCCATCTGCTCCAGCTCGAAGGACAAGGCGCTTGGGAAGGGTAGAATGGCCACACTTTACTGGAGGAGCAATTCAAGGGACTCCCTGACGAAAGGGACCCTGCCTTCACAGGACCACCGAGCCCAGTGAGACAAGTGCATGATGTGCGTGTCCTCCAGGTTCCAGTGGCAGGCTGAAGGACGTGGGAAAACGACGACACCCAGCTAGGACGAAGAAGTAAGTGCTTTGATGGGAATACTAACAATCTACTCCTCCAATTATCCAAGCCAGTTAAAAAAAATGAATGGGAGGGGGTGGGGGCTGGATATAAAAGGGAAGGGATTAAGAAGTACAAATTGGCAGTTACAAATAGTCCCGGGGATATAAAGTACAGCATGGGGAATATAGTCAACAACATTATAATAACGATGCATGGTGCCAAGTGAGCACTAGACTCATTGGGAGGATCACTTCATAAGCAATATAAATGTCTAATCACTATGTTGTATACCTGAAACTAATATGATACTGAATATCAACTGTAACTGAAAACAATTTTTAAATAAAATAAATTTTTAAGTGTTTTTAATGACAGGTCCATTGCCACAGAATTAACAACTCCTAATCCGAGCCTTCTGCTGTCACTCTAAGATTCCTCTATTTTTCCTAAAGCCAAAGAGGAACAAGAAAAAAGGCCAATGTCCTCTACACAGAAGTGCAGGCGAGCCTAGCTCCACCTCCATACCCAGGCTTCTCAGTGCGGAGAGGGCAAATCATGGAGAGAGTATGGGACCAGGGAAGTGCTCCCCCTGCCCTGTCTGTGAACTTGGACGTTAGCAACATGGGACCTAAACCAGCGGTTTCCAGGGAGCTATGTGAACTGGAGTGCTGGGGCCAAACACGGAACTTATTTTCCTTTTAATCTTATCTCTATAAATGTTCTTTATTGGGTATTTTATACTATATCTAAAAGGTAAAAGTAAAACATCTAGGTTATTTTAACTCTGTAAGTAAAAATGTGAACTCAGTTGAAGAGCTGTGCGCCAACGTTCCAAAAAACCTGAAATCAATTATCTAAATAAACTACCAACTAAATTTCTAACACTGTTACCTCTAGCTTTATAAGATTCTTAAGGCCACCGATTTTAATTAAGCAATAGCTGGTTTCAAATATAATTTCAAATCATAATTAAAATAAATTGCCAACTTCATATAAAATTAAAAAGTACATAACTATTATAAGTTTTGATACATTTATAAATAAACTGGAGCTAACATATAATAGTATGGAGTCAAATCCATGTTGCAGAAACATACTGAATTTTACGAAGACATATAGTGAATTTTAAATAGTTCATAACCTAGTTGTGACCTAATGAATGGCTCCCAAATTATACTATTTTGTTGGTAGAATAATAACCTATGGTAAAGACTAATTTACAACATATCTACTTTATCTGTCTTAAATGTTTGAAACAGCTAATAAATGACCACATGAAACAATAGGCCTCTAAACTAGCTAATGTTAGTCAAAGCAAAAGTATTCTGTCTGAAGGAGAAATATAATTTATGTAAATAATCAAAATATACATACCTTAAAAGAAATTTAAAGTCAGCTGAGAAACGGTAACAAAGCTATGGGGTTCTATGGAGTATTTAACTCTGTAAACTGGGAAAAGTAAAGAAACTTTCATCCATATAACCTCTTACAACTCAAAATGAAAGCATTCTAAATTGAGGAGCTGGAGCAAAATAATCTTCAAAAAATAATGGTGAACAGACACACTGTTTTCTTCTTGTCTTAGTTAAATATAACACCCTAACAGGGTAGCACACGTCTATATATATAAAAGCCTAAGTGACTGGTCAACCGGCCGGTAGCTATGATGCGCACTGACCACCAGGGGGCAGGCGCTGAACACAGGTGCTGCCAAGCGACAGCAACTTTGCAGAGTGCCCTCTCACACTCAGGGATCCCTCAGGGGATGTCGGACTGCCGGTTTCAGCCTGATCCCTGCAGGCCAGACCAAGGGACCCCACCTGCCGGAGGGAGCCCGCTCACTCGGCAGACGCCCTTCGAGCCCCAGCGCCGCCCCAGGTGTGGCTGGCCGGGGAGGGACCGAGGGAGGTTGGCTCCAGGGCACATCCCGCCCGTCTTGCCCAGTTCCGCCCCGCTAGCCACCTCCTAATTAATTTACTTTCAATGTGCACGAATCTGTGCTCTGGGCCTCTAGTTGATTATAAACAACTCTGGGAAACCAGTAACCCAGCCACTTGAATTAAAGGAATAGAACTCCCCAAGTTATGGACACATACTCAATTCTTATCACCACACTAAGCGGTTATCACCCTAAATTCAAATATTCAGATTTCAAACTAAGAACGAAGAGAAAGCAATCAAACCCTGGTGTTAAAGTGTTCTAAGACTCCCAGATAAAGATTTACTAAAAAAAAAAAAAAGAAACATCACCCAAGAAGATAAACTTTAATTCATTCTAATTCATCAAATTTCTTTCTAACTGGATGCCAAATACAAGGTGGGGCAAAAGTAGGCTTACAGTTGTGAGTCCGAGAAACATAGAGTTTATTCTTGTATTATGTTTTCTTTATTGTATTATTTCCATACAAATCACTATAAACCTACTTTTGCCCCACCCTGTATCCAGTCTACTAAACAGTCTTCATTCTTAATAAAGATTCCTATCGTTCTGGTAAACCAGTTAGCCTCCATGCAAACTGTCTCATCGCAGGACTAAGAGCTGTTTTGCCAGCAGGAAGCCTACGTGCCCCAACTCTACAGAAACTTCACATCGTCAAGACACCGCACGGTCTATGGGCACTGAGCTGTCTCTTCACTAACTCGTGACGACACACGCACTGGTGTTCAGTGGAGATACAGGCAGTTAACCACCAAATGCAAGACGCCAAAATGCAGGAAAACACAGATACAGGAACCCATGCTCCCTTAGTTAGTCAGTCAGCGTGCACAGTTTATATTGTTCAAAGCAAGCCAAGCAGAGCAAAGATTGTTCAAGAAACATGTTGGTTTCTGTCAAATCCAAATTAAATCATCTTCTCGTTTACAATTTCCTAGTTCAGTATTTCCAGGTAAAGCTAATATAAAGTAATACTATGCAAAATGACCTAAGAAGTTTGCCCTTCAAGAAATTATACCCCTAAAAATAGAAAATTATCTACCTCATTAGTGTTCCAACGGTGCCTCTCTTTGGGTAAACTTGAACATTTCGGCAGACATTCAAGCAGCTTTTTCGGTAAAAAGATTTTTACATGACTACTATTGCTGTTCCCATGATCATCTATAAAGAAGAAGACAATAAATTCAGAGAAAATAAGAGAAAATCTCCCTTGAAGTATACTGGCAAGGTCAGAAGCAGCCGCTCGGGGTTAGTCAGAGACCAAGAGCCACTGCTCTGAGTGAAATCCTCACTTGCACTCTGAGCAGAGCTTCTGCTCCCTGACAAGCAGTGGACAGGGACGACCCCAGCAGCTGCCGTGACCAGGCGTTACTTTTAAAGGTTCTTGCCCATGTTTCCATGAAGTCCACCAAAACTGCACAATGATTTAACCTCACAGCACAACCCCGAGATCCTCTATTAACCACTTGAAAAGGGTTACGTTTTTTAGGAAAGAAGAATTCTAATAAAAAGGACTATTTTATTCGTAAACTAATACCACTTCATCCTCTAGAATATAAATGAGACTTATCCTTTCAAAAGCAAGTTACACAT
This sequence comes from Ia io, assembly GCA_025583905.1. NCBI lineage: Eukaryota > Metazoa > Chordata > Mammalia > Chiroptera > Vespertilionidae > Ia > Ia io. The sequence goes on along the minus strand of JAJQQW010000004.1, from coordinate 3,084,858 downwards.
CTTATGATATAAGGAATTCAAGGCTGCAGTTAGCTAGGTAATACAGAAGCTGGCCTTTCTAGCCTAAATGTAAAAATATACCATTTTAATTAACTCAATTTACATATACATATCTATATCATTAATGTATTTCATCAAAATATAACTCTTCTAAATTAAGTGAAAGAAAAATCTATTACTTTCAGACTAGATGGTATGTCTCACTACCTGATAATTGGTCTCCCTGATACTTTCTAGAAGAGATCATTTCCTTTATGTATCATTTCATTCATTTATTTATTTGCACATCATTTCCTATTTCATTCCTGTAACAAAGTCCCCTTTGCCTGGCTCAAAATTTCTTGCCAGTTTTGGCACATTTAGTTCCAAGTTTCAAATTACCCACTCCAGTTTTGTTTTGTTTTTATGTCAAATAGAAGTCCCAATATCCAAAGGATGCATAGCATAACCAGGTACAAAGGAGCAATGCATTAAATACTAAACACTGAATTTGCTCCAGAAAGCACGGTTGAAATAACGTATTCTGATATTAACAAGATATAACAAAAACATTGAACACCAAGTAAGAGTCCAGGCTTCAGTCCCAGTTCTGCTACTTTCTAATTGTGTGACCTTGGGTAAGTTACTTAATATCTTCAGTTTTCCTAAATCAAGGAGAATCAGACTACCTCTAATTCTCCTCCGTAAGCCCCTACAGAACGGCTGTAATTCAATGACTTCACATATCTGGCAATTAAATAGCCTTTTATAGGCACACTGGTATTAGTCAATAATGTCAAAAGTGAAATACAACAACATATCTTTCTAGTCATTTACTATAATGTTGCTTACTTAGCATAGGTCTATTTTTTGAACATGTGAAAACCATAAAAGAATAAAAGTATTTTCTACAGCCACAATAAAATCCTCTCCAAGCATTTTTCATCTAATTTACACATTTCTCCTCAAGGAAAATATCTTAACAGGAAAATATTGGGCATAGAAATAAAGTCTAAAAAAATTTATTACATCATATGGAAATATTTTGTAGAAAGGAACTTAGGGGAGTTTTAGCATACTAAATCTTTTTTGGTCCATGAACTACATAACCGATTGAATTATAATGCCCATCTTCCATTTGTATAAGCAGTGTAAAAACTTCAAAACTGACTGCTTTTAAGAATCCAAATTTTTAATTTAAGGGTGAAATTAAATTAAACTTTTGTAAATCTTGCTATATAACCAAGAATGTTAAACTAAGAGAATGTTCCTAGAAAGTTCTGTATTAACTGCACCCTACAAAACCCTTGTAATTTCACGTGCTGACGTGTGCTCCCTGCACCTCACGCCCCGAGGGGACCGAGGGCCCTCAGACTCTAGAGAGCAGAAAACCAAATCCCAGGAGCCTTTACCTCCCGTCCCTTCTCTCCGCCCCTAAAGTGGTTTTATTCTTACTTTATAAAATTTCCCATGTTGTATACAATTCTGAAAGTAGAGGAGGAATCCTAAAATCTATACTTAATTCAAACATTCACATTTACAGGGTGCCTTTATGAAAACAGTGCTATGCTAGGTGCTAAATAAATGGCAGACCCTGAATTGTATGTATGTCTAGGCGTATCATACGCTGAGAAAACTACTTAAAAAGTACTTTGAACAATAATAACAGAATATTAAGCCTCAGCTTCTATTTCTATGTTTGTGATCACAACCTGAGGTCAAGTGTCTGTCCTTTCAGCCTCTTTGAGGAACCAGCCGTCCCTGTGACATATTAAAGCACATCTCTGTACAGGTATGTCTGCACGCTTAGGGGGGAGGGGGAGAGGGAGAGAGCGAGAGCGCACTCTTCTCAGCAGCACAAGTAACTGCTATAGAAAAGCCTCCGTCTTCCCTCTGATACGGAATCAGGCAGAGGTGAGTCGGCCGAGGGCTTTTAGAGAGGAAAAGGAGGATGGCTGTGTAAGCACTGTCTCAATCAAGTTTCTAAATATAGTGCGCTATGGGGCTGTACAGCCAGGGCTTCAAAAGGAACAGAAGTATGACAGGCCAATGAGTTCCCCTTAATCAGTTTTAAACTGTGCTATTACCAGAATTTTAGGTTCATGCTGAATATAAATTGGATGTTTTTAAGAAACATATACAACGGGTAAATTTTCCCACTATGCATTATGAAGATGGCAATTTTAGTACTGGGGAAAAATAGGAACTCATATAGGCAAAATGTTAAGACTCTTATTTTCAAATTTCTGTTTTCCAGTTAAAAGTGTCATAAAAAGTAACTTTGCTTTTTCCCCATTGGAAAAGAACTGCTTTTTCATCTTTTTGGAATAACTATACTGACATAATAATTAGATAAATACATGTGCCAGTTTTTAAATCCTGTCTGAGCACCAGAATTGTAACAGCACCTGAGAGTAACCTGAAGTATACACTGGTTCCAAATGCATCTCAGGATTTAATGCAAATAGTTAAACTGACACCGAGAAATGGAAGTGCCAACCAAATCCAGTGAAACACTTCATTATCATTATCTAGCATAATACTCAGGTCTGATCTACGACTTCAGAAAATTATTTTCTAACCTCCTTCACAATAAAAATAACTAGTGAAGCTCCTGAAATTGACAGATGATTTGCTTGGTTGACAACTATAATTCTAGAGAATGAACCATCTTTTCCAGTCAACCTTCAAATATTTTCCAAATAATAATTTCAGAGACACAGTATAATTAAACTAAAACTTTCTAAAATACACAAAAATATGCAGTCACTTAATAAGGCAAGAAGTAGAGTTCTTGTTTTCATGTTTTATTGCTAAGAATTGAGATTCACATTGTCAAATCCTTTATTTAAATCCAAAGAAATACATGTGACCTTTTCCTTGGAACGCCCTGTTGACTTCTGCAAGGGAAATTATAACTATATCAACTCTAACCTGGAAATGATGCATCCATTTTATTTTTGTTCATAATTAATAAAAATTAAATAATTTTGGTTCTGTTATTCAATCAAGTTGATTACAGTTTAATCTCTCAACCTCTAGACCAAACTGCTCAAAATAAGTCGATATAACAGTGTATCAAACTGCTAGATCTTATCAGGAACATATCTGATCAACTTGGAGTGGTAAAATTCAAAGGAAGCTCTACAATTTTCTGTTTAGCTCTAATTATTATGTGCTTAGATTTAATTAGCAGGATAGGAACTGATTCAGGGAAACATAGCCACATATTGTTCTATTCAAGTCAGCACAGTGCTCACAGCAGCAAATACTGCCATTACTAATGTCAGACTTTCAAATCATTATTCATCCAAAATACATATTAATTAAGCACCAACTATGTGCCAGCATTGGTAGGATTTCTCTTTATTCTTTTCCAAAGAGATTCTCCAAAATGAATTAAACTCCGTTGTAATTATCCAAAAGATATTTAAAGGTTTAAAAAATAACATTTTTAATAGAAAAACATAACTAGTTTTGCTCTTTAACAACCCCTTTCCTCTTCTTACAGAGTGTGATCATCAAACCTGACCCTTCCTATTCTTAGGTGGCCCAGATTTATGCTTTTTTCTGTCGATCTTATTATTAAATCTCTGGCCCAGGTTTATGTCAACTCATAACCCAGGTTCAATAAACTTCTATTTATCTGCATTTAAATTTCCATCTAAAATATGTGTGCAGGGGCAGCTAAAGTGGAGTTTGGAGCTTTGCAATTGACTACTTCAATTTGAGTTTGGGAGCATCTTCTCCTGCTTCATCCCATTCAATGTCCATGGAGCTACACGTGACCAGGTAAGTTTACTTTCTGCTATTTCTGAGGGAGTAAACATTTGTGGGACTCCATATCAGGCATCCAGGAGTTTACATGGCACGCTCTCATTTAATCCTCCCAAGAACCCATCAGGGCATAATCACCCCATTTCACGGATGAAGAGCCAGAGGTTCAGATGAATTTGCCCAAGGTCCACAACTAGTAAATGGCTCAGATGGGATTCAAACATGACCTGTGGCTTTTCCCGGAATCTGACACCAGAGTTACAGAATCATTGTTTCAATATGTAACATTGCAGAGTGCTTTGAATTGCCCATGTGGTTAAACCCTTTGCCTTTTTTAATCCTCACATAAAGGTTACAAGGGGAGTATTATTTGCTACCCCCAGAAGGATTAAGTAACTCATCTAAGATCACACAACAAGTTAAAGGCAGAACCTCAGGTCTTCTAAGTCCTGATCACACTACAATGCCGGAAACACTCGCACTGCCAAGCCCACCCCTTCCTGTAAGTCAAAAGCTTTTCAAATCCTACCTTCTAGAGGTGGCACGGTGTTGAGAACACAGTAGGTGCTAGTTCCGCAGAATACACTTTGGGAAACGCTCTAAGGAAACAGAAAATAAAATGTAAAACTAATCTTTGCAAAAGATATACACTGGCTCTTCTGTGATCTTCCTGCCAAAGATGGACAACGTGGACCTAATCATGAGGAAGCATCAGACAAACCCCAAAGGAGGGACAGTCTACAGAATGACTGGCCTGTACTCTTGATGAAGAGTGTCAAGGCCATGAAAGCCAAAGACTGAGAGGACTGCTGTGTCTTAGAGACAGGTGAGATGACCGAGTGCGGCCCAGAGGTTACCACTGGGCCAACCGGCATAACGGGCATAGCATCTGAGTGAGGGTGGAATGGTAGAAATGTCTCGATGTTAGTTTCCTGGGTGATCACTGTGTTATGGTGATGGAGAAAATGCTCTGGTTTGCAGGAAATACAAAAGCATTTGAGGCGAGGAAGGGGTGAAACATATTGGCAACTTATTCTCACATAGTTCAAGGGGAAACGAGTTCTTTGCACCACACCTACAATTATTCTGTAGACTTGAATGTTACGAAATTTAAAATCTATGTGTGTGAAAAAAGACATATGCAGGGAATATGCATTACTTGTAAAAAAAATTTTAAAGGAAGCATTAAGTGCTGTACACAGTAAATCTTTACTAAGAAGAACCAATGCCATATTCATTTTGCAGTTCAGTCCATATTCAACGACAATGTTAACCATTTCCCAAGAGTAAACCCAACACCCAACTCATTCAAGAGAATCTACTGAGTGCCAGCTAACAGAATGGCAGGTGCCGCAGGTCAGGAAGTTGGAGAACAGGTATCTGCTCCCAGGCTGTTTCATGTAGGTAAAATTTTAGTGTTCATACAAGAACCGGCACAATGGTAACTTTAAAAAAGGAAAACCATCTCTGTGAGTCTTCCCAACCAATTATTTTCGGTCCTAATATACTTTTCTTTTGGTTGCAGTATTTAAAAAATGTTCAGATTATTCATCCTGCATTAAAACAACATATTTATATACCTAGAAAACCAAGGACTATTTAGACTTTCAACAACCACTTCAACATTTTTCTCTACAATATAAATAGGTCAGCTCTCTTACTAGCTGTCATTTGGAATGTAATTACCTTTGTATTACCTCATCAAAAAAGGTAGCAAGACATGGCTCAGTGGTTTAGCGACCTATGAACCAGAAGGTTACTGTTTGATTCCCAGTCAGGGCACATGCCTGGGTTGCAGGCTTGATCCCCAGTAGGGGGCATGTAGGAGGCAGCTGATCAATGATTAGCCTCATCATTGATGTTTCTATCTCTCTCTCCCTCTCCCTTCCTCTCTGAAAACAATAAAAATCCTATATAATAAAAGCCTAATATGCTAAGTGTCTGGTCATCCGGTAGGCCATTCAACCAATCAAAGTGCAATATGCTAATGATATGCTAAGGCAGCTCAACTGTTCGCTATAACATGCACTGACCATCAGGGGGCAGACGCTCTGACTAGTAGGCTAGCTTGCTGCTGGGGTCTGGCTGATAGGGCGAGACTGAGCAAGAGGGGCGGGACATGCCCTGGAGTCCTCCCACAGTTCCTCCCCAGCTGGCCAACTCCCCATGTCCCTCCCCGGCCTGATTGTGCACCGGAGGGGTCCCTCGACCTGGCCTGCACCCTCTCACAATCCAGGACTCCTCGGGGGATGTCGGAAAGCCAGTTAAGGACCGATTCCACAGGCCAGGCTAAGGGACCCCACTGGTGCATGAATTCATGCATCAGGCCTCTAATATATATATACGTGTGTGTGTGTGTGTGTGTGTGTGTGTGTGTGTGTGTGTGTGTGTATTTTTTAAGGTAGCAAGGACACCCCTCTCTCTTAGATCACAGGGTTGTTGGGAGAATTGAATGGGATAAAGCATACAATAGTGCTTTCAATTCAAAAGTACCACATCAACATAAAATGTTACTAAGGTCAATAAGAGTAATCTCCAACAATGTTAACGTTTTCTAAGAACTAAAATTTTGTGCCAAAAAGAGTTGAAATCTGACTAACGTTAACTTGCACAAATTTTTAATTTTCCTCCTTATATTCATGGTCAAGTGCTTCACCGTAAATAAGTCCTTCTCCACAATGTGACTCTTAGCTACCAGGATAAGCATCCGCTTCCTACTTACTTTCTGTTTCCAGAAAGTTCTTGTTGCAGGACTTTTACCAGCCTTCTATTTGATTTAATCGATAGTGGTTAACTGCTGACTGGCAACCTGTGGCAGCATCTTTAGTAACCACCTGTTACTAAACTAACATCTGGGCCTGAGGACGCTCCCTATGAACTACGGGCAAACCTCAGAATCCAAGTCCCTTTGGGAAATTCAGCACGTTCCTTCCCGGGACTGTGAGCGTGGAATGAGAGCACATTAGGAAAAGTGGTTCACATCAAGTCAGCAGTACTCCGACTTCACGGAACACGTGCAAGAGCCGCCAGCAACAGCCTTCTCACCGCATTACTGCAACATCTCATCTTAATGTGGCTTCAGAATTGAAATGAAATTTCATGATGTTAAAACGAATGTCTTACATTCAAGGCTTAACATTTTCTGGCTTCCTATTACCAAAAAAAGACAGCATGAGCTTACCACTTATCAAGACATTTTAACAATGGCCTTAACATCAGAAGTTTTACAAATCACTAATGTGTAGTGGAGCACACTAATAAATGGCTTCCCAAACAAGGACATTGATACCTTACTTCAAAGTTTGATGATAGATAAATCAGCGGCAAAATAGACCAACTAACAAATCAGAAGAATTAAACACCAAAAATAACATGTAACAGAAATATCACGAACAACCAACCATGATCTCTCTACAGCACTGGCATAATAAAGTGTCTCTAATAGTTTAGTTTAACCAGGACAGAAACTCACTCCCACAAGTGAGAGTGATATCAAATGTCGTTCTAGCCTCAAAATAACCAGGTTCTCAAGACAAGCCTAAAACACAAGGAAACCCACACCAGAAGTGACTGCCTTGTGTTAACCAGAGGCCAGACTCCGAGTGAGGTCCTCTCACTGGACCCCTTGACATCTGCTGATGACACTGAGCGGAAGTGGCCCCCGATACGAGGGTCTGGAGAACTGGAGCCCCGCACCCCAGTTCCACCACCCCAGCTGAGAAGTCTAGGCAAACAGCTGACCTCTCTGCCCACAGGACAGCAGGGAGGGGGAAGCACAAGCTCAATGGCAGGAAGGTCTGGGTTCAAGTCCTCCCGCTGCCCTCTCTGGCTGCCTCTGAATCCCAACTCAGATCCCTGATCCTTCAGGAGCCTCCGCCCACTGACCGGGTTAGGCCCTGCTGGTGCCACCTGTGTAGCCTCTTTCCATTTGTTCTTCAAACATCGAAGAGTACCTAACTCGTGTCAGACACCATCCTAGGAGGTGGGACCCAGCAATAAAAAGACAGACAAAGGTCCTAATGTTGTGGGGTACATGCCCAGTGGGGGGTGGGGAGTGTAAGGTGATAACGCTGCGAAGGAAAGAAAATGGGGCGGCGTGCCGGGGAAACACCAGGTAGGGGAGGCATGTCTCTGACTGTACAACCCGGCGTGGAGCATCAAGAAACCTGGGTTCTCTCACTAGCCCGCCGCGGCCCTCGGCTGGGCTGCACAGCATTCACTCCAGGAGACTGTTCACACTGTGAGGCCCAGGCTGCAATCTGACCCGTTAAGTCAGAATGTGTGGGGTGGGGACCCAGGCATCAGGATTTTTTAAGGTTCCCGAGTAAACCAAGATGTATCCAAGCTCGGGAGCCACTGAAATAAATAGTCATGTGACTCCGGGCAACCCTAACTGTCCTGGTTTTCTCCAGAGTGAAATGGGAGTTGACCTTGAGCAGTGTGTCCACCTCCAATGTGCATGCAAGTCACCTGAGACCTAGCTAAGAGGTGGGTTCCGGTTCACAGGTCTGAGTGGAGCCTGCGCTGTGCCTCTAACGCTGCCAGGTGAAGCCCATGCTACGTACGCCTTGAGTACCAGCTATTAGATGATCTAAAAATCAGGCATTTGATCTAAAAAGGACTCTTCCAGGCCCTTCTTTTGTCCCTGTAACTTTCTTTTATTTACTTATTTTGAGTTAATCCTCACCAAGGATATTTTTTCCATTTATTTTCAGAGAGAGTAGAAGGGAGGGATGGAGGGAGGGGAGAGAGAGAGAGAGAAAATCGATTTGAGAGAGACACATCAATTGGTTGCCCCAGACCAGGGCCAGGGCTCGAACCTGCAACCCAAGTTTAGGGTCATGACCTGGAATTGAACTCGACGCTCTGACCACTGAGCACACTGGCCATGGCACCCCTGTAACTTTCTAAATAAAATTCCTCTTGTAAAAAAATATAAAATATATAAATATAAAAAAGACCCTTTCAGTCCTAGCATTCCGCCACCGCATAATTCCATGAAATTACTTCTATCTGTTAACACCAACTGTAATACAAAACTATGCCAGAATATCCAAGCAAGATCATTAAAAGAAACTAGATGGATGGTTGATTGTGATAATGTCCAGTGTCTCTAAGAAGTGGCCAAGAGGGGAAAGACAGCCGCTCTGTCAAGTAGATCCCCTGCCTTCAAAAAAGTGCACTATCAATTGGAACGAAGAGCCCCAGCGGGTGGCTCAGTTGGTTGGAGTGTCTTCCCGTGCACCATAAAGGTTGCAGGTTCAGTTCCCAGTCAGGGCGCATGCCTAGTTGGTGGGTTCGATTCCCAGTCAGGGTGCATACAGGAGGCCACCGAGCAATATTTCTCTCTCTCTCCCTCCCCCTTCCTGTCTAAAAAATCAATTTATAAAAAAACATATCCTTGGGTGAGAATTTTTAAAGTGGAATGAAGAAATAACGCATGACTTATTAAAGGCTGACGTGGGGGCAAATGGCAGCAGTCCAGAAACCAGTAGCCACCTGTGTACCAAGCACAATGTCCGCGGAGACATGAACTGTCTTCTTCATTTTTGTTTCCATCCAGGACGTCACATGTAGCCACATTCCTGATGTATATAGTCTTTGGATGTTGTAATAAATGAACAAAATGCTATGTAATAAGGAGTGATTGCAGGCTTGTGAACAGAGAAGTAGCATGATGAAAACTGTATTTACAGTTCTTTGAAATAAGGACTGAGAATGTTTAAGTCTCCATAGAGTCCCTTTAAAGCTAACTGAGGACCCACAGAGCTTATTAAATCAAAGATGGAGAGAGGCTACACTGAATGCAATAAACCACTTGTATCAATTAGAAGTGATACATTGAAAAAACTTTTTCATGTATTTTACCATGACGTAAACTGATTCTTAAAATTCACTGGTCAGTACATATTACCTGACACATAAATCATCAATATTAAGCAGAGTCTCAAATCCTTAGCCCCTTCACTAACCTCACCAGTTTGGCCTAGCATTCCAGGCATCATGCCTACATCAGTTAGGGAGGATAGCTCAGAACAAACTGCATCATGGCTCAAACACCATAAATATTTACTTCCTGTTCGTGTGAAGTCCCAACCAGGTGTGCCTGACCAGCAGCGAGCTCTCCTCCGAGCAGAGGCTCTGGCACCGACGCTGCCCCCATCCTGGGGCAGGGGCCCTCCTGGGGCACCGGGTGCTTCTGCACCAGCCAGCAGGGAGGGCAGGGCACAGACAACTGTGCCCGGAGGGTTTACGGGCCAGGCCTGGAAGTGGCCCACTTCTCTGCTCTCCCTGCTCCATTGGCTAGGATTTGGCCACAAAGCCACACCTAATTGCAAGGGCGGCTGGGAAATGCAGTCTGGCTCCATGCCCAGGAAGAGGAGATGGAGTTCGTGATCAGCGGGCAGCCTCCGCCACGGTGCCATTTGTAAATGTGTGTGTGTGTGGGGGGGGGGGGGGGGGGGAGTAGTTACAGAACAGTCATTCCTCTCAGAAATGTCTTCTGTTCATCTACAACTCCACCTTTAGTAAGCCCTAACGCCACTCAGCATCTAAAACCCACCGAGCAGTTTTTCTTCTCTGATAACTATTTTTCTAACATATTCAGAATAAGACAGTAACAAGGGCATCCTTAAAGGGATGTCTGGCTTTTCATTCTGATATCTCCAGTACTTAAGGGCTGGCTAATAATAGAAGCTCAAATACTTTTTAAATTCCTGGATGAAGACATTCCCAGAAGCACACGGAAAGGAAAAAGAGTGGTCCCATCTCTTGCCCTGCTGATGAGGATAGTTACTGAAGGCCATGGTCATCTTAAGAACCTCTCTCCCTCTCCTACGGCCACCCTGAGTTGCCCACCCAGCCTCTGGTCTCTGAACAATGAAGCAATAAGACAAAATACTCACAGTGTTCACAGACACCAACAGAAGGAACACTCCCATTTGTGGCTAGAGCACAGGGCTGCTAGATAAAAGGGCACGGGGTCTGGCACAGGCCACGTCCTGGAGACCCTCCACAGCACGGGGCCAACAACCTCGGAGACGGGAAAACCAACATGTTCTCCAAATACGGCAACTTTATCCTTTACTGAGCCACAAAAGGGTAGTGGGGGGAGGGGGAGGGGAGCATATGCTACAGTACAAAAATATTTTCTACTCACATAGTACCTCTTTTCAAGAAGTTTAAAATACACCGTAAGTGCTACTATAATAACCTTCGCAACATTCCTATGGGATAGAGACAAAATTAAAGTGTGTACCCCAGTTAAAGGGAAAAGCCTGGTAGGTGAATGACTTCACGCTACAAAGGCCGGCTAATAAGAAAGTGAAGAGTAACCTCTGTGGTATTTGGGGCACAGACCATTTTAGGCTCTCAAATTGAGTTCAACGCCTAGAATTGAGTTCAAAAGCAAACAAGTAGCTAAAAAAGACCATAAAACTACTGAAGTTCTAAGAAGCTTACACAGAAATTAATACTACAATAGTTCAAGCCTGATTTATGACCTGAGAAATCACATTAATTGATTCACTATTACCAGATTCATGTAAAGCGTATTTAAAGTGATTTCAGAATGAAAAAATTATTCTTTCCAGATATGAATCACAGGATCACAGAACTTGCATAAATTTAATTTGGCTAGGAAGCCAGTACACTCAATATTCTGAAAATAATCAAAGAGCACTTATTAAGTGTCCACATTTGTACAAATACATTCCAGTAGAGCATATTCAGAAAAAAGCTACACAGAATTTAAAATGACATTGTTTTAGGCAGCACTGTCATTCCTGGTACCAATGATAACAATTTTTTAAAGCCCTCAAAAATAGATAGAGTACTGTAAAATATCAACAAAATCAACCCAACAAAGCAGGCATTCTATTTGGTGTTATGTACGTATAACAAGCATTGTCACATAGAAAATCCTGCGGTGGTCCCAGGGGGAGCAGAGCAGACATCATGCCGACCCTAGAAAAGGAGACGCCAAGGCAGGGCACAGACGCTTGCCAAGGGCACCGGCCAGGGAGCAGCGGAGCGGGAGCGGGAGCGGGAGCGGGAGCGGGAGCGGGAGCGGGAGCGGGAGCGGGAGCAGGAGCGGGAGCAGGCCCCCGCACTGCCGCTGTGCTGTCTGCGAAGAACACAGGCCCTCACCCTAAGAAGGCACTAATGCTTCCCCCAAGGAACAATGCGAACTCCAGGCAAGCGGCTGGGACAGAAAAGCTCCAGCACTGAGAAGACACAGAGGACCCTGCGGAACATCACAGCTCCCTGGAGCCGAAGCTGGGCTCGCCGTCCTAACGGCAGGCTGCAGCGCCTGGTGTCACCTGGTGGGAAGGCTTCCCTTGCTTCTCCAACACGTTTTGGCCCAAGAACTGCAGGCCACTTATCACTAGTCGCTACAGCCCAAAACACCAAAGCTCACCAAAGCCAAGGGAGAGAGTGGCACCGATTCCGACTGCAGAGCAGGAAAACGGCAGCCACGCTCCCGAATGGAACTTGGCTCCACGGGAACCCCACCTCATCCCCGCGCAGCCAGAACCAGTGAGGAAGCCAAGATGCACTCTGAGGCCAAGGAGATCTTTAAAAAGTCAACCACAAATGCTCACGTGCTTCCCCGTGAGAAGGGCTTCCCGATCCGAATCCCCAGCTTGATTACTACTCAACTCCTCACAGTCCTAATAATCAGGCTGCCACGCCCAGAGAAGATCAGAAGCCACACATGGGAGGGGAAAGGATAGCTGGAAAGTGACAGAGAGGGAGAAGCAAAAGAGTGACAAGGAATAGCAAGGGCAGATTTTTTAAAAAAATAAAAAATGAAAACTTAAAGGACTTGAAAGGTGTCGCAGTTTGGGGTCATTTATCATAAAAGCAAACAGTCCAGTCGAAAGGCCCTAACAACATCACAGTGTTAAATACAGGCCAGTCCAATAACTCGCACCACAGTGAACCCACGTTAACAGAGGCCTGGCCGCAGAGCACGGGGAAGGAGTCCCGAGGGCCCGTCGGCCTGCATGCCCCTTCCTCCTGCAAGAGATCCGTGTGTGCTACCTCACGTGACCCGCGCCAACACCGAAGGCAAGCAGCACAGACACCTCCACTGGCCCGGAATCTGCTGGTAAAGAATTCAACCTTAGCAAGACCAAGGGTTTACCAATGGCAATTATCACACAGTCTGTTAACCCACCTCATAGGAGTGGCACCTACCCCCACCCCTGGTCAGAACAGAGAGGGCAGGGAAGGCTTGCTGAGAGGGTCACCCACACCCACAGGGCTGTATGTGAACGTGCCACCTGCAGCTTCCCCTCCCAGACTTCCCGCTCTAAAAGCGCCCACCCTGACCTCTGCATCTTGGGGAAGAACCGTTCCATCTAATGCTGCCTAGTGCCAGACCCCTCCCTCCTTGTAGGAAAACTTCATGGTGGGCCCGTGACCCCCAGCTCTTGTTTAAACACACAGCTTTGTAAGCCCCGCCCCTGGGTGAGCCCGGGCCCAGCAGCTTGCTTCTCACCACAGAATGGGCACGGGTGCTGACGTCACTGCTGTGCTGAGGACGGAGATGGTGCCTCCTGTCTTGCTGGCGGCATCTCTTTTCGGACTTGCCGGCTCTGATGAAGCTCGTTGCCAGGTTGGAGAGGCCCACGTGGCAAGGAACTGAGGGTGACCTCTGGCCAACAGCCCACAAGACGGAATCCTTCAAACCACCGTGCGGGTTGGCGGGGGGGGGGGGGGGGGCCTTTTCCCAATCGAGCCTTTGAGTATGACCCAAGCCCGACCAACACCCTGATGCAGCCTGTGAGGCCCTGAAGCAGGGGACCTAGCCTGAACTCCTGACCCCAGGATCAGGTAATAAATGTGTCTGTTCTAAGTCACTAAGTTTGGCAATTTGTTACTGCAGCAATAGATAACTAATACACCATAGTCCATCAGGTCCCAGGGATTTCTTTTCTCAACTTGGACTTAATCATTTCACTACCATTTTTACCAGCACTCTGCATTTACCACAAAATCCTTGAAAGAATTATCTATTCTCTTGCTACCTCTTTCTCATTCTCTCACCTCACTACCTGACAAAATCATTACCTTTTTCTCAGTCTTCATTCTATTCAAACTCTGCAGCATTACAACTGAGAACCTCCTCACAATCTCTGCACTTAGCACCCCTGACTTTATGTTCTTGTTCTGTTACCTCTCTGACCATTCTTTCTCAGTCCCCACTGGTGCTCTCCCCTCCGGTGACACTTAAATGGAAGCATTCCCCACATTTCTGCCCTCAAGTCCCTTCCCTTTTCTCATAACAACTTCACTCCTACTGTGACTTCTCCTAATTTGTTGAACTGATTCATTCATTCTTTTAACCAACAGGCACTGTCTGGGCAGAGGTGTCCAATGAGCAAGACAAACAAAGTCCCTAGTCCCATGAACCTTATGCACTCTACCAGGCTGTGCGGGCTATCTCTATCTGCCCCTCCAGATCTACTCACCAGCCTTCTCCACCCTGCCCTGTGCCAAGGAAGCTGACCTCTATGGACTCCATGTCCAGGGCTCCCTTGCTCTCTGAAAGCTCAATGAAGAAGACAACAACAGGCAATATGAATGACTTCGACCCACATTTCCAATGTCATACTGTATACCAGGGATGGGGAACGTCTGGCCGTGGGTCGTATAAGACCCTCGAAATCATTTGGTCTGGCCCTGGCAAGGCATTAGGGGTAAGTTAATTAAACGTTTGACCAAAGAGATAAGGCTAATATTTAAGCTGATAATTTTGTATGTTATGAATATCCAAATGGCCCCTGGCAGAAAAAAGGGTCCCCACCCCTGCTGCATACCAACATACTAAGGCTACCTCATGTCATTTATCCAATTAGAACTAATACACTGGCATCCAGTCTCCCCAAAACATAGCCCTCCTGTATTCCCTACCTCAGTTAATGGCCTCACCTAAGTCCAGTTAAGGTTCAAAAGCTAGGAGTCACCTTCAATTCTTCTCATCCTTCAAGGTCCACAGTCTATCCGTCATAAAATAGTAGCTCTCTCACACACACACACCTCAGTCACACGAACTCCCTTCTCCAGCCCACTGCTACAGACATTCTTGCCAAGAGCTATTTCCCCAGCTCCAATTCTTCCTCTTTGCTCATTCATCCACTCAACCAACAAATATTATTAAGCCCATCCTAGGTGCCAGATACTCAAGTCTCTGACCTCAAAAGATATAATCTAATTGAGGGAGAGAGAGAAGTGAACAAGCAATTCTAATACCAACTAAAGTATGCAATGGGCAGGAAAGCCAGGGGGTACCACGGGGCACACAAGGGCATGCATTCCAAACTGAAGGAGAGGCAAGATCAGGAAGGCTTTTCAAACAAGTCTCACTTCCGCTGCAACCCCGAGGACAGAGGGCCAGCGAAGCAAAGCAGCTGTGAGTACGCGTGCGTATGTTCTGGAGGAAGGCGCACCTTCTAAGTCGAGGAGATGGCAAAGTGCAAAGACCAAAGCCAAGGGGGAGCATGGTGCTCGGGCACAATCAGACTCGGAAAGACGTGCACATGCGGGCCAGCGGAGAGAAAGCTGGAGAGGTAAGCACACGGCCGTTATTAGCACCTTCACAGAAACCAGACTTTTACCCCATCAACCCCACTCCTGAGAAAGACCACACACACCTCTGAAAGCCTCTCCGAGAACAGAGAACATAATCCAGACTCCCAGTTGAACTTTCCAAGCCCCTACAACCTGACCCCTACCTTCTTTGCCAGGCTCATCTACACAGATGCACCCAAATTCCAGCCACCCCTGTGCCCTCCTGGTTCTGTGCCTTTGCTGCGCTTCCGCTGAGTGAAATTTCTCCTCCAACTACCATGTTTGCTGTCGGTGATGCCAGTCAAATTCCACCTCTTCAAGACTTCCCAGTCCCTCCAGGGCCTAATCCCAGCATGCACCATGACCTTGAATCAGTCCCATCGACATCTGCTCCCCGCAAATGGGAGGCTTCTAGAGTATATAGAACTGAAGTGAATCTTAATCACAAAAACTAGGAAATTTTTCAGAAAATATTCAATTTACCAATATTGCATTCCTAAGAAACCAACCACAGAAGGTCATGAAAAATAATTATTTTAAGTTATACTAATACAATCCATCAACAGCCTAGATTTCTGTATTTTTTCATATGTATGTTTTATCTCTAAATAAAAACAGCTGCACACTGCCTCATAAGATTAAAAAACAGTAAGCAAATAAGCTCAGGAAGGTTGAGTTACCCTGCTCAAAGTCACGAGGCACTTAAGGGGCAGAATAAGACCAGAGTCAAGTCTTCAGATACTCTCTCTCAAAAACTATAAACAGCCCGAATAGCATCAGAGTATCCCACACATCTCACTAGCCAGCCCACCCAATTACCTACAACTTCTTTCCCTCATTTTCCCTCAATTAATTCCCGTTTTCCTTCATAGCTTAACTCAAGAATCTTCCCCCAGCCTCTCAGATTAGTCAAATCCTTTTATGACACATGTACTTCCCTTCATAGCATTCATCTCTTCACAGCCCGGTATGAGTTGTAATTTCACAGGGCACCTTGATTAATGTCAGTTTCCCCATGAGGGCAGGGACTATGCCTGTCCTCCGCTGTGTCTGGCACTTCAGTATTGTTTGCTGAGTAAATGAACTGACTTGAGAGTTAACACTAACTGATATTCACATGGCCCCCACAGGAGTACAAGATCCTAAAATATCTCTGACACCTCCAATAAGAATAATAATATAAATTTTAATGTCAGTTTTATTGCAACATATCCTAAGTCTTTGATAATTATATATTCATATGTGGAATCTGTTAATTCTCTATTAATCAGAACAAGCGTTAACAAGAATACCACATTTTTTCTAAACATTCAAGACATCAGCAAACTTTCACATCAAAAGAACACAGACCTACAGACTGTATGAATTAGCTATTTGCTCTCTTGGAACCTGAAAAGTCCATTTCCAGCCTACCAAAGAATTACAATGTCTCACCAAGGCAGCCTACTATAGTAATAAATTAGAACAAAAATGTTAAGGCAAGCCACTTGGGTGCTTGAGTTAAGCAAAGAGTAGATCCATAAAAAGGCTTTAGACTCCCCAAACTGTTCCACAGACCTAACAAAATCCCTATCAATATCAAAACTGCCTCTTTTTTAGAAATAGACAAGTTGATCCCAATATTCATGTGGAAATTCAAGGGACATAGAATAGCCAAAACAATCTTTAAAAAAAAATAGAGTTGGAGGACAGACACCTCCTGATTTCAAAACTTACTACAAACTACAGTAATCAAGACAGCGTGGTACTGGCATAAGGATAGATGTATAGATCAACAGAATAGAATCGAGACTCCACACATTTATGGTCAAGTGATTTTTGACAAGGGTGCCAAGATACTTCAATGGTCTTTTCAACAAATGGTGCTGGGACAACTGGATATCCACATGCAAAAGAATGATGTTGGAAGTCTACCCACCTCACAACATACACAAAAATTAACTCAAAATGAATCAGAGACTTAAATATAAGCGCTAAAACTATAAAACTTACAAAAAAACGTAAGTGTCAATCTTTATGATATTAGATTAGGCAATGGTTTCTTAATGATGACAGCATAAGCAACAAGATAAACTCAACTTGATTGTGCTTCAAAAGACACTATCAAGAAAGTGAAAAGACAGCCCATACAATGGGAGAAAATATTTGCAAATCATATATCTGATAAGGGATTGAGACCCAGAATGAATAAAGAACACCTACAACTAACAACCAAAAACCAAACAACTCAATTCAAAAATGGGCAAAAGACATTTCTCCAGAGCAGACAAGACATACAAATGGCCTATAATCACATGAAAGACATTCAACATTAGACATTAGGGAAATGCAAATCAAAACCACATAACACAGCACTTCACATCCACAGGAATAGCTTTAATCAAAAAGACAGATAATAACAAGTGTTAGCAAGGATGTGAAGAAATCAGAATCTTCAGACATTGCTGGCAGGAATGTAATATGATGCAGCCACTTTGCAAAAACAGTTGGCAATTCCTCAACGAAAGAGAGTTACCACATGACCCAACAATTCCAATGCTAGCTATACACCCAAGAAAACTGAAAACATATGTACACAACACAAAAACATGTTCACAGTGTTCATAGCAGCATTATTCATAATAGCCAGAAAGTGAAAATAACTCAAATGTTCATCAACTGAGGAACAGATAAGTAAAATGTGGCATATTTATTGAGTACTAAAGGCCCAGCGCACGATTAAATCGTGCATGTGTAGGGTCCCCTAGGCCTAACCTGCCATTAGGGCCATGTCTGCTGCCCCGCAAAGCCTCGCACGCTCCGCAGATGCTGCCGGCAGCCCGAGACACTCCAGAAGTTCGCGGCTGCCGCGGGACCCATCAATGCACCTCCTGGTGAGTCCAGTAGTTGGTCGTGATGCCGTGACAGGCCTTTTATGATATAGATTGTTCCACTATAAAAGGAACCAAGTTCTGATATATGCTACAACATGGATGAACATTGAAAACATTATGCCAAAAGAAGCCAGTCACAAAAGACCACATATTGTAAGATATCACTTATATAAAACTAGAGGCCCGGTGCACGAAATTCGTACATGGGGGGGGGGGGGGTCCCTCAGCCCAGCCTGCACCCTCTCCAATCTGGGACCCCTCGAGGGATGTCCGACTGCCCCTTTAGGCCCGATTCCGGTAGGGGTCCTCTAGATCCAGGACAATCCAGGACTGCTGGCTCCCAACTGCTCGCCTGCCTGCCTTCCTGATTGCCCCTAACTGCTTCTACCTGCCAGCCTGATCACTCCCTAACCACTCCCCTGCCAGCCTGATTAATGTCTAACTGCTCCCCTGCCAGCCTGTTTGCCCCCAACTTCCCTCCTCTGCCAGCCTGGTCACCCCTAACTGCCCTCCCCGCTTCAGGCTTGATCACCCCCAACTGCCCTCCCTTGCAGGCCTGGTCCCTCCCAACTGCCCTCCCCTGCTGGCCATCTTGTGGTAGCTATCTTGTGTCCACATGGGGGCAGGATCTTTGACCACATGGGGGCAGCCATCTTGTGTGTTGGAGTGATGGTCAATCTGCATATTACTCTTTTATTAGATAGGATGTCCAGAACAAGCAAATGCATGAAGAAGAGGAGATTACTGATTGCCTAGAGATGGGGGAGGGGAGGAGGGGGAGTGCCTACTAATAGACACAGGTTTCTTTTTGGAGTGAAGATGCTCTGGAAAGAGAGAGTGCGGATAGCTGTACAACTGTATAAGCATATTAATTACCACTGAATTATATGTTTTAAGAGAATGAATTTTATGGTATATGAATTATATCTTAATAAAGTTATTAAAAAAGCAATCAAATCCCTTTAAGTACTAAAAGCTACTCTGATGGCTGTGTTTTTTTAAAACATTACATACTTTCCTCTTTTGGTAAGTAGAACATACTAAGTGTTGCTTTTCTGAATATACTCAGGGTCATCACTAGGAGACACTAATTACTAAACAGCTGTGTAGTATTCAGAAGATTCACAGCATACGGGCTATTAGCCCTTACAAAGAACCTCCAAACTACTGTTCCTTCACAGACTCCCACCTGTCTACTACAATCTGATTCCTTCCTCTACCATGAGCAATCAAGAAAAACCAGAGAATAGAGGCAGGAAGGATATGCCAGGGAAAAGCCAAACAAATGTGCATACAGGTGGCCACCTACGCTTATACAGAGGCAGTCTGCTGTTTTCAGCCCCTTAGTCCCTCTTCCAAGGCAACGTCTCCCTTTCTTTGGACGGCTGCCCCCAACCTTTCAGGTTTAGTGGTCCACAACAAGGGAAAAGCAAGGACCCCCCCAAGTATCCAAACTGGACTGACATCCCCCAAATGAGACTGGACTGCTTCAACCTGAGAATCCACACAGGGCAAAGCCTGCAAAGACCACCTCCAGCCAGTGTGCCCCGCCTGCTTCGCCACCACTCAGCACATGCCCACTGCCAATTCACTCCACACCCAGGCCTCTGGCTGACGGTGCCTGGCCTCATGTGTGTAGCTACAGTGGACATATTCTCTGCAGAAAGTTTACCCACTATAACAACTGAACACAAATCCACTTGGGAGTTAATATTCTTTCTTTTATGCTGTTTGATGGAAACAGGTTGAAGTGCCAGGACCCCTTGCTGCAGTCCCTTTCTCTCACAATCTCCTTTCACCCTACCCCCTCGAAATGATCAGCAGTCCAATGGATCCTCACTACTCCTCCTTAGAGCTGACTGTATAAATGAACTTCAGAGCCTGCTTACCACTGTGTATGCGTGTGCGTGTGAGAGACAGAGACAGAGAGGCAGAGAGGGAAGGGGAAGAGAAGAAAAGATGGGCAGTGGGGGGAGGGAGATTTTGACCCTATTTAAGGCACAAGCCCCCATTGGGGTAATGAAAACATTGCCATATATTTACTGTTAGGACCTCATTGCTACTTTGCTCCTTAGATTTTGAATCCACCTGGAGTCTTTTTTTTAATTGTGGTAAAATAGTCATAATGTAAAATTTACCATTTTCACCCTTTTGTAGTATACAATTTAGCGGCCTTAAGTACATTCACCTTGTTGTGCACCATCACCACTAACCACTGTTTATTTTTAAAAGCATTCTGAAACTCATGGCTTTCGTTCTTATTAAACAAATGACTTCTGTGTTTGCTTTTTCACCCGATGACAAGGGCAAAGAGCCTCATCAGAGCTGGGCCAGACGAAGGCAGGCTGCTGAAGGCAGCGGACAGCACCCGCAGCAACTTGGAGTGGCACCAGAGCAGCTAAATCCATCCTCCCTTCCTCCAGACGTGGCCACAGAGGCTGGAGACTAAAAATACCTGGAGAGGACAGATAACAGCTGTCAAGGATACTCGGCCCAGTTAGAAAGGTTGCCATTATCACCAGATTTGCATCAGAAGACACCCATCCAGGCAGCCTGGGTCAGATGCAGAATAATCAGATTCAGGAGAGAAAGACTGATGCTCCTCGCCGCCCAGGACGTCTGGAATAAATCTCTGGGCCTTGAATTTGGTCAAGTAATCTGGGATCAATTTCTAGAGGACCCCTCAGAAGAAAGACAAGTACTTCAAAATACTGAGTACCCACTCACCGCCTTCTACTTGTCATCCTTTCCTTTTAAGCACAACAGCCTCTATCAATAAAATTAAACGAGGAAGAGACCTCCACCAGAAGCTTTGTCAAAGCAAATAATTCAGCCAGGACCTTTCATAATGGCAGAGACGGAAAGCATCAAGCAGAGAATCTTGGCAAGAACACAAGAAACATTAACTTGCCACTCAGTAGCTTTAAATATGAACAAAACTTTCAAAAAATAAATTATATTCAAGCCATCTCCAAATGCCAGGCCTGTAGCAGCCCAGGAAGCACACCCAAGTGAAGACGCTACGTGATCAATGACCGTGGGTCCACCGAAACGCCCCCACCCCCACGCGTTTCCTAATAGGAAGCTATTTACTGAATTACTGGCAATCAATACATTTTAATAACAGTTGTATTAATCAACTCCAGAAAAAAAACAACTAAACAAATATAAATAATCCAACCTTAAACATAAAAAGTCTGGGGTTAACAGACACTTTTCCATCTGAAAGCATGTGATTTAAGTCTATTTTTCCAAAACTATGAACACTCATCCTATCAGAATAAAGAGCGTAAATGTGTCATAGGGAATAACAGCAGAATGAACATTTTTGTGCTGTACATCTTTTCAACAACTTTAACAATTTTTCACACTTTTAAAGTAAATACTCGCCAAGTGTTAGACCTAAAAAGTCAGGCCCTCTACGTACACCAGGAAGGAGGCACTTCTGTGACGGTGGTTCACATCCCTCCTACACAGCTGCAGCCAACATAATCCCCGCCCCTTCCACTGTCTCTAAAAATCATGGAAAAAATATCCTCAGTGAGGATTAAAAATCATAATAAGTAATATTTACAATTAGAATCTTTCCTAAAAATTGTATTTAAATAATTTTAAAACAATTCAGTTCTTAGAGAAAATGAGTATCATTTACATCATCTTCAAATGCTTATTCATGTCTCCTTGCTCTGATTTTTCTCCCCAGAGCACCTACTTCAAGGAGAATGCTAAAGAGCAGACCACACATGCCTGTCCCCCATCCGACAACTCGGTTCAACCTGAAGGAACACAAAGCCCTGGATTCATTTAAGGGTGGGAGGAGCCGGCATCGCTGCTGTTGTCATGAGCCTTAAAGTCATCTCAGGAGTAACACTGGGAATCAATCAAAATGGTTGCAGTTTGAATCACCTACTCTCACCATAAATTGTAACTGAGCTACAGTGATTTCTAAATACAACACATTCTAAATTGAAACATCTAAATGTTTCTTGGCAATTAATGTCTAGAAAGTCAACAAACCCCCAAGAAAGCGGAGAAAATGAACTTTTGTAAAGCTCACCATTCATCAACTACAGGAGGCTCGAAAGATGCCACACGCCAGAGGCTCAGCCTCAAACGCACTGGGCCTGCAGAGGAAAGCTCCACATCAGATTGCTTCCAGAACTGCTGGCACGCAGCACTCAATTACAAGCAGTGACCTCCCTGGAGGAGAAACTGGAGTCAACAGCTCCGCGAATGCACAACCTCGGGGAGATGAAACCTAACTCCAACGCTAGGGCTACTCTGCTGCTTACAGAGTCACAACTGCAGCACATGCAAAATGTATGTACCAGACAGCGTCATCTAAAATATCTCAAGAGCCTGGCCAGGTAGCTCAGCTGGTTACAGCATCCTGATACACCAAGACTGCGGGTTCAGTGGCTGGTCAGGGCACACACAAGAATCAAGTCAAGAATGCATAAATAGGTGGAACAACAAATTGATGTGTCTCTCCTCTCCTCTCCTCTCCTTTTCTCTTCTCTTCTCTCTTTCTTTCTCTCTCTCTCCCCTCCCCAACCCTCCCTACCTTTCACACTCTCTAAAAATCAATGGGAAAAATGTCCTCAGGTGAAAATTAACAACAAAAATTGAAATGAAATAAATATTCCAATAGAGAGAAAATATCCCCCCAAAAATCCAAATGCATCCCAAAAGTATTTTGAGTAGAACCTAATTTAATCTCCAGGCCCAAGCTCTCTGAAATAAAGCAGAATGCTCTGATTTAGTCAAATTACAACAGAAACATTCCTTTATAACAAAGGAGTGACAGCCCAGGTCTCTGAACTTCATGGAAGAACAAAAACGCAGTGTCAGTATGGCCACAATACAGCTCAACCCACCAAATCATGGGGTAATTAAGCTGACTGTTTTAGGTTTCAATCTGTTTCGCCAGAAACCTTGTCCAAACTACACTGATTTGAATCAGCATGAGCAACTAGAGTTCTATCGAAACAGCCCCAGCATCTTATCTTTTGTTTTACCTTTTATCGCTGATTTATGGGCTGACTGATGGTAAACTGATTTGTGCGTGTGCCAGAAGGCAGCTCAGGAATACAAAAGAAGAAAAGAGGTTTAGAAAAATCAAATTCATGAATGGAAATGCTGACGTCATAGTCCAGCTCCCAGCAGAGCTTAGGATAGTCCGTGAAGAAACTGTATCGTTGGGGATGTGAAATTACCAGTCATTTAATAAAGGAGATAAAACAGAAAAAGCCCTTGCTCAGACCAAGGGAAGGTGGAGGGGAAAAAAGAGAGAAAAGCTGTACTAACAACCTTTTCCCTAAACCAAAAATGAAAAATATACTAGAATATGCTACAAACAAGCTTAACTTCTAAACCATGGAACTATTTCATATGTTTGTTAAAAATACTTTTTTAAAGATTTTAGTTGCTGCTAAATCAGCAGAATGTAGTCCCATCCTCACCTTAAATCCTTAGCCCACCATGTGCTCTCTCATTCAGAAAAGAGCATACAATACACCCAGTTTGATTTCTTCTTCGAAAACTACCTGGCATTGCCAAGCCACCCCTAATTTTAAGGAATTCTGAATAAAATGGGATGAAGCTCATGACTTCAGGCAAGCTACTGGAATCTTTATGTCAGAGGGGAAAATGATTTCATCTAATGATGTAGTATAAACTAATAAAAAAGATTATAAAAATCTGATTTACTTAGAACTATTAAAAGCAGCTAGTGGTATAGGTTGTTCACATTTTTCATCTCTCAGCAGAACTGAAAATACAACCAGTAATAAAAACTTCTGTAAAGTTTAGACACTAAAATCCTTTTATTCGGGACACTTAAATAACTGATTCCTAGATTCCTAATGTTTCCCAGGAAATTGAAGATTATAAGTGACCTCAGATCCTTGGTAACATCTCCAAAGCACAAAACTACAAGGACATTCTCCCTCCTTTACCATTCAGATGGCTTAATGTAACCTTCCCCCAAAATGAATTTTATAAAAATTTAAGCAATAAATAATTTTGCCAAGAAAGATTTTAAAAAGGAAATCTTATTAAGTGAAAATGCAAACAGACCAGTTTTATCTGTAAATCTAAAATGTTAAGAGATCGTCTCCCAGTTCCACCACAAGTCTTTGATAGAACATCACTACCCCCTTGTGGATTAGCAATAAAAAACCCTTATCTTCAATCTTCACTTTTTAAATGTTTCATTCTGCTGAACTTCCATTAAGAGTTTACATTTTCTTCACTAAGAAGGGTTATTTTATTTCAATTACTTTTTAAAAAGAGAAAAAACACTTAACATTTTAAAATAAGCAATCCCATCAGCTTCTTTATCTTCTGAGCAGCCCCATTTTGGAGAGTTCTTCGTATAACAGGGCTAGTTGCCGATTTCAACAGTAAGCACATCAACGTTCCATTTTTCCCGAGAATACCTGAATTGACACTCCCAATCATCACTTTGAGATTATTTTTAACGATAAATGGGTAATTTCTTCACTACTGCATCTTTTTTCTTTCTGTTTGATAATTTCACACTCTGTAACAATTTCTTTTTATCGCTTCCAAATGGTTTCATATCCAAGTGCCCCAGAAAACCAATGGGGCACATACATCCTCAGAAATAACTTTTCAGACAAGGACTGAAAATCAAATCTAAGTTTTAAAAGATTAATTCTTGATTGTATTGCTGTGCCTTCAGAAACACTTCCTGGCACTCTAAATCAACCCTGCTGAAGAAGAAAAAAAGATAAAACCTTTTTCAAAACTGGGAAAAAAGCCTTTGTTTTTCTTTCTTTCTTTCCTTTAATTTTAGTTGCAAGAATACCATTCTAATACAACACAGAGATACATCTTGCTAAACAGTGTAGAAAAGATGAAATAAACTTAAACATCTGTGTTTCTTATCACAAGTTACCGACACTAGGTTTAGCTGAAAGAATAAATCACCTCCACCATCATATACAGGCCAGAGAGACGTCCGAGTCCGGACTTGTCAGACTGCGTTGTTGGGAGTGAGTTCCCCATTTCCTCACAGGTGCTGGACACAAAAGCAGGGACACGGTCATTTACTATTAATATGAGAAGCCACATCCCAGTATTCTGTCCAACGGTGAGGTGGGAACAAAGGAGGAAAATGATTCACTCTGCAAGTGTTTTTAAGTGACTAAATACATAATCTTACCTGCGGTAACTGATAAGGAAACAGGGAGACAATGCCTAGTCTACTCAATGCCTGATCGCTGTGCTCCAAAAGGCTTTTCACCTGTCAACCAGTGAAGACCGCAGGTACAAAAGTATCAACTCAGCAGCATGTCCAAAGCTGGCGGTGCGGTGCCGTGCGGGGAGCAGAGCAGTCAGGGCAGGCCTGCCCGGCTTGCCTTGGTGGGGTTTTGTTAGGATTGTTGTTTCTGGATTTTCTTTTTGTGAGAAGGCAGGGAGAGATTTGAGACGACATTAGGAAGTGAGATCAGTGGTGAGGAATGATCTCCAGGTGGTGACGTGTTTGAAACGCTAAGAACTCAGTCCCAAACGTTTCCTTCCAGGCACGTCACTTGGTGCACTTGTAACTACAAACCACACGGCAGAGCAGAGGAGCACAGCCCCAAACCCGCCATCGCCCCGCAGTCACCCTCCGCTAACACTCTCGGGAAGGAACATAGTACAGTACATGACTCGAAAGGCCTGGCTAAGTCTGAAAAAATAAAATAAAAAGTGACTGCACTTCTGCAAATGAGCAAAGGACTCTATAAGAGAACATGAACCCTACCAGGAAGAAACCAAACGCAGGGGAAACCCAGAAGCACCATGTAAAAAAATCTCTGGTCGTCCCACCTCTGATGTCCATCAGTGAAGGTAAATGAACAAGCCCCTGAAAAAAGTGAGAAGGGAAGGAACGTGGCTGACACTTGGCCTCTGCTTGCAGTGGGGTACATAATATTTCTCTTTTAGTCCAAGGTAATGAGCTAAAAAATGCTCAGGAAGCATCACCAACCTTTACACACGGAGGCCCATGACCTTCTACAAGCAATGGCGTTCAAAGCAGAGAGATGCAATACAACCTGAGAAGCACACAGCCAGCATACTGATGGGAAAGAAGGAAAAAAGAAAAGAAAACCTTGCTTTGTCTCACCACGTAAGAAATCGGGGACTGCTGTCCACTGTCAATATATACAGAAGAACATTCTGCTTACAAATACATGACGAGTATCATGGGATGGGAGACCATCTACATGTTTACCAGCCCCGCTTTCTACGACAGATAGTCACACATCTTAACACAGGACTGATGGATCCACAGCCACTGATGGCACACAATACAAGGATCAGCCTATATCCAAACCTGATTAGGTATTCAAAAAAAAAACACTACATCACACACGACAACCTGGAAATAGAGTGAATGACCATGCACTCTTATTCATGTTACCTGGACAAAGAAGTAGAGCGAGAACACTTCCTACTCAAGCACACAAGGACGATACAGATGGCACCTTAACAGGCAAAGGAGCATCAGAAGACCCCACACGTCCTTGGGAATGAAGGCCCCAAATGAGCAGTACACTTGGTGGCTGTGCCCAAAGAAATTTACCACTGTCAAGCCAAAGAGACAGAAGGATGGCTAAATGCAGCAAAAACAAATTTCCAGAACCCTACACGAGGCCCAGAGAGATGCCTGAAGGACACAGTGTTCCACCCAGAGAGACTATCCAGTTGCAGATATTACTATCACCCCTCCACCTAGTGGCTTAAACCCCACCCCCCCCCATCACCCTAAACTCAGGGAAACAAGAAGTAACACTGCCTCTTACTACAGGACAAAAGGAATGGGGCACCCTTCTTTACTGAATGATAGGCTACGAATACAGTAGAGCTACAAATACTCTCTTATAATAATGATGATGGCAAGGGCAATAAAGAAACCTCTTTATGTGGGAAAGGGAAATAGGATTGAAATCATCTAGAAAAAAAAATGAGCATGGTAAGTGATTCTAGAAGATACCGAACATTTTAAGAAATGATCTGTTTTAATGGAAATACAAAAGAAACACATATTGCATGTCACCACAAAAAATATTCAGCCACATGTTCACATGAATAAAGGACTGCCAACCCACAGTCACAACGATCCTCAACAAGAGTTCTTCTTAAGAGGGAAATACTAGCAGGACTGGTTTCTGCAGATACAGTGGAAGTTAAATCTGATTTAACATAGAAAGAAAAGAAAAAAGCGCATTTCAGGTCAATTCTTTACACCATTATTGTCATCATTATGTATACCATACCTGCATCCAAAAATAATCTGAGGCTATTTACCGAAAGAGGAGGAGGAGATACCAATAACAGTGCCATTTAAAAGTGTAAAGTATTAAAAGTCACATAATAAACAAAAGCAGTGATGATTATACCAGAAACCCAGCCTAAGAATGGTCACCACAATCAGGCATTAAGTTTGGATACAATATTCCAGGCAGTGAAAATGTAACAGCAGCTCCCATAGTTCTTACTTTCTGATAATATGAAACATCTCAGGTAATCATAAGAGAAAGTCATTTTTCTATCACTTCCTTCTGAAAAGGGGGCATTTGATTTCATGTCCTATACAATACCCCGAATGCTGCTGTTCAAATGTTAAACAGGCACTCCAACCAACCGTATGTCCAAATGACCTAAAAGTTACGCCTACACATTTAAAAAGAAGGTTGACTTTACTTTTTCTATACACACAGACACACACACACACAGGCAGTCTAAGGGAAAACTGTCAAATGTCTCTCTAGAGGTCCCCTCCACCCTCTCCAGGCCTGCAGGGCTGGAAAAGCTCAATGGAATAGTACACTATTAGAGTATATTTTTGTATGATGATAATCCAAATAATTAAATACGGAAAAGAATTCCTTACAAGATTATATAAAAAGACAAGTACAAGATACACTGAAATGTCATTTGTATTAAAAGGCTAACAAGACCCCTACGGCCTCAGGTAGTCAGATAACACCCCCTCCCCGGATCCTCGCACACAACAGCTCAGTACACGTCTCTGGAATGAATGTGCTCAGTGATGGAAATATGGAGTAAAAACAACTTCCTCCAAAATAACAAATTCAAGGGCCCCCCAAAGGAGGCAATAGGCACAATGAGGGGAAAGGAAGAGAACACGAGAATCGCCTTCTGTTGCTTTTCCCATAAGGAAATTAGAAAGAAGTACAACTGTACACAAAGACATCCTTCCTCCAAACCTTAGGAAACAGGAAACAAAGAATGGCCCAAAGGAATGAAGAAGTGGGGAAAAGCCATCATATGGGCTACCTCACAACCAGTCAGGAAGAATTATAATCCCACCAGCACATGGGCCACACCTAGGACAAACAGAGGACTAAAACAATGCCATTTGATCCCAAAGGATAGGCTATTCTAGGGGGAAAGCCTAAAAACTAAAGAAATGGAAAAACACACATAAGCAGGATATATAAATATGTCTCAAAGAGCAAGCAAGAACATCCCTCCCCTTCTGAAAGGAAAATCTGACCCAATCTGACCTTGAGCAGAGGTTGCTGTGACCATGTCAACATTCTGAATCCACTGAGCGGTGAGATGGAGAAACCCACATTTCCCAGATGCAGGATAAGCCAGGTCTTCAAGAAGACAAGGGAAGAGACCTTCTAGGGGCCACCCAACCTTGCCTAAAGAGCTGGGGTCCAAGGGTGTAGGGGAGGAGACAGTGATGGAAGTCAGGAGAACCCATCCTGCCTGACTAGCTACAAGAGAACACGTCACCCTGGAAGAGTAGCAAAGCTGAGCTCCAGTACTCTATGGGGACGGGTGACACCGAAGTACAACCGTACTGAACTCGAAGGAAAGAGCCTAACTTTACCCACTAACCTCAAGTGTGTTCTTCTGACCTTTACCATGTCCTTCCACTGCCCGTTGCATGGAGCACCCGATTAGCAAGGGAAACTCTCAAAGGCATCGGTGGTATGGAGACGGCAGGCCAGGATCCACCACCAGAAGTGATGCCTCTACTGGGAAAACGCCAACATATACAGCAGGTTGTCACCTTGTTTTCCAAGGGTCAGTAAATACTACACCCTAAAAATATACAATTCCATCAAGCTGAGTATAGATACAGAGAGGACAAAAAACATACTAACTTTTTAAAAGCCAAAAGAAAAGCAAATTGAGGTCACAGCAGTACTTTGAGGCGATGGGTATTATGGCCGCTGATAACTCAATATTAACTGAAGGGCCAACCCCACCAGGCAGCCCTGTCTCCTCCTCGGTAGCCCAGGGGGAGTGCCCTTGCTAGAAAAGCGCTTGAAGGTCCAAATGCTTCGAGTCCGACAGAGCTTGCTGGGGAGGATAAGGCTCCAAACTCAGCCTGTCAAGAAGTGACAGCAGCTAGCAACCGTTCCAAGTTTGGTGAGGGAAGGAAGTGGGGGGACCGGAGGAGACTCACATCACTGCCCCTGCCCCGGAGCCAAGGGCAATCAGACAAACACACAAACTGTGACACTCGGGGGAAACCTGGGGAACAATCCCTCCTGCCCTGTCACCAAGTGTCACAGGCCCTCCCAAAAGTACCTTGTCCTAATGTACACAACCTCTCCCAATTATTTAAATGGCCAAAATAAAACAGCAACATATTTACGGCCCTTCACCTCCAGTTCCGTCACAGAAACACATCTTCTTCTCACCCACTCCTCTCGTTTGCCCCAAATACATGAAAATCTCTTTCCCCTACACGGCAGGAAAGACATGAAGATGAGAACTTTTAACCCTATGAAGGACCAATCCGAGAATACTGCTCCTGGATTCAGAATGCCAGTCTGGGTGAGCATCAGCAAGCCCTCTGCACTTTATGTGAGCATTCAGGATGTCATTCTGCTTATTCAGTTCAGTACAAATGACAAATGAAAGAGTGGTAAGAACTGGCCATTTATCAATGAGCCTTCTGATTCTCTAAGCTTGAAAATTACATATATGTATATATATATACATATATATATATGTGTATATACATATATATATATATATATATGTATATATATATATTCTTACACATCCAAGTCCCCAGAAACACCCAAAATGTAGATGGTCATAAAACCCTTGCACATTTCTGCACATGTCAAGGGTGTGATTTCATCTATGAATATAATCTTACAGGTATGTATACATAAACATAGGCATAGCATCATTGTAATCTCTTTTTTTGCCAAAAGAGAATCAGAGCAGCAGAAAAAAAGTGTCCAAGTTTCCCCTTCACCTGAAAGCTACAAGATCAAAAGAAATGTTTGGATCCCAGGAGGGACAACGCCAGGGCCAAAGGAAGGTTCTAGTACCAGGAGCACACTAGCAACCCCTTCCCGAAAGGCATGTGGGCGACACGGGTGTCTACACTCCCTTTTCTGGGTGGAAAGGCATATGGCTTTCTTACCCAGCCAACATGAATACAATTTAAGAAAATTAGAAAAAGTCAAGGTAACAGGCTCCCTAAACATGGCTGACTGGGAAACAGAAGCCATAAGGAGGATGTAAGTTCTCCTAAAAAAGACATGCGAAGTTTATTTCCAGGGAAGGTTCAAAGACTCTTGAATGTAGGGTGTACAGAGTCTGGTTCTTCCTGAACGGAAGACAGTAACTGGAACACCAAAAACAGGGGCCCGCGACTCTCTTCCTGCTGGGGTCGTGTCAACCGGTGCACGCTGCCCCCACCCAGGGGGAAAGTGAACTGGAAGCAAATGACACCCTGGTTTCCTCCAACATCGGAGTAATTATCGTGGCCCAGTCTTACTCCAGTAGGAGGCACAATGGAAGCCCTGCCCTACATCCGATGGGCACCCTCACCCCAAGGAACTCGGAGGAGAGAGAACATGTTAAGGGAGACAGACAAACCGGGCAGGGAGCCCTGGCATGTCCAGTTTCTCCCGAAAGGAAAGAGGACAACTCAGAGGGTATGCAGGAAATGAGCTCACCCTCGCCCAGGAAAGTGTGCACAATCCGAACGAAGTATCTGCTTTCCCATTTAGAAATGACTTCAGCGCTGCACAGGCCCCCACTAACCGCTGGGTGAGGGAAGAAGAACATGGGTAGCCCGAGTCCCCTTGTCCTGGCAAAAGGGTCAATAGATGGTGTGCAGAGGCCCCAAAAGATTCCACGGGAGATGAGAGGATGGATGAGACGGACCCCGCTGCCAAAGATGGACCAGGGTCACAGAAGGTAAAGGGCAAGGAAGTGTGGAGGTCCTCACTGGCCGCTGAAATGGAGACCCCACCCTCCTGGCTGCGAGGGGTGCAAGGGCAAGAGTAGGAGAGGAACCAGGCTCGGGGCGGGGATGTGCGCAGGACCCCTCCCAGGAAGGGAAGGGGGAGGGGTCACACGAGGCCCTCCCGCCCGGGGACGCTCAGCAGGACGGGGTCCCCCTGGTGGGGAGAAACGCGGGGACCCCGCGGCTCTGGGAGGCGCCCACAGGGCTCGAGGGTGATGCTGGACAGAGTCCGCATGGCCCGGCCGCCCGAGAGCCAGGGCGGCGAGGGTGAGCGCCGGCCGTGCCCCGACGGGGACCGGCCCGGGGCAGTGGGGCGCGAGGCCGGAGGGGGCCCGAGGCGGATAAACTTTCCGCCCCGCGGCCCCCATCAGGCCGGCGCGGGGGGCGAGGGGCGGGGGCCGCGCCACGGGCCCCGGAGCGGCGGGGATGCCCGGTCCGGGTGGGGGAGGCGCCGGCCCTCCCTCCGCCGGCTCCTCCTCCTCGCTGGGCCCGGCCCCCGCCCGCCGGCCCCCCGCCCCTCCGGCCCCAGCCCGCCCCCGGGTGGGGGTGTGCGGCGCCGAGCTCCACCGCCCCGCGAGTCACCTCAGGACCGGCCGCGCTCCGCCCTCCACCCACCGCCCCCTCCCCGGCCGGGGCACCCGCCGCCCGTCCCCGCCGCCGCGCCCCCGCGCTCCCTCCCGGCGCCGCCGATGCCCGGGATGTCCGGCGGGGCCGGGTCCCGCCGCCCGCCACGCCGCCCCCAGCCCTCACGCTCCGGCTCTTACCTTCCGGCTTGTTTTCGGCAGCCATTTCCCCTCCGCGCGCCACATCCTCCTCCTCCTCGCGACCGGGACCCCGAGCGCGCGCCTCGTACCGCCGCCGCCGCCGGCCCAGCCACCCCGCCGCCGCCGCGCACCCGCCCTGGCCCCGCCCCGCGGCCCACGCACTACGCCTGTTGGATGAGGGAGCTGCCACTCATCAGACCCGCCACCAATCGCCTCGCACCAGGGGTCTCACTACTCTCCGGGAGGAGCGTCCTATCCCTCCGGCCCATTGGCTGGTCACCACCCAACGGAATGAAAGGATTGGTTCAGAATCAACGCCCCCTCCCCACCCACTCTCAGGAAAGCCCGCCTTCCGGACCTAAACAAAGCTTCCCAGTGGCCAGAGCCCGAAGGAACTGCCCAATCCAAAAGGGGCCTACACGGAATATTTCCTCGAGGCCGAGACGTGGCGTCTTGATTGGGCGTCACTACAGTGTTTCCCAGGCCGTCCAGACCAATCAAAGGGGGTTCCCGGAACTCGGGAGCGGCGAAGGGAAGCCCCGCCCTCGAGCGTGACCGTCATGAGGCAGGCGCTCGCTCATTGGCGCGTGGGGGCTTTTCCCGCGTGCTCCCGGGGCTGAAGGACGTTCCCGGGGAAGCCGCTGCCGGCGCGTGGGGTCCCGGTGGCCGCGGAGGGCGCAGCGGCATCTCCAGACTTTCGAGGCCTGGCGCAGCCAGGGGACGGCGGGGACCGGCGGGCCTCGCGGCTGAGGTCCGCCGCGCGCCGCTCTCCCCGGAGCCGGCTGGCCCGGGAGTCGGGGCGTCGCTGCCGGCCGCGGGGGGGGGGGGGGGGGGGAGGGACGCGCCTCCCGCCAGGACCCGCCCCTTCCCTCCTCCCGGGCCCCCGGCGCCCGGCCCCCTCGGCCCGCGTCGCCGCCGCCCCACGCGCGGGTGCCCAGCCCGCCCGCGCCCGCCGGGGCCCGCCTCCCGCTCCCCACCCGTGGTGTGTCCCGTTGTCCCCCTTTCTAGCTGCTTAAAATACTGAAACTTTATTTCGGTCACGTTGGCCATGTGACCCGCAGAGCGGATGACTCAGAGACGCCTGTCCCAGGATGAGGCCACTGAGCAAAATCGCAGGGAAACGGTGCGCCTGCGGGGAGGGCCCGGCGAGGCAAGTTGCCTTCCATCCTGGGCTCCCCTCCGTGGCTCTCCTTTCCCACACACACACGCCAGCGTCCACTTCACTCGCGCTCCGTGCCAAGTGGGGGGACCAGCTGGGTGTCAGGCGGGGAGAGCGAGCCTAGAAGCAGGTTGGGATCAGCCCGTGGGGGGACAGACACGGCTGCAGGTTTCTGGAGCTCCGTCCACACCTCGTGGACCCGCACGCACAGGACCGAGAAGCCGATAGCCCGATGCGATGGCACAGAGGGAATGCCCGCGCCCACAGAAATTCGGGAATTGTGCACGTGGACAGGTCTTGCCAGAAACCACGGAGAGGGCTGCACCCTCCAAGTTTAAGGAGAGGTGGAGTGAAAAGCAGAGCTCCAACCCCTCTCTGTGGATCTTGTGTGGTTTGCACTGAGAACGCCGCACGCCTCTACGTTTCACTTTTCTCCTTTGCTCCTGTCGATGGCAACTGGCAGAATCAGCGAAAAGGTCCTCCCCGAAGTGTTTTTGGCATCAAGAATGGCTGTCAGAGTAAATTTTGTGCCAATCTTAACATGTGTTCTTTTTTTCTAGTCTTCACAAGCAAAAATGTCTTAAGTTTTCCAGAAATGAAGATGTCCCGAAAGAACGGTTTGTATCACCCACGCATTCTTCAACAAACTTTAATTTTATGAGCCTCGAAAAATACAAAGTTTTAACAACGAGGGTACACTATTTTATCGATTAGCATTCTCAACAGCACCTACGTTGACAATTTGTGTTGTGGAACATATTCTTGAAAGTGCTGGTGGCATTGAAAGTCCGTATACCCCTTTGAAAAGCAATTTTACAGTATGTATTAAAAGCCATAAAAAAAAAAAAAAAAGTCTGCATCCTTTGACCCAATAGTCTTACTTTGGGAACTTATTCTAAGGAAATAACACTAAATGCCAAAAAAACTCTACGTGTGAAGGTTTTTGTCACCGGATCACTGGAAGCATCCCAGACGTGGCAAATGTTGGATATTTAGTAAGTTGTGTTATGTCCCCACAATGAAACATTATGGTAGTCACAGACATCAGAGCCAGAAAGGAAAGCTTACCTATTGCTAGATGGGGACAAAAAGGTATTAAAATTTACAGTATTCACTTATTGTACATGGTATGACTCTAGGCCTAAAGAAACAGCACTTTATAAAAAGACTGATAGAAAATACTACACCCCTTTGGGTGATTATGTGTGGTTTTTCTTACTGTTTCTATTTTCTGTAATACAGTCATGATATAACTATACAGCTTTTATCATTAAAATGTGTATGTAGCCTGTCCAGCGTGGCTCAGCGGTTGAGCGTCAACCTATGAATCAGGAGGTCAAGGTTGGATTCCCTGTTGGGGCACATGCCATGTTGCGGGCTCGATCCCCAGTGTGGGGCGTGCAGGAGGCAGCTGATCACTGATTCTCTCATCATTGATGTTTCTCTCTCACCCTCTCCTTTCCTCTCTGAAATCAATAAAAATACATTTTTTAAATATGTCTTTCAATTTAAAAATAATTAAGCCTGATGCCTACTATAGACCAGACACTGTTAGATCCTAAGGCTGTGAAGGTGAATGAAGTTGTGTCTTCCCTCCAAGGGGCTCCTAGCCCAGCAGGGGCTAACACAGCAGGTCATGGTACAGTGGGGACACACACAAAAGGTAATGAACTTCACCGGGGCCTCAAGACAGCATCGCCTTCACCATTGACATCACCTGTGGAAGGCGCCTCAGACTCGGGCTACGATGGCCCTCCTCCAGGTGCAGGCGGGGGGCCTGAGGGGTGGAGGGACCCTCAAGGCACTTTCTGTGGATCCACAGGTCAAACTTTTCCGAATGAAACTATGTCAATCTCTGGTGCGTGTACAGCCAGGTTTTCCAGAGGCGACATAATATATGATACCCACACGGACTGAAAGCAGAAGCAGACAGGAGAATCCAGCATCTTCTATGAAGTAAGATATGAAAAGGATTAGTAGATCTATGCAACAATGCCACTCTTATTTGTTGTTTTGAGATTTTTAGCTATTTATCAAAAAATATGGTGTATGTTAATACGTAATGGGCTTATTTTTAATGAACTAATGGATTTTTTTTAATTTCTATACAGTACATGAACTATAGGTAGATCACATAAACAACAGCTCTTTGGGGTCCTCCATCCCTTTTAAGAGTTTAAAGGGACCCTAAGATCAATAAGTTTGAGAACTGCTGGGTAGAGGCTAAGATATTTCTGGGGCTGGTTGGCAGGGTCTCAGTCCAGGCTACTGTATCAAAGTCCCCTATACTGGGTCGCTTATAACGACAAATGTATTTCCCACAGTTCTGGAGGCTGCGAGTCTGAAACCAGGGTATACCCTCACGCGTCCCAGAGCAGAGGGGGGCAGCAAGCTCTCTCCTGACCTACAAGGGCACTAATCCCTTTCTGGTCCCCTTCATGACCTCCCCTAATGCTAATCACCTCCCAATACCCCACCTCCTACTACTGTCACCTGAGGGGTGAAGGGTCAACCTGTGCATTTGAGAAGGACACAAATATCTAGTCCACAGTAGCTGGAGTTTGTCTTTGCGTGGGAGGGTGGCCAAGGGGTGGGCATGTCCAGCACGGAAAGACATGCTGGACCCGCACCCTGAGTCCCTGCCCGGCTGGGTCTGCTGTTCTTCCAGGGAAGAGGCCACTGTCCAGGAACGGGTGGAGATGGGTGAATAATGAGAATACTGGAGTGTTCGTTTTTAACCTCAAAAATATTTTAAGCCTGGCTGGCATGGCTCAGTGGTTGAGCATCGACCTACGAACCAGGAAATCATGGTTCGATTCCCGGTCAGGGCACATGCCCAGGTTGCAGGCTCCATCCCTCTTGTGAGGTGTGCAGGAGGCAGCTAATCAATGATTCTCATCACTGATGTTTCTCTCCCTCCCTCCTCCTACCTCTCTGAAATTAATTAAAAATATATTTAAAAATATATTTTTTAAAACCAGCTTTCTTTCCTGGTCAGCTTTCTGAAGTAATTAAAGTAACTTTATTATTCCTGGTGATGACGATAAGAAAGGTGTTTGGACTTGCTTCCATCAATGGGGGTTAGGAAAGCTCCGAATTGCTGCCTTGAGAGAGGGAATCCTGGGCGGAACCCATTTCAGAGGCTCAGAGACTCCTGAAGGGGAAACAGGTGTCAGCACGCTCACCTCCACCCACCCCGGACGGGAAAGAGTCCCTCTGTCGCTGCCAGCCTTGGCTCTGAAAGGCTGCACTTTAAATATGACGTTCTCCCCAAGTCCTGCTTTCAAAAAGTTTCTCCCTTACTTTTTCTTCCATTTTTATTTTAAGGTCATTCATTGTAGATTCCCATGCAGTTGTAAGAAATAATACAGAGAGCTCCTGTACCCCCTTGCCTTTTCAAGATGAAACATAATGAAAACCTGAGCTGAGTTAGAATGAGCCTTGCACAATCCTGCAAACCCTCCCCTTTCCTCCCGTCTGCACCCCACCCGCCTTCACCCCACAGTATGTCAGTCCTTATTATCTCGGGATGTCTACTCTTAGTAGGAAACTTGCCAGACACGCCACTTGTAATGAGATCTTTGGGACTCCTAGGGCTGAATTTCAGCTCATTTGGGATATCATCCTATATAATAAAAGGCTAATATGCAAATCGACCGAACAGTGGAACAACCAGTCACTATGACGTGCACTGACCACCAGGGGGCAGACGCTCAACGCAGGAGCTGCCCCCTGGTACTCAGTGCGCTCCTACAGGGGGCTGGCAAGTGCAGTGGTGGTGGCAGGAGCCTCTCCCACCTCGGCAGCAGTGCTAAGGACCCCTTGGGGGATGTCCACCTGCCAGCTTAGGCCTGCTTCCCCCTGGGAGGGCACAAGCCAGGCTGAGGGGCCCCTACCCCCAGTGCACGAATGTCATGCACCGGGCCTCTAGTATATATATATATATAGGCCTAATATGCAAAGTGTCCCCTTGGGAGTTCAACCGGGAGACCAGCAGTTCAATCGCTCACTATGACGTGCACTGACCACCAGGGGGTGGTGCAGAATGAAGGAAGGCCCTGGCCGGCTGCTGGAAGGCCCCAATCGGCCCTGATCGCCGGCCAGGCCTAGGGACCCAACCCATGCATAAATTTTGTGCACCAATCCTCTAGTTTTGAACATAAAAGGCCTGATTTGTGGACCAGAACTCTGCTGAAACTTTGAAATGAGTAAGTAGTTTCATGTGTTCAACATTTACTGAAGTTTAGCCAAGTCAGAATGGACTGTAGTAGCAGGTCCAAGGACCCACCGCACTACTTCTGACAGGTTTGTTTTCCTGGTGGTGTTAAAACCCAGAACATAACACCCTTCATGATAGGAGTTTCAAGAGATGCTGCTTAAACAATAGTTATCATCCAAAACCCTTTCCACTTCGTTCAGCAACTGCATAGAACAAGCCTGAGTGCCCCTGAACTGCACAGAGGCTTGGAGTTAGGGCACAATGCCTTTGACGGGATGGGTCTCACCTGCACACCCCACCAAAGGAGTCAATCCCCCCCCCTTTTTTTTTTAATTGTTTTCAGAGAGGAAGGGAGAGGGAGAGAGAGATAGAAACATCAATGATGACAGAGAATCATGGATCAGCTGCCTCCTGCACGCCCCACACTAGGGATCAAGCCCGCAACCCGGGCATGTGCCCTGACCCGGATTCAAACCGTGACCCGCTGGTTCATAGGTAAATGCTCAAGCACTGAGCCACACCAGCCGGGAGCATCAGTCCCATTTTTTTTTCTGGACTTTCCCCTTAAAACTGAAGCCTGTCCCCTCTCTCTTGAGCCTTCTGATATTACAACCTGATAGGTTTTGCTCTTGAATTTGAACTCAGGACCAAAGAAATAGCTTATTGTCTAAAGAGGGAAAAGGTTAACGAGATGAGGTTTTCCTGGTGTGCGGACAGCTTCTTGGTTCCTGAAGTTGACAGATGGAGGCAACCAGGACGCCACCTCTGCTTCCGGGGACCCAGAGACACCGTGCAGGTGGCCCCCCCGGCTCACCGCAGGCCGGGGAGGTCGTTTGGGGGCTCATAGTTTTGTTCTGTTTTTTACTTATTTGCCTCTCTACGTCCCAGTGCATTTTATTTCAACACTCAGTCTTCCCCAGGGAACTGAGTTGAAGTTGTTGAAAGTAAAATGCTTGTCAAGACCCCTGAAGGAAAAAGCTGCTGTTGTATGAGTTCTACTGTCTTGGACGTTACCGAAGAGCAGAGAGGAAAACCATCCACCGCCATCTAGGGGAGGAAATAGAAAGGAGGGTGGGGGCTCGGGGGCATTTCATCCTCGTTAGCTTTTCCATGTTACTTTTTTTTAAAATATATTTTATTGATTTTTTACAGAGAGGAAGGGAGAGGGAGAGAGAGCCAGAAACATCGATGAGAGAGAAACATCGATCAGCTGCCTCCTGCACACCTCCCACTGGGGATGTGCCCGCAACCAAGGTACATGCCCTTGACCAGAATCGAACCAGGAACCCTTGAGTCCGCAGGCCAACACTCTACCCACTGAGCCAACTCGGTTAGGGCTCTACGTTACTTTTTAAAAAATATTTCTATTGATTTTTTAGAGAGAGAGGAAGAGAAAAGAAGAGAGAGAAACATGGATGGGCTGCCTCCTGCACGCCCCCTCCGGGGGATCAAGCCGGCAACCCTGGCAGGTGCCCTGACCCAGAATTGAACCAGCCACCTTTTGATGCACAGACTGACACCCAACCAACTGAACCACCCGGCCAGGGCAACTTTTCCATATTCCCAGCTAGGTGAGCGATTTCTTTTTCTTTAAATATTAAGCTGTGGGATATTCTGCAGCCATTAAAAAGGTGGGGGAGGACCAGTTAGTTGGAGCGTCATCCCATACACCAAAAAGGTTGTGAGTTCAAACACCCATCACAGGTATGGCCCTCTCTCCCTTCCTCTCTCTGAAAAACAAAAATCAATAAACATATCCTTGGGTGAGGTTAAAAAAAAAAAAAAGTGGTAGGGGGGCGGTGAATTGAAGTGTGCTGCTGTGGAAGTTCCTCTAGCTTAAATGTTTATTGAAACAAGTAAGGCACAAGGCTTCATGTACACTATTCTCGTAGGTGTATAGATATAGTGTTTATTATATATGCAGATATTCTTGTATATACAGAAAAAGTTTCTGGAATAACAAGAAGTCTAACTATTACCTATAGTGACCTTTGAGGGTGGAACAGAAAAAAAAAATAAGGCTTGTTCTTCATTTGATATGCCTTCACTTTTTTAAGATGTTCATGCTTCCGACAGATCTTTACTGGGTGCCTACGATGGGCCAGACACTGGTTCTAGGTCCCGGGAATACAGCAGTGAGCATAACAGACGAGGAACCCCGCCCTCATGAAACTGAAAAGTGGGAAACGATGGTAAACAAATATAGGATTAGAGGTTAGAGTGTTTGAAGAAAAATCAAGTAGGAGGAGAGGGGAGTGATGAGGGTGCTATTTTAGATAGGGTGGGTCTGAGACTGCAGGAAGTGGGAGAAGCCATGCAGTTATGGTGGGTGGGGGGATGGGGAGAACATTCTAGGCAGAGGAAACAGCACGTGCAAAGGTCCTGAGGCAAATGCACACGGGGGTGTTGTAGGTCCTGCGATGAGGCCATGCAGAAAGAACACAGAGACATGAATCCAAAGAGAAAGCTGAGGACAAATCGCACAGGATTTTGAATTCCACCGTGAAGTTTTAGATTTCATTCTGAGGGTCCAAGAAAGCCGATGGAGGGTATGGAGCTGGAGTATGATCTCATTCGTGTTTTGAAAGGGTCACTCCGCCATGATATAGAAAACAGACTTCAAGGGGGCAAGCAGAGAGACTTGTTAGGAGACTACTGCAGTCAAGACTTGATGGTGGCTTAAAGAAGGCGTGTTTGCTTCCTGTGGCTGCTGTAACAAATTCCCTTAGTGGCTTAAAACAAAAGAAATTGATCATTTTACAGTCCTGGAGGCCAGATCCAAAATCAGTTTCACTGGACCAAGATCAAGGTGTGGGCAGGGCTGTGCTCTCTCTCCAGAAGCTCCAGGGAAAATCCATTCTTCTCCTCCTGCAGCTTCTGGTAGCTGCCGGTATTCTTTGGCTTGTGGCCACATCACCGCAATCTTCAAGGTCAGCAGCTTCACATTGCTCTCTGCTCCATCTTCACATCGCCCTCTCAGGTGTGTGTATGTGTGTGTGCGCGTGTGTGTGAGTGTGTCTGTGTGCGCGTGTGTGCATGTGTGTCCGTGTGTGTGTACACACCAAATCGCCCTGTCTTTCTCTTACAAGGACATTTGTGGTGCCATTTGGGCACCACCCAGATAAGCCCGGGTAATCTTCCCCATCTCAAGATTCCTAACTTAATCACATCAGCAAAGACCTAGTTTCCAAATGAGGAAACATTTACAGGTTCCATTACATTTGGGTGCCATTAGTCCATCTACCACACGAGAATTGGCTCCCCCCGCCCTCAGTAAAGGGCCAGATAGTAAATATTTAAGCTTTGCAGACCCTGTGGTCTCCATCACAACTGTCACAAACGCCATTGCCATACAAAGACCACCGTGGACAATATGGAAACAAATGGGCATGCCTATATTCCAATAAAACTTTATTTACAAAAATGGGCAGCAGGTCTTAGACCAAGGTCGAGGTCTGAAGAGGTGTGTGTATTTGGAGTATGTTCTGAAGGTGGAGATACTGCTCGCATTTTGCTGAAGCATTCGCTGTGAAGAAAAAAGAAAGAAACGCTTTGGGCCCAGGTTGGACGACGAAGATTTTGTCCCAAGCAATTGAGTTAATGGTGTTGCCACTTAAAGACTGGGGGTGGGGGAGGAGCAAGTTTAGGACAGACATCCAAATCCCATTTAGGACACCCTAATTCTGACATGCATGTGAGATATCGAAGTAGACACGAGGCACAGAGAGGTTGTGGCTGGAGATACAAATTTGGGACTAATCAGCATTCCCTGGTCTCTCAAACCCTGGGACTAGAGAAGGTCTCCTAGGGGGAGGGAGTGCAATTTCTTTTTTCTTTTTTTTTTTTTTTTTATTCAATCATAATTTTCAAAAAGATTTTTAAAAAATCATGATGCTCACACAAATATAAAGTGAATATGTGTCAAGAATTTTCTTTAGCTCTCACGTTAATGAGGGAACTAGTAAGATGTTAAAACTGCTTCAAATGAGAACTGAAGAACAGAGGGCTATTTCCAGGCAAGCAAGAGTGCGTGTAGTGTAGCTCAGTTGGGTAGAGTGTGGTCCCCTGTGCCAAGGGTCTCCAGTGGGATTCCTGGTCAGGGCACATACCTAGATTTCGGGTTTCATCCCTAGTCAGGGGTGTACGGGAGGCAACCAATCCATAGATGTTTCTCTCTCTCTTTCTCTCTCAACTCTCTCTGTCTGTCCCCTTCTCCCTCTCCCTTCCTCTTTCCCTCTCCCTCTAGAGCAGTGTTTCTCAACCTTTCTAATGCCGCGACCCTTTAATACAGTTCCTCATGTTGTGGTGACCCCCAACCATAAAATTATTTTCGTTGCTACTTCATAACTGTAATTTTGCTACTGTTAATGAATTGTAATGTAAATATCTGTGTTTTCCGATGGTCTTAGGCTCTACAGCAGCAGTTCCGGGTCGCGACCAACAGGTTGAGAACCGCTAGCAGGGTCGCCTAAGACCATCGGAAAACACAGATATTTACATTACGATTCATTAACAGTAGCAAAATTACAGTTATGAGGTAGCAACGAAAATAATTTTATGGTTGGGGGTCACCACAACATGAGGAACTGTATTAAAGGGTCGCGGCATTAGGAAGGTTGGGAACCACTGCTCTAGAGTCAATGAAAAAACATATCCTCATATTAGGATTAAAAAAAAAAAAAAAAGAATGTTTGCTAAAAGATTCAAAATTGGTTCATATCTATAGGGCAATAGAGTGTTGTATTTGGGGTGATCTTCTCTACAGGATAAAAAATCAGCTGTGCCCGGCCGGTGTGGCTCAGTGGTTGAGCATCAACCTGGGAACCAGGAGGTCACGGTTCTATTCCCGGTCAGGGCACATGCCCAGGTTGTGGGCTCCATCCCCAGTGTGGGGCGTGCAGGAGGCAGCTGATCAATGGTTCTCTCTCATCA
Source organism: Ia io (assembly GCA_025583905.1). Taxonomy (NCBI): domain Eukaryota; kingdom Metazoa; phylum Chordata; class Mammalia; order Chiroptera; family Vespertilionidae; genus Ia; species Ia io. Next base: position 3,042,308 of record JAJQQW010000004.1, on the reverse strand, counting down.
TTGATGTTTCTCTCTCTCTCTCCCTCTCCCTTTCCTCTCTGAAATCAGTAATAACTATTTCTTTTAAAAACCAGCTGCGTGTATGGGCAAGAACCATTGCTTTACTCTGTTTTCTACTTCTACCAAGTCCTCACTGCTCTGCGATCAGACCCTCCCCGAGGATCCACTCGGCAATGCCCAGCACTTGGCCCAAAGGACCCTCTTGCTCGTTTCCAAAGCTCAGACAAGCTTTCCTGACATCGTCATTCAACATTCACTGAGCACCCACTAGGTGATTGCAACGTTCTGTCAAGTACGTGGCTGACCGAAACGCAGACCCCTGGTCTCTACCTGCTTACCTTCCAGTGGGCCCGAACACATAACTCACGTACCCTGCGGTGCGTGGAGGCCAGCGTGGGATGGGGAGCAGGTCAAAGGGAACCCGAGTATCCGTGCGGGGAAGACGCGTTTGATTTTGTTTATTGTACAAGCCCTTGTGTTGAGGGCTGACCTTCAGTCGATCTCAGCGAGGGAGCTGCTGCGGAGAACAAAACCCGCCGCCCCGGAAGCAGGTCGTCCACAGGTGGTTTCGCACCAGGTCCCCCCACAGCACGTGCCCTGTGACATTTCCCGCAGCGCCCCATTTCCTGGGACCAGGGGCTCTCCGCACCAACCTGACCTCAAGTGCAGTGGGGCACCCCACACCGGGAAGGCCACAGGCCACCACCCACTGGTGGGGACCGGCTCTTTCAGGCCAACCGAGGCTCTCGCTGCCGAGCCTTCTGCCGGGGCGGGACTCTGACTCGGGGGCCTGTCGGCATGATCCCACGGATGGCAGCTTTGCCCGTGGGCCCCTCGGCCAAGCACATACCCCAGAGCGTCTGAGCCTGGGTCGGGGAAGTGCCTCGGAAATAGACACGGTCGGTGTAGGCGGCACTAGGAATTTGACATTCGGGCCAAACGGGAAGGCGAGGGACCTCGCCACGTGGCTCTTGGAGAGACGGCTTAAAATACAAAAAGAGTTCCAAGTGTTTTAAAGAAGATTGATTTTGTTTTTAATCAGCGAAGAAAAAGTGTAAGTAGTAAAATTTGAGCCATAGATTGAGTCAGAACAATTTGTTTTGTGTGTTGTGTGTGTGTGTGTGTGTGTGTGTGTGTGTGTGTGTCTGTGTGTGTGTGTCTGTGTGTGTGTCTGTGTGTGTGTGTGTGTGTGTGTGTCTGTGTCTGTGTCTGTGTGTGTGTGTCTGTGTGTGTGTGTCTGTGTCTGTGTCTGTGTGTCTGTGTGTGTGTGTGTGTGTGTGTGTGTGTGTGTGTGTGTGTGTGTGTGTGTGTGTGTGTGTGTGTGTGTGTGTGTGTCTGTGTGTGTGTGTGTGTGTGTGTGTGTGTGTGTGTGTGTGTGTGTGTGTGTGTGTGTGTGTGTGTGTGTGTGTGTGTGTGTGTGTGTCTGTGTGTGTGTGTGTGTGTGTGTGTGTGTGTGTGTCTGTGTGTGTGTGTGTCTGTGTGTGTGTGTGTGTGTGTCTGTGTGTGTGTCTGTGTGTGTGTGTGTGTGTGTGTGTGTGTGTGTGTGTGTGTGTGTGTGTGTGTGTGTGTGTGTGTGTGTGTGTGTGTGTGTGTGTGTGTGTGTGTGTGTGTCTGTGTGTGTGTGTCTGTGTGTGTGTGTGTGTGTGTGTGTGTGTGTGTGTGTGTGTGTGTGTCTGTGTGTGTGTGTGTGTGTGTGTGTGTGTGTGTGTGTGTGTGTCTGTGTGTGTGTGTGTGTGTGTGTGTGTGTGTGTCTGTGTGTGTGTCTGTGTGTGTGTGTCTGTGTGTGTGTCTGTGTGTGTGTGTCTGTGTGTGTGTCTGTGTGTGTGTGTGTGTGTGTGTGTGTGTGTGTCTGTGTGTGTGTGTGTGTGTGTGTGTCTGTGTGTGTGTGTCTGTGTGTGTGTGTGTGTGTGTGTGTGTGTGTGTGTGTGTGTGTGTGTGTGTGTGTGTGTGTGTGTGTGTGTGTGTGTGTGTGTGTGTGTGTGTGTGTGTGTGTCTGTCTGTGTGTGTGTGTGTGTGTGTGTGTGTGTGTGTGTGTGTGTCTGTGTGTGTGTGTCTGTGTGTGTGTGTGTGTGTGTGTCTGTGTGTGTGTCTGTGTGTCTGTGTGTGTGTGTCTGTGTGTGTGTGTGTGTGTGTGTGTGTGTGTGTGTGTGTCTGTGTGTGTGTCTGTGTGTGTGTCTGTGTGTGTGTGTCTGTGTGTGTGTCTGTGTCTGTGTGTGTGTGTCTGTGTGTGTGTGTGTGTGTGTGTGTCTGTGTGTGTGTGTCTGTGTGTGTGTGTCTGTGTGTGTGTGTGTGTGTGTGTGTGTGTGTGTGTGTGTGTGTGTGTGTGTGTGTGTGTGTGTGTGTGTGTGTGTGTGTGTGTGTGTGTGTGTGTGTGTGTGTCTGTGTGTGTCTGTCTGTGTCTGTGTCTGTGTGTGTGTGTCTGTGTGTGTGTGTCTGTGTGTGTGTGTGTGTGTGTGTGTCTGTGTGTCTGTGTCTGTGTCTGTGTGTCTGTGTGTGTGTGTCTGTGTGTCTGTGTGTGTGTCTGTGTGTGTGTGTCTGTGTGTGTGTGTGTCTGTGTCTGTGTGTGTGTCTGTGTGTGTGTCTGTGTGTGTGTCTGTGTGTGTGTGTGTGTGTGTGTGTCTGTGTGTGTGTGTCTGTGTGTGTGTGTGTGTGTGTGTGTGTGTGTGTGTGTGTCTGTGTGTGTGTGTGTGTGTGTCTGTGTGTGTGTGTGTGTCTGTGTGTGTGTGTGTGTGTGTGTGTGTGTGTGTGTGTGTGTGTGTGTGTGTGTGTGTGTGTGTCTGTGTGTGTGTGTGTGTGTGTGTGTGTGTGTGTGTGTGTGTGTGTGTGTGTGTGTGTGTGTGTGTGTGTGTGTGTGTGTGTGTGTGTGTGTGTGTGTGTGTGTGTGTGTGTGTGTGTGTGTGTGTGTGTGTGTGTGTGTGTGTGTGTGTGTGTGTGTGTCTGTGTGTGTGTGTGTGTCTGTGTGTGTGTCTCTGTGTGTGTGTGTGTGTGTGTGTGTGTGTGTGTGTGTGTGTGTGTTTGCTGCGACGCGTTCCTCCCAGTTGTAAGCAGCCCGAGATGCTGTGAGCACGAGCTAAATGTGACATCGGGAGAATGGTGTGAGCCTGCTGATCTGTCCCCGCCTCCGAATGAACGTCACTCTCCTTTTTTACTGGGGGGCAGTCCCATCTGCCTGGCTCTCCCACCCACAAAGAAGTAGCCTGCACGCGTGACAGTACTTAGAGGCAAAATTCGATTTTAGTGGTCAGAGCAGTTCACAAATGGGCTTCTTGAAAGAGAACTCGCTGGTTAAGGACAGTGCCGCCCGGAGTGGACCTGGCACCCCCGACCCCACTTCCAGGTCGCGGCCGCAGTGAACGGTGGCCAAGGAGGTCCTGTCCCCTGCTATTTATTGGGGGGCTGGGGGGGCTGGGGGCCGGGATGGTTTTCATTTGGATTCAAACTGTAGGCGGAGCCCGAAGGCTCACGCCACCCTTCCTCACAGCAGTTTTCTTCCGTGAGGAAGATTCCCTTCTCTTCCATCCGGTCAACATAGTCGCTCGCGGTAAAGTCAGCTTGCTCCTTCTGCCACCGCGCTGGGCTGTTTCCTCCTGCCGGCGGCCTAACGTGTTTCTGGGGCAGGCTCACTCCTCAGCGCCCCGAGGTTTCCCAGGCCGCCGGGGCTGCGGATCGGAAACAATCAAACCTCGGCTCGCCCGCCCTCGGACCAAAGGCTCCCACTTGGCCAGCAGTGGACCGGCGCCCTAGAAAGCCGCTGGGGGATCCTACCTCGTGGCCCAACCTTGACCCTGCGGATCCGGAGAAACGCGTGCCTTGGTCACCCGACCTAGAAGCCGTTTGTGCTGGTGTCCCCCGTCCTCTTTCCCGAGAGCGTCCCCATCAAGCACGCACAGGAGGTTGTTTTGACCTCTGAACCCCCTTGGGCCTCCTGGGGACTCCACTGAGCAGCCTCAGGCCCCTCCTGCAGTGTCTGCTCTGAGGCCCCGAGCTGACCCTCCACTTAGCATCCCCAAGGGTCCTTCCCAGCGGGGTGGGGTGGCGTCTTCCTCGGCCGCTTCTGCAGAACCAGCCGCCGTCTGTCTGGGCTCCAAAACCAGCGGGCCGCTCGCCCTTCCGGCGCCTGGACTTGGAAGCCCAAAGGCGGGATGCGGTCCCTGGCACACTGAGCGGGGCCGGGGCCAGGGCGCGCTCAGGCCGGCCGGCGGGGCACTAGAACAAATGTCCGGGCAGATTTGCCGCCAAGAAGCTCCAGAAATCATGGGAAATGGTCCTGTCCTTTTAAAAACGGAGCCCGCCTGGCAGGGCGGCCGTCCTCGCCTGGCTGCGTGTTCTGTGTCCCCGTCACGGCCCGCGCAGCCGGCACTTGTGCCTTCCCAGGCGGAGCCGCTGTAACTGGACCACGTCTAATGCCCGCGCCATGCAAATGGAGATGGAGCTGTTGTCTGCTGGATGTGTGTGACTGAATGCTGGAAGGCGCCTTTCCTTCTAGCTCCTCCGGTGGAAAGAGGCGCTTTAAACATACCTGTTGGGCCCGGCTGGCGTGGCTCAGTGGTTGAGTGTCGACCTATGAACCAGGAGGTCACAGTTCAATTCCCTGTCAAGGGCACAGGCCCGGGTTGTGGGCTCGATCCCCATTGTGGGGCGTGCAGGAGGCAGCCCATCAATGAGCCTCTCTCATCACTGATGTTTCTATTTCTCTCTCTCTCCCTTGCGCTCTGAAATCAATAAAAATATTTTTTAAAAGAATTAATTAAATAAAATTAAAATACCTGTCGCCTCCCTCTTTCTGTTGGCAATTGGAGTCCCCCCCTCTCCCCTCCCCACCCCGTCCCCCCGGAGAAGGAGGCTGGGTTGGGTGCGGGCGTGATGAATGCCTTTCTCTGGAAAGCATCCCCTGCCGTGTGTGCCGCGGCTGTGAAAGTTCTGGAGGGAACTAGAAGCTAAGAAGCGTGAAAGGCACGGTAATGACGGCCTCGGCAGGAGCGGCCGGGCGGCCTGGGAAAGTCGAACACATTTCCAGAGCAAAGCCGGGGAGGCAGCCGCCAGGGCCGGGATCGCCTGGACTCCAGCCCCTCCGGGCACCGGGAGCATAAGGGCCTGGGAAGCCGGTAGGGCGGCTGGTGGGGAGAGAAGCCAGCACACGTGTGGCCATTGGCCTCACCCGTCGGAAGCCTCCGTGCCAGGAGGGACGCCGATCGCAGGCAGCGCTGGTGGGAACCACGCTCTTCTTGGGGTCTGGCTGTCTCTGGGACCACAAGCACCGGACACCACCGCTCTGAGCAGGGGCCGCCTCCCCGGGGCTGTGCCAGGCGCCCCGAGCCACCAGGAATGGGGAAGCGGAGTGAGAACCACCTCACTGCTCTCTCACGTGTCCATGTTCAGCAAATCTGCAAACGTAGCTTCTCTCTGACAAGAAACAAACAGCCAAACAGGCAAACCATCTAGAAGTCCCTCTAGAAGCCACGTTTGTGTCATTTAATCTACTTGCAATGTCTTCCTTCCCCCTCTGCCCTGGTACATGCTTGCAGCGTGTCTCTCAGGTCATGTTGGATGGGGTGTGGGATGGGGCGTGGGGTGGGGCGTGGGGTGGGGCGTGGGGTGGGGTGTGGGGTGGGGCGTGGGGTGGGGTGTGGGGTGGGGCGTGGGGTGGGAGCTCCAGGACAGCAGGGACTTCGTCACATTTACTGGAATGGACCAGGCACAGGGCAGGACGCATGAACACGGAGTGAGTGGATGAGTGAATGCTCGCAGAAAACGCACACGGGGGGGGGAAGGGAGGGGAGGGGAGGGGAGGGGAGGGGAGGGGAAGGGGGAGGGGAGGGGAGGGGAGGGGAGGGGAGGGGAGGGGAGGGGAGGGGGGGGGGGAGGGGAGGGGGGAGGGGAGGGGAGGGGAGGGGAGGGGAGGGGAGGGGAGGGGAGGGGAGGGGAGGGGAGGGAAGTAGCCGTTGGAAGGACACGGTGCTGTTTGCCGGCTGCGGGAGCAGAGCAGCGCAGACGCGTGGGCGCTGGACCCGCAGAAGTGGGTTCCCTCGCGGTGCTGGGCTGAGTCCCGGGTCTCGGTGTCGGAGGCTTGTTTCTCCGGCGGCCTCTCTCCTTGGCTTGCGGGTGGCCATCTTCCCCTGTGTCCTCGCCTGCTGTTCCCACCGAATACAAACACTCATGGTGTCTGTCTGTGTCCAAATGTCCTCTTCTTCTAGGGATGGATTGGGGCCCAACGAGTGACCTCATTTTAACCTCTTTCAAGGCCCATCTCCCAATGCAAGCACATTCTAGGGTACCCAGGGCACGCATGAGGTAGGGGGGAACACAGTTCAGCTCAGAACTTATTCAGACTAAACCTCAGTGTTTTGTTGCGTCTCTACAAAAGCATGGGGCCCTGGCCAGGTAGCTCAGTTGGTTAGAGCATCATCCATGTATACTGATAGATCCTCCCTTCCCCCAGCTGGCGGGCTGAGGATGACGTAACCTGCACCTGTGGCCTGGACATGACGGAGTACCTAACCAGGCACCTTATATGGACTTTACATTGAACCACCAATCAGCACCTGCCAAATACCCTAAGCCCTTGTCCCTAAGTACCCGAGTGACTAACTATGTAACATATATGGACCATACATTAAGCCACCAATCAGCGCATGCCCAGTACACTAAGCCCCCATCCCTTCCCATTCCTCCCCTCAAAAGGCGTGTTCCCCTCTGCACGTGCTGCTGTTCTCCCCTGCGAGACAGCCCGGGGGGTCCTTCTCCTCTAACAAAGCCTGGAGTCCTGGTTTTCGGCCTCTGTCTGATCTTTCATATACCAAGGTTGCAAGTTCAATCCCTGGTCAGGGCACATACAAGAATCAACCAATGGCCCGCCTGGCATAGCTCAGTGGTTGAGCATCAACCCATGAACCAGGAGGTCACAGTTCAATTCCCAGTCAGGGCACACACCCGGGTTGTAGGCTTCATCCCCAGTATGGGGCGTACAGGAGTCAGCCAATTGATCATTTTCTCTCATCATTGATGTTTCTATCTCTCTCTCCCTCTCCCTCTCCCTTCCTCTCTGAAATCAATAAAAATATATCAAAATAAAATTTTTCAACAAATTATTGATTTAAGAGAGGGAGAGACATTGAGCTGTTCCACTTATTTATGCATTCATTGGTTGAATCTTTTTTAAATATATTTTTATTGATTTCAGAGAGGAAGGGAGAGGTAGAGAGAGATAGAAACATCAATAAGAGAGAATCGCCCTGACCGGTTTGGCTTAGTGGATAGAGCGTCGGCCTGCGACTGAAGGGTCCCAGGTTCGATTCCGGTCAAGGGCATGTACCTTGGTTGCGGGCACATCCCCAGTAGGGGGTGTGCAAGGGGCAGCTGGTCAATGTTTCTCTCTTATCAATGTTTCTAACTCTCTCTCCCTCTCCCTTCCTCTCTGTAAAAAATCAATAAAATATATATTTTTTTTTAAATAAAAGAGAATCATTGATCGGCTGCCTCCTGCACTCCCCCTACTGGGGATCAAGACTGAAACCCAGGCATGTGCCCTTGACTGCAATCAAACCTGGGACCTTTCAGTCTGTAGTCTGACGCTCTAGCCACTGAGCCACACCAGCTGGGACTAAAACTAATTTTTTTAACAATGAGTTCCATTTCCTGCCACATGTGATGCAGCACCCCTCAACGTAAAGCCTTTGCACTTGGTCTTTAAGACCCAGGTTGCCCATCTTCTTTCCTCTGTGTCCTGAGAGGCAGTGGGATGTGTTACGGGTGCTGGTGACCCCCTGGCTGTGCACCCCCAGGCTGGTCCCCTGGGGCAAGTCACTCCACATTGCTGAGCCCAGTCACATCATTCTCAAAAAGGTCTTAATAATTCCTGCCCCACAATGCTGTGTGTCTGTGTTAACCGGGGTGCCTGTGCCTGCAGAGGAGTATAAACCTCAGGGGGAACAAGGCCCATCTTGCCACAGCGTCTCTTCTAGAATGTGATCTTCCTATTCACGCAAGTACAGGAAGTGGGATGGAAAACTGGCGTGAAATGCAAATACAACTAAAGAGGTCAAATAAGGTGTGTCCTGGCTGCGGCCTGTGCTTCCGCCACCCCAGGTGGGAAGTCTGCTAGAGCCCAGCTGGCGTGGCTCAGTGGTTGAGCGTCGACCTATGAACCAGAAGGTCACAGGTTCGATTCCTGGTCAGGGTACATGTCTGGGTTACAGGTTCGGTCCCAGTGTGGGGCAGGTGCAGGAGGCAGCCAATCAATGGTTCTCTCTCATCATTGATATTTCTCTCTCTCTCTCTCTCTCCCTCTCCTTTGCTCTCTAAAATCAATAAAAATACATTTTTTTAAAAAAGAAAGGAAGTTTGGTCGGAAAGTTTAGGCGATGCTGGTCATGCCTGTGAAGATGTATGAGGCTGCTCTCTATGTGCTGATATGGAACAATTGCCAAGATATATTACAAAGTGAAAAAAACCCAGGCACGAAGCAAGGTGTTGCCATTGGTTTTTTTAAAGGTGTGGAGGCATTTATAAATGCTTTGGGAGTGATACACGGGAAACCCATCACAGGGTCACCTCTGAGATCAGGGCTGGGGGCCAGGAGAGGGGAGGGACGGAGACTCATGTAAACCCTCCCATCCTGCCTGATGTTTTCAACACAAGCACTGCCTATTTTTAAAATGCATGGTTTTTCAAAGCAGCGTCCTGATTGTAAAATTTATTCATTATCATTATTCAAATGACAGTGATCTTCTGAAGAAAAACATGAAATACTGGACAATAACTATTAGATATGAGTTACTTACTAGTGAAATTAAAAGTTTAACTTTCTTCTTGGTATTGGCAAATTACTCTCTATCCTTCTGCTTGTCCAGAAAAAAAAAAATGCTTCTGATCTCACATCCTGTGAGAGTCTCCTTGCAAGTAACATTTCATCATAAAATTTTAATTCTAGCCAGCTGGTGTGGCTCAGTGGATGAGCACTGACCTATGAACCAGGAAGTCACGGTTTGGTTCCTGGTCAGGGCACATGCCCAAGTGTGGGCTTGATCCCCAGGAGGGGGCATGCAGGAGGCAGATGCTCAATGATTCTCATCATTGACGTTTCTATCTCCCTCTCCCTTCTTCTCTGAAATCAATAAAAAAAATATATTTTTTTAAAAAAATTTAATTCTAGAACCACAAAAGTGGAATATTAATTTCTTTAGTGGAAACTTACATCTGTGCGTGGGGCAGGGATACTGGCACTAGGAGGTCATGTATGGTCTGAGATGTTCGCAGTCCACTCACTGGTTCAGATATTGGCCAAGCACTCATTGGGCTTGCACTCTGACACCGAGCATACGTTTGGACCTGTGCATACAGAACCAAATAAAAACGTAAAATAAAAAATTGTGTCCCTGTGCTCAGATACTCTAGTCTAGTGATAGAGAAGGAGAAATGAAATACATAATTGCAACTCAGGGTGAGAAGGGTTTAATCTAAGGACATTGGAATAGCAAGTACTGGTCACATGGTGGAGGAGTGAAAACATGGACTCTGGAGTCAAGTGACCTTGAGCAAGTTACTTCTCTACACCTCAGTTTCCTCAGTGGCAATAAGGGATTGATAACTGGATTGGCCAGGCTCTCCCCAGAGCATGCCCACCCATGCTTTCCCTTTTCCTTCCCCTCACCACACCCCCACCCCCTGCCCCAGGCACATTACCATTACCTTCCTCACTCCCAAGCTCCAAGGGTCCTTCCTTTACCTCTAGAACTTGTTTCCTGAGCCCATTTCTTTCAGGAATTATTGTTTCTACCTCTACAACCTACCAAATAAATGTTCTCTTACAAAAGAAAATATATCACAGAGCTGGGGAGAATGTCCAATGGTTAAAAACAAGCTGCCTACAACCCTCTCATCCCAGTTAAATCTTAGTTTTTTCAGATGTATTTTAGTTTCTGTTTTTAGGAGATGGTTAAACATATGAATCTGGGGCTCAGGAAAGGGTCTGGATTGTGGCTATAGATTTGAAAGTTCACACCATCTAGGCAGGAGGTGAGATAAGGATATCGATGAAGTTAGAGCAGAGTATATGAGTATGTGGAGTATGAGGATATGGAGTATATAATATTTGAGTATACAAGTATTCTATATAATAAAAGCCTAATATGCTAAGTTTCTGGTTGTCTGGTTGTTCAGTCAACCAACCAAAGCTTAATATGCTAATGATATACTAAGGCTGCTCAACCACTCACTATGACGTGCACTGACCACCAGGGGGCAGATGCTCCGACCAGTAGGTTGGCTTCCTGCTGGGGTCCGGCCGATGGGGACTGAGTGAGATGGGTTGGACACACCCTAGAGCCCCCCTGCAGTCCCTCTCTGGCTGGCCAACCTCTCGCATCCCTCCCCAACCCCGATCATGCACCAGTGGGGTCCCTCAGCCTGGCCTGTGCCCTCTCACAATCTGGGACCCCTCAGGGAATGTCGGAGAGCCAGTTTCAGCCCAATCCCACAGGCCAGGCCGAGGGACCCCACTGGTGCACAAATTCATGTACCGGGCCTCTAGTAGGAAATATATGAGCCTATAAACTACTTGAGTATGTAACATGAGTATGTGGAATGCATGATTATAAGGAGTACATGAGTACCTGAGTGCATGAGTACATGAGTACATGAGTATATGAGTGCATGAGTACATGGAGTACAAGGAGTACCTGAGTATATGAATGTATGAGTACATGGAGTACGTGAGTACATGGAGTACATGAATATATGGAATACATGAGTACATAGAGGACATGAGTACATGGAGTACATGAATATGTGGAATACATGAGTACATAGAGGACATGAGTACATGGAGTACATGAGTGTATGGAGTAACAAGCATATGGAATACATGAGTACATAGATGACATAAGTACAAGGAGTACATGAGTACATAGAGGACATGAGTATATGGAATACATGAGTGTATGGAGTAACAAGCATATTTGGAATACATGAGTACATGGAGAACATGAATATGGACATAAGTACAAGGAGTACATGAGTACATAGAGGACATGAGTATATGGAATACATGAGTACATGGAGAACATGAATATATGGAATACATGAGTACATGGAGAACATGAATATTTGGAATACATGAGTACATGGAGTACCTGAGTATATGGAGTACATGAATATATGGAATACATGAGTACATAGAGGACATGAGTACACGGAGTACATGAATACATGGAGTACATGAATATATGAAGTATATGAGAATATGAAATACATGAGTGTATGGGGTAACAAGCATATGGAATACATGAGTGCATAGAGGACATGAGTACATGAGTACATGGAGTATGTGAGTACATGGAGTACATGAGTATATGGGATACATGAGTGTATGGAGTAACAAGCATATGGAACACATGAGCACATAGAGGACATGTGTCTATGAGCACATGAGTCTATGGAGGACTTGAGTAAACATGGAGTAGGCGAGTCCATTCAAGTGAGAGTCCCTGCCTGTGGGACACTGAGGAAAAAGCAAACAGGAAAGTAGAAGAGAAAACCCAGAGAGTGTGGAGGAAGGCGGGGGGCGGGGCGGGGTGAGAAAGAAGTGTCCGTCGAGTCAAATGCCACAGAACAGTCACTGGAGCCACTTCACACCCACCCACTAGGATCGCTGTTGCCAAAGAGACAGAAGAAACACAGAGTAACAAGTGCTGGCAAGTGGGACAATGGGACCCTGTGCATTGCTGGTGAGAGTGTAAAATGGTGTAGCTGCTGTGGACGGTAATATGGTGATTCCTCAAAAATGAGACATAAATTTACCAGATGATCCAGCAATTCTACTCCCAGATATAGACCCAAAAGATTTAAAAGCAGGAACTCGAGCCCTAACCAGTTTGGCTCAGTGGTTAAAGCATTGGCCTGGTTTAGTCCCTGGTTCGATTACTGGTAAAGGGCACATACCTGGGTTACAGCTCGATCCCCAGCCTGGGTTAGGGCAAGTGCAGAAGGCAACCAATTGATGGGCCTTTCTCACATCGATGTTTTCTCTCTCTCTCTCTCTCTCTCTCTCTCTCTCTCCCTCCTCCCTCCCTTCCATTCTCTCCAAAAATCAATGGAAAAATATCCTCGGGTGAGGATTAAAATTAATTAATTAATTAATTAATTAATTATTCAGATATCTGTGTTTGCAGCAGCATTATTCCCAACAGCCACTAGACAAAAGCAACCCAAGTGTCCATCAATGGGTGAATGAATAAACAAAATGTGGTCTATCCGTACAAGGGAATACCACTCATCTGTAAAAAAGAATGAAATTCTGACAATGCTACAACATGGGTGAACTTGGAAGACATTATGCTAAGTTCCAAATAAGCGAGTCACAAAGACAGATACTCTATGATTCCACTCCTGACCCTGGGGTAGTCAAATTCATAGGGACAGGAAGTAGGGTGGTGGATGCCAGGGGCGGGGGAGGGAACATGGTGAGTGAGCGTTCCATGGGGGCAGAGTCTCCATTTGGGAGATGGCTGGTGGTGGATGTGCTGAATGCCACCAAATTGTACACTTAAAAATGGTTAGAATGGTAAATTTCATCTTATATGTATATTTTGCCACAATTTTTTTTTTTGAAAAATCAAGTTAGAGGATGGATGTGAATTCAACCGGAAGTTCCTAGGGATTTGATGAGCAGAGCTCCTGTGAAGGTGAAAGGGCGGAAGCCCAACTCCAGGGGTTAAGGAACGACAGAAGGAAGGGAAGGGCGGGGGCGGGGGGGGCGGGCAGTAAGACGTGAAGACTCTGACGCAGGTGGCTACAGAGGTAGGAGAAAGTGGGGTGACAGCTCATGGGTGGGAGCACCTTGTCAGCCATCCCCGGGCCTTTCTGTGCCCTTAGCTATGCCTGGGTGCCAGGATCATTGCCACTGCCAAGGCCCGAGGGGGGCTCCATGCCCACTCCCAAGGGACCTTCTTGCTTCTCCCAAGTCTCCCTGCCCCTCCCTTCCCCTCCCCTGGGGAATATTCTTCCGTTCCCTGTGGGTCGAGGCTTTCAAACACAAGGCCCAGGGTCTTCCACGCCAGGCTGGTCAGAAACAGACACGCAGAGCCAGCTGCCCACCTGGAGAAGGGGAGGCCCAACTGCCCGGGATGCCACCTGGGTTCTCGGGGCCAGAACCACGGATGCCGGCCGGCCTCTCGCTGTCCGAGCCCAACCAGCTCCGTGTGCTTTCTACCAGCTCCCACGCGCAGACCTTACCTCCCATCCTCCCTCCCCTCGCGTGTGGCCCTCCCAACACTCTCGTTCCTTGGCCCACCTACCCTTACACTTGACATTGGAGTTCATGCAACAAACATTTCTTAGCACCTACTAGATGGCAGGCCCTGGCAACAAGGCAGTGGAATTCCTGCCCCTGTGGAGTTTACCACCCTCTTCGTAGGAGATAGACAGTGAAGTTTGACGTTAAGTACCTATGTCAGACAGTGGTAGGTGCTACAGAAAAAAAATAATAATAATAAGGCAGGAAAACGAGGTGTGGGGAGCAAGAGTGGGGGTTGGAACTGCAATTTCAAAAAGGGCAGTCTGGGGAAGGCAGCCCTCGGGTGATGGTTAAGCCAAGACTGAAGCAGATACCGGCGTCTCTGGGGGGACAGCACCGCGGGCAGAGGAAAGAGCGGGTGCAAAGGCCCTGTGGCGAGCACTTCCCTTGTGGATGGGAGGCTGGAGCACTGTGGCTGAGCGAGCACAGGGGAGCACACGGGAGATGTGCTCAGAGTTTAAAGGAGCGAGCCAGCAGGTCTGCTGAGGGCTTGGGCTCTCCTTCTGCGTGCACGGGAAGCCGGCAGCCGGAATAGGGCTGGCGTGACCCGACGCATGGGCTGGAATCCTCAATCTGGCCACAGTGTGCAGAATAGACCGTTGGAGGGGGCGGCAAGGGGGAAAGCAGAGAGACGGGTTACAAAGCAATTGCACAATCATGGCCAGAGGTGATTGGGGCAGGAGTGGGGGGGTGTTGCACCAGAATAAGAACAGTGGTGGGGGGATGGGGGGGAGTAGGGGGGAGGAGTCAGGCTCTGAATTGGTTTCGAAGGCAGAGCAGTCTAGATCTGCTGGAAGGTTGCAAGTGGAATGCAGGAAACAGAGAAGCGGCAAGAAGGATTGATTCCAAGCCCGGCCGGCGTGGCTCAGTGGTTGAGCATCGACCTCTGAACCAGGAGGTCACTGTTCAATTCCTGGTCAGGGCACATGCCCTGTTGCGGGCTCAATCCCCAGTGTGGGGCGTGCAGGAGGCAGCCGATCCATGATCCTCTCTCATCACTGATGTTTCTATCTGTCCCTCTCCCTTCCTCTCTGAAATGTTCCTTTCATCAAATGAGAAATAAATATTTACCCAAAAAAAAGAATGATTCCAAGAAGGAAGGCATGTGGGTGGAGGAGGGTGAAGCCACCCGACGCTGCCCCGTCCCCTGGGCCGTTCTCCCCTTGGGCGCGCTGACTCCTTCCTGCCCCGGGCCCCAGCTTCACGCCGGAGGAGGTGTGGATGGGCGTTTCTCTGCCATGTCCCCGCGCTCATCATTAAGAATGCACTTTCCTGTTACTCTGCCACCAGTACATGGATAATAAACCCGGTGATTATTAATAATCTTGTGGCCGGTGCCTTTTATGGCATAACCAGACGCAGCCAAAACACAGCTCCATCGTTTCTCGCCCATGGGAGTCGGTGTGAAGGTGGTTCCGGTGCCAGGAAAGAGGGAAGGGGTGACCTCCGTTTTTCTTGGTTACGTGTGGACAGTTCTGCAAATCCCTGGCCACCTTCAGAATATCGAGGAGTCAGCTGTGTCAGAGCGGGGGTGCCCCTAAGCGAGGGATGCCCTGTTTCTGGTGGGATGTGCCTCTAGGTCGGTGGTTCTCAGCGGGGGGGTCCCTGGACCAGCTGCTTGAGTGTTGTCTGGGAAACTGCTACACGTGCGGATCCCGGGGTCCTCCTCCAGACCTACTGAGCCAGAAATGCCCTGAGGAGAAGACCAGCCATCGTGGGCGAGCGAACCCTCCAGGCGATTCCAACACACACTGCCCTTTGACTGCCCCAGGTTCTCCGTGCCCACCCCCAGCATCCCTCCCTGCATCCTTCTGGGCATCCTTCCCGGTGGGAGGGGTAGACACCACGAAGCTGGAGGGTGGGCTGGGAAGGAAGATTTTCTATGCCTTTACCTTCTGGGCATCCTGTCTGGAGCTTTCTTTCTTTCTTTTTTTTAAATATATTTTTACTGACTTCAGGGATGAAGGGAGAGGGAGAGAAACATCAATGATGAGAATCATTGATCAGTTGCCTCCTGCATGCCCCCTACTGGGGATCGAGCCCACAACCCAGCATGTGCCCTTGACCAGAATCGAACCCGGGGACCCTTCTGTCTGCAGGCCGACGCTCTATCCACTGAACCATATGGTTAGGGCTGGAGCTATCTCAATTGCCAGAGTGGCGCTGCTTATTTAACGCGCACATGGAGCAGCGGGGACCACATCCATGTGTCGTGTCCTGGGCTCTCAATCAGTTACACGCCGACATGGCCAGGGCCCTGGCGAGCGGCACGCGGCCAGAGGACTCTCAGTGTCCAATGGCGAGAATGGGGTAGCGGACACTGTCCCTCTCCTGCCAGTGACAGGTTTCTCAGAAACGTGACAACAATGCCAAGTGTTGTTTTTCCAACACGAGTCAGACAGGAGGCTCACGTGTCCCGTGTGTGTGTGATCCAGACAAAATCAACTCTTCCTCTGGCATGGCGTCTCCACACGGATGGCTGTCTTCACGGGGACCGAGAACCCCTTCTGAGCTCGCCTCAAAACTCGGATCTCTTCCTTGTTTTGTAATAAATAGTTGAGCCCTTACAGCGGTGCAGCCGTATGTTTAATGAGACACTGCCACGCGGTCCACACGCGTGTTCAGAGCCACGTGGAGCTCTTCCTTCTTACGGTCCCACGGGCTGGTGGCCCATCCTTCTCACGTGACCGTCTTGCCATTCATGGCAATGCTCTTGGGATTGGAAGGGGAAAGGCTGTGCCTGGAATTTCGTGTGAGCAGTGGGGGCTGAGTCATCAGCCCCATGAGACAGGCCCCGGCTGTTGCCCACCTCCAGGCCTGGGAGCCCTGGTCGCAGAGGGAAGCTGCCATCCCCGTGAACACAGGGTCTGTGTCAGGGAGAACTCCTACTTCTTGTTTTGTTAATCCTTACCCGGGGGCACTTTTTTCCCAGACTTTGTTACAGAGAGTGGAAGTGAGGGGAGAGACAGAGAGAGAGAAATGTCAATGGGAGAGAGACACATCGATAGGTTGCTCCCACTCGTGCCCAGCCGGGACTGGGCCTGGAGCCTGCAACCGAGGCGCGTGGCCTTGTCCGGAATCGAACCCTCGACTCTTCAGTCTGCAGGCCGACGCTCTAACCTCTGAGCCAAACCGTTCAGGGCGAATGCCCACCTTTTTTTCTTGATGAAAATCGTCCCGGGTTATAATGCCAGGGTCTGGGACGGGAAGGAGGCCCCTCTGTCAGAGCTCTCCCTCCTTGGGGCACAAACGGAGTCCGCTCCTGGACACAGGGTGGGAGGGGGCGCTGCCACCTGGAGGGGCCATGCCGAGGAGCACCCAGGGCCTCCGGTGATGAAGCTCCGCTGCACACAGCCCTGTCCTCCCAGCACACTGCCTGGCCGCCAGCCGGCCTTGTGGACACCCAGGGCCAGGGCCAGGGCCAGGGCCAGGGGAGGCAAGAGAGACGCCCGGGCACAGCATGTCCAGAGGCGCCCGCACTCAGGTGCCCACCCTCTGCGGGCATGACCCTGGGAGGCACACCTCATGGTTTGGACGGAAGGCCCTGGCCCGTGGCCTGGATCCTGGCCTGCCTCTGCCGAGGTGACAGGTGGCATTGCCCAAGTCAGCCGCCTGCCTATCATTCCAGGTGAGCTCCTTTCCTCATCTGGAAGCGCCTATCATTCCCGCCGCGGCGTGTCACCAGTTGCTTCGAATCTCAGAGACGACCTGTGAGAGTTTATGAAGATGAAGCGACCCTGGGACGGCAGGCCCCGCAGCTGTGACTCTGTCTCCTACGGGATCCATGCAGCTCTCCCACTGGCCAGGCATTTTTCTTTCTTTTCTTTTCTTTTTCAAATATATTTTTATTGATTTCAGAGAGGAAGGAAGAGGGAGAGAGAGACAGAAACATCAATGATGAGAAAGAACCACTGACTGGCTGTCTCCTGCACGCCCCCTACTGGGGATCGAGCCCGCAACCCAGCACATGCCCTTAATGGGAATCGAACCCGGGACCCTTCAGTCTGCAGGCCCATGCTCCATCCACTGAGCCAAACCAGTCAGGACCAGGCGTTTTCATTTGCAATTGTCCTGCCCTTGTTTGAGGGCAGAGGAATTAACCAGGCCCGCCCTGCACACCTCAGGGAGACTTCCCAAAGGCATTGTGTTTGTTTATTTTTTCCATGCTGTGTCCTGTTTTGCAAAGCCTGTGGAACCTGTCATGCTAAAGTAACAGAACGAGGCTGCGTTCATTCTGACTTCGGAAAGCGAGAGGGAGACGCAGGTGTCATGAGCATCACCTTTTGAGTAAAGGGCAGGTCAAACTGAAGCCACTGACGCTAAGCTCACGGCTCGTGAGGCCCGCTGCCTTGGTGTATCACCCACCTCCCAGCAGCACGGTCTGGGCCCCGGGAAAGCTGGCGTTGTCCTTCACTCCGCGTCCAGAGGCTGGGAAGCAGGAGCACGGATGGTTAAAACCCCAGTCTGAGGGCTGGAGCCGATGCGGTGTGATGTCCCAGCTGAAGCAGACGGGCCGGAGGCCACAGGAGGCGAATTCTGCCTTCCCCCGCCTTTTGTTCCATTCAGGTCTTCCGGTGGATTGGACGATGCTCACCCTCACACATCGATTTTACCGAGTCCACAGATGCAAATGCTACCTTCACTCCGATACACCCTCACAGACACTCCCCGAAATAATGGTTAATCTGGGCATCTCATGGCCATTCAAGCTGACACATCAAATTTTCCATTATCGCCCTGGCCGGTGTGGCTCAGTTGGTTGAGCATCGTCCATGCACCATGAGGTTGCAGGATCAATTCTGGGTTTGGGGCACATGCCCAGCTTGTGGGCTCGATCCTCAGTAGGGGGCGTGCAGGAGGCAGGCGATCAACGATTCTCTCTCATCATTGATATTTCCACCTCTCTTCTCTCTCTCTGAAATCAATAAAATATATATTAAATAAATAAAATAAAATCAATAAAAGAGGAGATGGACAACAAGAGAGAAAACAAACACATCGGTAGTGTCCTGCATGAAAAACACTCTGAAGCCAACCAAGCAGGGAAACGGGGTGGAAAATGCCTTTGTGGGCGCTGGGATGCTGGGATGCTGGGCGCGGGTGCTGTTTTAGCTGGAGCTGCGGGATCCTCTGGGACAAGTGCATCCGAGGCAGGGGCGCAGCCTGCACGGTGGCCCTGAGCTTGGAAGGAACTGATATGACCACCAGGCAGGGGAGGAAGGAGCCAGAACTCAAGGGGACTTGCTGGCCCTGGCAAGGAGGTTGGGTTTTATTATAAAGGTGGTTGAAGTCCATTGGTAGGATTTGCATCAGGGGGAATCACGTGGTATAAACATTTTGCGAGCCAGGACTCTGTTTCTCAAGGGCGTCCAAGCATTTATTGAATTGACTTGAATTTCATCCACTCCTCCAATACTAGCCAGGTGACCTTGGCCCAATCCCATCACCAACACCTCCCCCGAAGGGTCTTCTCGCACGTGGTAGGCATGATTCCAGGATTTGCCGGGGAGCCTTCGGTTGCCTCCCTGTATGGGGACGGTGGTTGGGGGGGGGGGTTGCTGGGGAGTGTTGCAGCGCCAGCATCTGCTCGCGTCCGTGACCTCAAACTGCCGAGTGGCTGTGCAGTTCTCCAAGCTTCTCCCGGCGCTCCGTTCCAATTGGATTATTACAGCCCATTTCTCTCCAGAACGACCCAACCCCTCCCTCGACTCCCAGCCACAAAGGGGGAATTAACAGTACCATAAAAAGTTAAGAAGGTGAGAGAACATGGTCGCTCTTGTCAACAATAAAATCAGCTGCTGATCTTCAGTTGTGAAGACGGGCGCATGTATTATTTATAGATACAGATTGTTAAATATTAAACACTCCAGCCCAGGACAGTGCGAGGGTAAAACCGGGCGTGTGAACTTGTCCAAATCGTAAAAACGCTAACTCTCTGCCAGGGTGGAGTGCACCTGCATTTATTACCACGTTTATGACGCTATAAATTAAGAGGGGAAAGCTGTGGCGTGTCAATTTCAAGTGATACGCATTATCTTTGGGATGGCTTCCGCTGAACTCCACTTCACAAATAGCCCACTTGCCTAGAACTATTAACTATTTTGCCTGAGAGGGAGGTCAAAGGTCAGGTTTTCCCCCTTATTTACTGCACGCGGGACCAGCAGGTGCGTAAAGCATTTTTTATGAGCTGGCAATTTTCCTTGTGGTGACTTGCACATCTGACCTCCCATTGGTCCAAAGGTTTGTGTTGATAAAGGCAAAAAAGACTTCGTGAAAATCTTAAAAGTCACATATGATGCCAAACAGCTTAGTGTTTGTCTGATGTCGATGTCCTTTAAGTTACCCTAATACATGTCTGGCCTAAATTTTTCCTGCAAATTTAAAAACTTGAATCACTGCCATTTGCTTCATAATAGGAAGGGAGATACCACGAGACCTGTTAGAATCCAAGCACCTACTCAGTCTGCCCCTAAAGCGCAGAGCTGTAAAAGTTTGATTTCTTGATTTATTGCTTATAATAAAATTATTCTTCCCTTTTCTTGCAAAGAAGATTTGCACATCCAATTTGTTTTCCTCTTTTTTTAAAAAAAAAAAAATGTGTTGAATTTAACCAAAAATTTTCCAGTGAATTGCTGGATTCAAGTACAAATTGTGCCCACTCAACTAGGCAGCCTTACGATTCACAAGGGCTCAGCAGCCCATGATCTTCCTCAAAAACATGCTGATAAACTCATCAATACTTGGATTAATTTTAATGTTAAAGAAGTAAATCCTTAACATTCCCTTTTGCAGAGGAAAGGCAACCTTGACTTCATTATACAACAATTTTAACCCTGATTCTCCCTTTTTCTGTTTGAATGCTACATAATGATATTAAATTCAAAAGTTAATCTAGCCCGTAGGATGGGTAATTAGTCAAAAGCAGGAAAAAGTCACAAGAAATTAACAATGAAATCGATTCCTTGGTTCTGTGTCACACCTCTCTCTCCTGGGCATTGTGCGCGAGGCAGATTTTCAATAGGCGCTCATTGCCTTCTTTTAGAATTCTGCTGAAGTTATATTCTAGAATGATCTAGACTTTTCCTTGGAGAGACAGGAAAACTGAAGGAAGGCAAAGTTCCATGCTGACAGGAAGAAAAACGTGAAAAAGAAATGATTCAGGAACAGACTAACCAGGGAGGAGGGAAAAGCCGGAGCTCTGAGGAGCCGAGATGACCTGATGGAGAAGATGGGGGAGCTTAGCGGTTAATGATGGAGCAGGGAGAACTGCTTTCAAAAGTGCTGGTGTGGCACAGCAGTTGAGCATCACCCCAGGAACCAAGAGGTCACCGGTTCAATTCCCTGTCAGGGCACATGCCCAGGTTGCTGCCCAGGTTGGGGGATCGATTCCCCAGTGGGGGCCATGCAGAAAGCAGCCTA
The DNA here is from genome assembly GCA_025583905.1 of Ia io. Classification (NCBI taxonomy): domain Eukaryota; kingdom Metazoa; phylum Chordata; class Mammalia; order Chiroptera; family Vespertilionidae; genus Ia; species Ia io. The sequence goes on along the minus strand of JAJQQW010000004.1, from coordinate 3,021,598 downwards.
TCGATGACTTTCTCTTTCATGGATGTTTCTATCTCTCTTTCCCTTTCCCTTCCTCTCTCTCTAAAAATCAATAAAAAAATATTAGAAAAAAAAGAAAATAAGATCTTTCTTTAAAAAAAAAGTGCTGGAAATTCAGCAGGAAAACAGAGAACTCCAGGATGAATACCTGTGGTGAAAACAGATGGAATAATTGAGAGCTTGAAAAAGAATTGAAAATGGGATTAAGGCAAGTCACACACACACACACACACACACAAAATAATAACAACAAAGAAAAAGAAGTAAGAGGAAGAGAAGGAGAAAGCCAATTAGACACTCCAGGAAAAACAACCAAAAGTATATAAGAAATAATGGTTCAAATACAACGCAAACAGCATGAGTCATAATTGTAAGCAATCAATGGAATATAATAATTTTTTTGCATTTGGAAAAATAAAACAGTTCACTCCTAGGCCAGGTATGGGACACTTCAAGGATGTTGTTATAGTGTAAAGCCACTTATTGGTTTTTAACTTTCCAATGTGAACTGCAGACCTAGCATCCAAGACCTGGTTGTGTTGTCAGGACAGAATACAAATGCTACCAACCTTGAAGTCACGAAAGTGTAAATAATAGATATCATCACAAGAAAGGAGGGAGGAGAAAAGAGTGTATATGTCCTTATCTGACAAAATGAAGGCTCAAATGAAATTGTGGATGATTGGTGTATAAAAAATCAAAGAGATAAGCCCATTTTTAATGTTAGAAAAAATGACTGGTAGAAGAATTTAAAACAATGCAAATATCAACAAAATTAAAAGAAGGAAAACTCAAGAAAAAGAAACAGAAAAGCCGGGCCAGCAGGGCTCAGTGGTTGGGCATCGACCTATGAACCAGGAGGTCACAGTTCGACTCCCGGTCAGGGCACATGCCCGGGTGGCGAGCTCAATCATGCAGGAGGCAGCCGATCAATGAGTCTCTCCCATCATTGATGTTTCTATCACACTTTCCCTCTTCCTTCCTCTCTGAAATCAATAAAAATACATTTTTTTAAAAAGAAATAGAAAATGTGAATAGATCTATAACAAGTGAAGAGACTGAATTAGTCATCAAAAACTCCCCTTCCCCAATACACACACAAAAGTCCACACTTAGATGGCTTCACTGGTGAATTCTACCAAATGTTTAAAGGAGAATTTATATTAATCCTTCACAAGCTCTTTCAATACATAAAGCAAGAGGCAACACTCCCCAACTCATTCTGAGACCAGCATTCCCTGATACTAAAACTGAATAAAAACAGCACTGGGGGGCAAAAATCACATGCCAATATCCCTTTTCAATATAGATGCAAAAACCCACAACACAATATTAGCAAATCAAATCCCGAAACATACAAAAAGGATTGTATGGCCCGGCTGGTGTGGCTCAGTGGTTGAGCGTCAACCTATGAACCAGAAGGTCACGGTTTGATTTCCAGTCAGGGCACACGCCCAGGTAATGGGCTTGATCTCCAGTAGAGGGTGCAGGAGAGAGAGAGAGAAACGTCATTGATGTTTCTATCGCTCTCTCCCCCTCCTTTCTACTCTCCGAAATCAATAAAAACATATTATTAATAAATAAAAACATACATACATACATACATACAAATGAAAAGGATTGAATGGATTTCCAGCCAAGATGGTGGTAACGCAGGTCGACACCGTGCTCACCTCCTCCCACGACCACATGGAAATTACCACTAAATTATAGAGCAGCCGCCCAGAGAGCCACCTGCAGATCAGCTGGACAAAAGTCCTATAACTAAAGTTGTAAAGAAGAATGCTTAGTATCATGTAAAAAGGATGCTGTGATGAAATGGGATTTATCCCAAAAGTGCAATGTTGGTTTAATATATGGAAGATTTTATGCACTATGCCATCTTAATAGAATAAAGGACAAAAACTACATAATCATCACAATACACACAGAAAGGCATTTGACAAAATGCAATATCTGTTACATTAATAGTACCTAACACATTAGGAACACAAGGGAACCTCTTCAACCTGATAAAGGCCATCTATGGAAAGCCCACAGTGAACATCATACTTAATGGTAAAAGACTCAATATTCTCTCCCTAAGATCAGAGGTAAGACAAGCATAGCCACTTTCACCGCTTCTATTCAACACTGTACTAGAACTTCTAGCCAAGGCAATTAGGCAAGGGGAAAAAAGGCATCGAAATTGGAAAACAGGAAGTAAAACTACTTTTTTTATATTCACAGATAACATGATCATGGAAACCCTAAAGAATACACACATAAACCATTAGAACTAATAAATGGCCCTCGCTAGTTTGGCTCAGTGGATAGAGCATTGGCCACGGACTGAAGGGTCCCAGGTTGGATTCCAGTCAAACATGCCTGGGTTGTGGGCTCAATCCCCAGGAGGGGGCGTGCAGGAGGCAGCCGATCAATGATTCTCTCTCATCATTGATGTTTCTCTCTCTCTCTCCCCCTCTCCCTTCCTCTCTGAAGTCAATTAAAATATATATTATATATATATATGTATACATATATATATATATATACACACACACACATATACATATATATATATATATATATAACTAATAATTGCATTAAACAAGGCTGAGGATATAAAATAGATATGTAAAAATCAATTATATTTCTATATACTAGCAATAAACAATCTACAAATGAAATTAAGAAAAAAATTCAACTTAAAACAACATCAAATCTGAAAACTACAAAATATTATTGGGGGAAAAAATTTAAAGACTTGAATAATTGGAATCCATGTTCATTGACTGTAAGACTTAATATTATTAAGATGGCAACTCCCCAAATTGGTCCATAGATTTAACATAATCCCTATCAGAGACCTACATATAAGAGTGAAAACTACACCTATATATAAAAGAAAACATAGGAGTCAATATTCATGACCTTGGATAAGACAATGGTTTCTTAGATATAACACCAAGTTTAAGCAACAAAAGAAAAAATAAATTCACTGGGCTTTGTCAAAATCTAAATCTTGTGATTCAGAGGACATTGTTAAGAAAGTGAAATGATAACCCATAGATGGGGAGAAATATTTATAAATCATATATTTGATAAGGATCTAGTATCTACTAGTAGAATATATAAAGAAGTCTTATCCCTCAACAATTAACAAGCGATCCAATTGAAAAAGACAAAGGGCATATACAGACATTTCTCCAAAGATCTATAAGTGACCAATATGCTCATGAAAAGATGCTCAAAATCATTAGTAATTAGGGAACTGCAAGTCAAAAATCACAATCAGAACCACTTTGCATCCACTAGGATGACAATAAAATTTTTTTAAAAGACCAATAACAAATGCTGACCTATATATATAAAACCCTAATATGCAAATAGACCAAATGGCAGAACAACCAAACAACTGGTCACTATGATGTGCACTGACCACCAGGGGGCACACACAGAACATGGCTGGCATCAGCTGCAGCAGGATGGTGGAGCAGGTGAGCAGGGGCCCCAGACCAAGGCAGGGCACTGGTTGCTGTCATCGGGGCAAGCCTCTGGTGGTTACTGAAAATTCTTTGCTCCCGCCAGGTGCTTGCACCTGCTGCCAGTGCCAGAACCACTGCTCACACCCAGCGCCAGCCCCAATGGCTCAGTGCCATCAGCAGGTGCAAGCAGCGGCTACCAGCCCAGATCACCCCTCAGGGCTTCTCCACCTCCCCCTGCTCCTGAGGGGCGATTGGGGCCTGGCAGCTGCCACCGCTCACACTCACTGCTGGTGCTGGCTCCAATGGCTCCATGCCGTCAGCCTTCAGCAAGTGCGAGCAGGGCTGGCGCCATCAGTGTGTGGGAGCAGTGGTGGAAGGAGCAGAGCTGTGGCAGACTGGGAACTGGGGGCCGTGGTAGGAGGAGCCAGGTGGGGGTGTGGAGGATGGGCCAAGACCCACTCCTGTGCCCACCACAGCCTCGTGGCCCACAGTTCCTTTCAAGGTGCACAAATTCGTGCACTGGGCCCCTAGTTTAGATATAAAGAAATTAATAGTTGCCAGAGGTTGGAAGGAAGGGTGAGGACTGGCTGCCAATGGATGGGGGTTTCTCTGGGGGGAGGCACTGAGAAAATGTTCTGGGTTTAGAGAATGTGCTCACTGGATTCAGACATAGCTATACAACTCTGAATATACTAAAAACTTACTGCACTGCACATGTGGACGAAAAGGGGCCACGTGCTAACCCAACAGGCTCAGGGGAGCCTGCGTGGAGGCCTTGCAAACTCAAAGACCGAAAGTCACCACCGAGGGTGGTCCAAAAGAAATTAAAACTTTAACGAAAACCAGTTTACAGTGGGTAGTCAGGTCCTAGGCCAGTACCCTCCCTGACTGAGATCAGCTTTGATCTTAACTGAGCCTACGGTCTTTTTGCATCTAGGATAACACACCTGTGGGATGTCAGGGTGACTTCCCTTTTTCCGGACCCCTCAGGGCACAACCAATTCACCAGGGCAAGACCACAAATTCCCTCATTGTTACTGTTGTCATGTTGTTGACTGTTAACTCGTATGTATCCTGCACCCACCTGTGTAAAAGGAGTGTGTTCCTCACTCCATTTTAAATGAGGTCATTTTACTTTTCATCCAATCCCAGAAGTCCCTGCCCCCTTTGCTTTCTCCCGCCTCCCTGATCTACCACCAATGGATTTCATGTGACCCACCTGCTCGCCTCCTTTGTCATGTATAAAACAACGTGAAAAACTGCCATGCTCTGGAGCATTCTCTCAATCTGTTGAGATTCTATTTCCCGGCAATGGTCGACAGTTTGGCTCAAAATTCTTTACAGGTGTGTGTAATGTTTCCTACGTTAACATGCACTCTAACAGGGTGAATTTGTGGTGTGTGAATTCTAGCTCAATAAGGCAGTTATAAAAGTGAAAGAGAAACAGGGTATTAACCTTAAAAAAAGAAGAGCCAATGCTTTTTACCAGCAAAATAGGTTTATTTGGGAATAACAGATTGAATTGCAATTTGGGACAAGCGAAGTTATGGGGAACCACAGGCAAGTCTGAGGAACAAAGGAGGGGGCTTTTACAGGCAGAGGAGGAAAGTAGGAAGCGAGGTTCAAGCCGTTCAGTTCAGGGTGGTAGCGGCTCCTCGGTGGCCGAGTGTGGCGGCTCCTCGTTGGCTGATGTGGCGGCTCCTCATTGGCTGATTGGCGGCTCCTCGTTGGCTGATATGGCGGCTCCTGGTTGGCCGAGTGTGGCCGCTCCTGGTTTGCGGCTCCTCCGTGGCTGATTGGCAGCTCCTCAATGGCTGAGTGTGACGACTCCTCGGTGGCTGATGTGGCGGCTCCTGGTTGGAGGCTCCTCGGTGGCTGATGTGGCGGCTCCTGGTTGGCGGCTCCTGGTTGGCGGCTTCTCGGTGGCGGCTCCTGGTTGGCCGAGTGTGGCGGCTCCTCGATGGCTGAGTGTGGCGGCTCCTGGTTGGCCGAGTGTGGCGGCTCCTCGGTGGCTGAGTGTGGCGGCTCCTCGGTGGAGGCTCCTCGGTGGCGGCTAGAGGGTGGCGGCTCCTGGTTGGCCGAGTGTGGCGGCTCCTGGTTGGCCGAGTGTGGCGGCTCCTCGGTGGCTGAGTGTGGCGGCTCCTCGGTGGAGGCTCCTCGGTGGCGGCTAGAGGGTGGCGGCTCCTGGTTGGCCGAGTGTGGCGGCTCCTCGGTGGCTGAGTGTGGCGGCTCCTGGTTGGCAGCTCCTCGGTGGCTGAGTGTGGCGGCTCCTGGTTGGCCGAGTGTGGCGGCTCCTCATTGGCTGAGTGTGGCGGCTCCTCAATGGCTGAGTGTGGCGGCTCCTGGTTGGCTGATGTGGCGGCTCCTCATTGGCTGATGTGGCGGCTCCTCATTGGCTGATGTGGCGGCTCCTCATTGGCTGATGTGGCGGCTCCTCATTGGCTGAGTGTGGCGGCTCCTCATTGGCTGATGTGGCGGCTCCTCAATGGCTGAGTGTGGCGGCTCCTGGTTGGCTGATGTGGCGGCTCCTCATTGGCTGAGTGTGGCGGCTCCTGGTTGGCTGATGTGGCGGCTCCTCATTGGCTGATGTGGCGGCTCCTGGTTGGCTGATTGGCGGCTCCTCATTGGCTGAGTGTGGCGGCTCCTGGTTGGCTGGGCCGTAACCAGGAATCCACACCTGAAGCCAGGGCTCTAAGGTTCCGGTGATGACAGAGGTGCGGGAGCTTCGCTGGGCAAGCGGAAGCGCTTCCTTCTGCTGCCGTCTGTCCTCCTCGTGGGGTCTGCACGGCCGTGGGTAAGAGCGCCCCCTGCAGGGCTTCCTCGCTCCATTGTATTTATTTGTTTTGGAATCCTCACGCAAAGATGTTTTTATTGATTTTGAGACAGAGAGACAGAGGTAGAGATAGAGACATCGTGTGAGAGAGAAACGTGGATCTGTTGCCTCCCATATGCGCCCCGACTGGGGATTGAACCTGAAACCCATATGTTCCCTGACCAGGAATTGAACCCACAACGTTTTGGTGTATGGGAGGACACGCCAACCAACTGAGCCACCCAGGGCTTCCTCACTCCATTTTAAATGAGGTTTCCTTTCTTTTTAACAAGGGCAAAGTGGGAGGGGGTGTGGGGTAAGTGAGGTAAATCTCTACCTTTCTACTTATAAGTCAAAAGATAACGCCCACAGTTGATTAACCGAACTACAGGGGCACAACCATAGCCCCTCCGAGGGTGCCCCAGAACTACAGCCAGCAACAGTTCAAGCCACTCTTAGGAAGAGGCTGGAGTAGGAATGCTACTTTCTAACATTATCTTTTCTCCTTTTTTAAATTTGTTATTGTATGTGTGTGTGTTACTTTGATATACAGTGTTTCTAAAAAATTATTTTTCTTAAAAATGCGAGCATCTGTTAAAGCTCCTAGAGATGGAGGCCAGGAAAAGGGAAGCTTCCATGGGGACTCAAGGGACCCCGAGGTGGAGCGTGTGGACCAAGCTTCTTCCAGGGACCAGCCTCCCACTGAAACCTCGTCTCAGCCCCGCGTGCCGATGACCCCGTCTGGGCTGGAGGGGGGGGTACCCACGGATATAGAGATTTGCCAACCAGCCAGGAGCTCCGCCAATGACGCTGTCGGGAAAGGACGGGTGAGAAGAATTAACTGTACAATTAATTAAATGTCAGGCACTCAGCCTCGCAACAGGATTGGAACCGGCATGTGGGCTACATCTGGAACGCGTAGCTCCACTGCGCATACCTCTTTAACGTCCCCCCCAGGGGGCCGAGAAAGTGGGGTTCCCACGGTCATCAGTGGCCCCTGGGACTTTCATTTAAAGTCACTCTTCTTCGGGGTTGAATCTACCGTTTAGCTCACGCACAGCTCGGAGAGAGAGCTCTCCGTAGGATCCAATATTCAGAAGAAAAAAAAATATTTTTAACGCTGTGGAAGGTAATTTTGCCCCAGTTCTTTCCCTCCAAGTCGTGAACATAATAGATTTGACTTTTTGCATTGGGTGTCCCCCTAAGAGGCATAAAGGAAAGGTTACGCTGGCAGGCGGCTGGAAAGGAGTTTAATTAATCCCAAAGTGTGCGCTATGTTTGGAAAGCGCATCACACAAGAACCCTGTGTTTACTGAGCTGAATCCTGAGGGCCATTACCACCCACCCCCACCCCCACCCAGTGGCAAGAGCTTTGGGGGTGGGGGGAGCCTCGTCTCTTGTGGTCCGGAGGTATTGCCATTGCACATGAGACCCACACAGGGAACCAGGATTGAAGCTGCTGAGGATGCAGGCGCTCTCCCCTCGGCAGAGGTAATGGGCATCTTGGCATTTGTGGGAAGCTGTCTGAGCCCTGCTCCCGTGGGCTGCACGCTCCCGGCTGCTGGTGCCAAGCCAGCGCCCCTGCCGCCGGTTGCCACGAAGGAGCTGAGGGGGCTCTGCTTCGGCCCCTGCTCCGTCAGCTGCCCTGCCTGCCTCAGCAGACATGCGCTAGGACGAATCCGAAACGACTTGCCTAAAACGAAAAAAGGATGTGTGCTTTGATTTAGCATGGCTTGCAGCAATGAGATGAGCGGTTAAAAAAAACTGTGCGAAGTGAAACGTGCCAGCCGTAAAGGACAGCCGCTGAAGGAGCCCCCTCCTAAGAGGGCCTTAGAGGAGGGAAATTTCAAGAGACAGAAGGCAGAGGGCCGGGGCTAGGACCCGGGCCAGGGGATGCCGGGTTAGTGGGGTTTTTTTGTGTTTTTTTTATATATATATATATATATATATATATATTTGTATTGATGTCAGAGAGGAAGGGAGAGGGAGACAGAAAGAGAAACCTCAGTGATGAGAGAGAATTATCGATCAGCTGCCTCCTGCACACCCCACACTGGGGATCAAGCCCGCAACCGGGGCATGTGCCCTGACCGGGAATCGAACCGTGACCTCCTGGTTCATAGGTTGACGCTCAACCATGGAGCCACGCCGGCCAGGCTGGTTTAAGGGGACAGCTTCAGTTTGGGGAAATGAAAAAGTTCTGAGAATCGACGGTGATTGATGCTGCACAACAAAGTGAATGTGCTTGATGCCACTGAACCGTGCACTGAAAATGGTTAAAACGGGCAACTTTCTATTGCGTACATTTTACTACAGTTTTCAAAATTAATTGTTTAACAAGCTTAGGGCTTATTCTATCAAGAGGGCACAGTGCCGTGCTTTGCTGTGGGTGTTACCATGGCGCTGAGTTTGGCGCCGGCCTCGGAGCCCAGGCAGCGGCCGCTCGGTGGGCATCGGAGGGCAAACCTGGATCTCCTGGCGCCGGGGAGGGAGGAACCTGCCCTGCTCCTGAGTAATGATGTGGCTTTCTGGCCAACATTAAGGAGGAAGGAACTAAAAATACTTACCGGCCACTGTGCCAAAACTCCATGGCACTCACCAAGCACCGGGCCAACGTGTTGAAGCCTTTCAGAACGAGCGGATCGGACTCAACACCAAGGTCAAAGGCATCTCATGCCTGCCCCTCGCCTCTCCCTGGCCCCCAGGAGGCGGGACCAGGTGCCCAGCACTGCCCCACACAGCTGGCCAGCCCCTGGCCAGGACGGAGGCAGCAGCAAGAGGCCCTGGCGGGGTCCCCAGGCCAGCCGGCCACAGAGTCGCCGTCCCCCACCCAGCTGCAGGGCTCGGGGAGCGGTGCCAGGCGTGCCTTTTCCGCTGCCAACTCAGAAGCTCAGACAGAAAGAGCAACATAGACATTTCCCTCCTGCTGCTCCCAGGCTGCTAGGGCCAAAGCCCTGACACCTGCGGAGGGGCTGGGAGAGGAGAGGAGGTGTGGCAAGAAGGCAGCCGGGTGGGAAAGGGTCCCCCAAACTTTCATGTTCCCGGGAATCGCAGGGGAGCTGGCTAAAACGCAGGTGCTGATTCAGCAGGTCGGGGAGAGGGAGACTGTTTCTAACAAGGGCCCAGGTTTGCAGGAGTGAAACACCCCCACCAGGCGCAGAGACCAGACAGGAATGGGGGTGCAGGTGCAGCCAATGGCAGCGGGCGGCTGGGATGTGGTGAGGCCTGCAGGACGGAGAACATTGTCTGAATCCGGGCCTTGCCTGCAGGTCAGCCCTGGAGCTGCCCAACCGCCCGAGTTTATGTCTACCACGTGGGAGCCTTTTACGCAGCCTGGGCAGTTCAGGTCCCCCTGTGGGTTTATGGGGTGCTGGCACCTAGTAACTCCTAGGGGGAAGTGCCTCATTGCAGAAGGATACAGACACACTGACCCACATGGGTAAGCCAGGGAGTCTGGCACACGGGGGTTCAAGGCCCAGATGTTCCACGTCAGCGTGTGACCCTGCACGAGTCCTTCTCAGGCACAGTTTCCTCGTTTGGAAAGTGGGACCGATCGCAGGGCCTTTCAGTGGTGGGCACAGCAGTGGCCCCGGAAGAGGTACATCCCCGGAACCTGAGACTGTGACCTCACGTGGCAAAAGGGTCCTTGCAGGTGTGACTACGTGAAAGACCTTGACTTGGGAAGATGGGCCTGGAATAGCCGGGTGAGCCAATGCCATCACAAGAGACTTAGACGAGGGAGACGGGAGGACCAGAGTCGGACGAGAAGAGGCGACCATGAGAACAGAGGTCAGAGGGCGAGAGGTTCCAAGATGCTGTGCTCCTGGCTTGGCAGAAGGAAGAAGGGCCCACCAGCCAAGGAACGCAGGGCCTCTGGAAGCTGGAAAGCAGGAAACGGATTCTCCCTGGCGCCTCCGGAAGGAGCGCACGTCTGCAGGCGCCTTGATTGTACCCCTCGTGACCGTTCCCCAGAACCGTCAGGCGTAAGGTTGGGTTGTTAGGCCACTTGTTTCCAAGCTTCGGGCTGCGAAGGCTAATGAAACAATGTATCAATGTGGCTGCCAGCACAGTGCCTGGCACTCGGTAAGCTGCAGCTGTCAGCGGGCACCCAGCAGGGACGGCCGCTGTTTTGCTGTCATTACATCGGTGCAGCCCCGCGGGGTGGCGACTCACCCTCACCCTAAGCACTAAGTGACAGCCAGGGACTTCCTGCTTCCAAGCACTTCTGATGACTGAGGTCAGACAAGCTTGGGGGGCGGGGTCCTGGCGAATGAAAGGGGGGGCTATGTAATGAACCTAGCAAGGTCAGGGGCTGCGTGGCAGGCTTGACAAGCTTAGTGACCAAAAGTAGCCGACCACACAGGATGTCTGGGCGTCATTCTGCAGGTATGGCAGGCGGTCACACCCAGGCCTCCAGCTTCCTCAGCGAAGGTCAGTCTTTACCCGGAGCGAGCCCTGCCCACGTCTTTGTGCATCTAGGATAACATTCCTTGGAAATGTCAGAGTGATTTTTCTTCTCTAGACCCTCGCAGGCACCACCGCAGGCACCAGAGCACAAAACGTGCTGCACGGGAGACCAAAGCCCCTCACTGTGACCTGGCTGCCTGCTTACCACCGCTCAGCGCCTAATTGCTGAATGTTAACTATCCTGCATCAGCCATGTACAAGAAGAATGCGGCCTGGACGGTTTAGCTCAGTGGACAGGGCGTCGACCTGTGGACTGAAAGGTGCCGGGTTCGATTCCGGTCAAGGTCCCATGTGCCCGGGTTGCAGGCTCCATCCCCAGTAGGGGGCGTGCAGGAAGCAGCCAATCAATGATTCTCTCTCATCATTGATGTTTCTATCTCCCTCTCCCTTCCTCTCTGAAATCAATAAATATCTATCTATATCTATATATATATATATATATATAGATATTTTTTTTTTTCCATTGAGAGAGTGGAAGAGAGAGGGAAAGACAGAGAGAAATACATCAATTGGTTGCCTGCTGCATGAGCCCCGACCAGGGCCTGGGTTGGGGAGGAGCCTGCAACCGAGGTACATGCCCTTGACTGGAATCGAACCCGGGACCCTTTAGTCCGCAGGCTGATGCTCTATCCACTGAGCCAAACCAGCTAGGGCAATAAAAATATATTTTTAAAAGTAAATAATAATAATAATAATGCTTTTACCCTAGAGGTTTCCCCACTTTGCTCCCTCCCGCCTCCCTAATCTACCACCAGTGGATGTCACGTCCCGCCTTAGGTCCCGCCTTTGACTCTGGTGTATAAAAGACACTGCAAAACCGCCATTCTCCAGGGAATTTTCTCAGTCCGTTGAGATCTTGCTTCTGGGCATGTCCTCAACTGTTTGGCTCAAAGGAACTCTAATAAGACTTTTCTGTGGGCCGGACATCCTTCTGTGGACATCCCCAAAGCGAAGATGTCCTTCGACTCACCGATGAGGCCCAAGGGGGCCTGGGCCTGAAGGTTCAGCTGGTGTCGTGTATGTCCCTTTACCTAAGAAGTAAAGTCCGCTTTTTGAACCCCTGCACCGCCACAGCAGCTTCACAGAGAAAAGCCATTGGAGGGACAGGCGGAGGGGTGTCAGATGAATGGTCTACAGCCTGGGTTTCAGGTTGGCGCGAAATGGACCAGGCAGAACTGAGCCCCCAAGAAGGCGTGATGGAGATGGGACCGCGGAGCTGACTCCCGGAGACCGCTCGGCCCCGGCTCCGGCGCCTGGACCTGCGCCCGGGCATAATGCATCTTAACTGCAGGCTAAGTTATTCAAATGATGATCATTGCAGGGACCGTTTTTATGAGAAAATAAATTTTAAAATAATAGCATTTTAAACTTTTTATGGTTACATTTGTCATGTGACCTGGGACAAGGTATATTTTTGCACTAAATTGGGACACATTAATTATCTCCCAAGTAGCAGTCACTCAGTAACAACATTAGCAGGACGAAATGACAGGCTGAGGCAGACAGCCATTCTTCCCACCTGAGACACATGAGTGCATGCACACACATGTGCACGCACATATGAGCGCACACACATGAGCGCACAGACACACGTGCATACATACACGCACGAGTGCACACATGTTCATACACACATACAAGCAGGAGAAAGGGAGGACAGTTTGGCCCGTGGATGGCAGATAGGTCCCTGAAGGGCAGAGGAAGATTGCAAATAGGCCAGTAGATTTAATCCAGGACTGGCAAACGGGTATGTGTGTGTGTGTGTGTGTCTATGTTGGCTTTGCTGGTTTGCTTAGCAGTTAAACAATCCAACAGTTAAACTTTTGCTTTGGCCATATGCTCCCCCAAACTCCTGGGAATGAACAAGAGACTTTTATCAGCAGTGATTCCCCCTCTCTCGCCATATTCCCATGAGAACCCAGGGGGTGCATGCATGTTATTGGGGGTCAGGCAGCAGACAGTGGGGTTGAGCCCTCTTGGCAGGAAGACCTGTGACGGGAGACGTAGGAGGTGGCACCGTATCGCTGGCCGCTGTGGGAGGGGTGAGAGGCGTATGAGTACCAGCAAACATGCCTTGTGTGGTGCTTCACAGCTCACGCTCCCTTCCTCACAGCATTATAGCGCCGCGGGGCTGGCTGCACAATTTGTGAGGCCAGTGCCAGCTAAAACTGCAGGCTGACGCGGGTTTAAAATACCTTTATTCATTTCAGAGAGGGAGGGAGAGAGGGAGACATCAATGATGAGAGAGAACCATTGAGCGGCTGCCTCCTGCTTGCCCCCTACTGGGGATCAAGCCCAGAACTTGGGCACGTGCCCAGGCTGGGATTCTAACCGTGACGTCCTGGTTCATAGGTCGACACTCAACCACTGAGCCCCGCCGGCCGGGCCAGGCTGTCATTGTAACTGTTTAGGAATTTCAAGACAGCAGCAGCGAGATTAGGCCACGGACAGGGCCCGGTGTGAAGCCGGCCCTACTCCCGCCGATATTCAGAATTTACCAGCTGAAGCACACATACTACCCCTCGCCCCCCGTGCCGAAGGCTTTCCCACCTCCCTGCCCACCGCTCACCCCACTCAGTCAGTGCTTCTGGCGGCAAATTACAAACACCCACGCAAACTGACCTAGGCAATAGGAAATGTATTGCATCACGTGACTGGAGGTCAGGAGAAAGGGTGGGCGTCCAGACCCGCCTACCCACGGGCTCTGGCTCAGCTCCCCTGCCTGACTCTGGTTCTGCCCTCTGGGGCAGGGAGGCCATCCTCGGGGTGGACGCAGGAGGGGCTCAGCAGCTCTGAGCCCAACACTGTGCACAGCAATGTCCACAGGAAGGAGACCGCCTCCCTCCACGGCTCTGCCCGCAGCGAGGACGTCCCCTGCCAACATGGCACTGATGTACAAACCCCCGGAACGCCCTGCACCTGTCCAGGCCTGAGCTCTTTGTTTTAAAGGCTGAGATCACACAGTGGGATTTTTACAGCTGGAGCTCAGTGGCTGTTGTTTTTTTTAATCCTATATAATAAAAGGCTAATATGCAAATAGACGGAACGGTGGAACAACCAGAACAACCCAACAACCGGTTGCTGTGATATGCACTGACCACCAGGGGGCGTGTGTGGAACATAGCAGGCATCGGCTGTGGCGAGATGGAGCAGGTGAGTGGGGGCACCAGACCGAGGCAGGGTGCTGGTCGCTGTCATTGGGGCAAGCCTCTGGTGGTTACTGAAAATTCTTTGCTCCCACATATTACGGTCCCACCTGGTGCTCACACTGCTGCCCACACTGGCCCTGCTTGCACCCGCTGCTGGCACTGGCCCCAATCGCTCTGTGCCGTCAGTGTGTGGGAGGGGTGGCAGCGGGAGGGGGCTGCCGGCAGACGGGACCAGGGGCCAAGGTGGGAGGGGCTAGACAGGGGCACAGAGGATGGGCCGAGACCTGCCCCTGTGCCTACCACAGCCTCACGGCCCACAGTTCATTACAAGGTGCACAAATTCATGCACTGGGCCCCTAGTGTGTGTGTGTGTGTGTGTGTGTGTGTGTGTGTGTGTGTGTGTGTGTGTCTTTATTGATTTTAGAGAGGGAGAGAGAGAGATAGAAACGTTAATAAAAGAGAGTCATGGATTGGCTGCATCCTGCACGCCCCCTAATGGGGATTGAGCCTGCAACCCGGGCAGTGCTCTGACTGGGAATCAAACCATGACCTCCTAGTTCATAGGTCGACCCTCAACCACTGAGCCAAACCAGCTGGGCCAACCTTGGGTTCTGTGACCAAGAGGTAGCAAGGATGGGGGAGGAGGTGCAGTTGCTGTGACTGGCTTCCGCAGCCCCTTCGCCCTTGGCTGAGGTCCAGCCCCCCAACCACATTGGGCTACACAAGGGAGGGTGTTGCTGGCACACCTCTAAACGACGCCCCAGTGCCCCGCCCACATTCCTGGTGAGTGCTGTGGGGGAAGCCATGGTTTCCAGCATGTGACATTGTCCACTAGATGTCTCTGATTGGACCTCGGGTACCCTGACTGGGACCGCCAACCCATTGACTATGTAGAGATGAGCCGAACCAGACTGTGGCTCTAAGCATTGGAAGGAATAAACTAGGCCTGAGGGAACGGGACAGTTCATGATCAACGTTGATGTTTAAACGTGGAGAGGCCTCGGTGGGCCTGTGCAACGAAGTTGTGAGGAAAGAACCCGTGCGTGGGCAGGAGTGTAGAGGAGCGGTGTTGATGCTAAAAGGTGAGAAACTTGGCCGGCGGGGCTCAGTGGTTGAACCAGGAGGTCAGGGTTTGATTCCCAGTCAGGGCACAGGCTCGGATTGTGGGCTCGATCCTCAGTGTGGGGCATGCAGTAGGCAGCCAATCCAATGATTCTCTCTCATTATTGATGTTTCTATCTCTCTCCCTCTCCCTTCCTCTCTGAAATCAATGGAAACATTTTTTTAAAGGTGAGAAACAGGAGAGTGGGGAATAGAGAGGCCCGAGTAGCCGGGCTGGCTCCTGTTAATGGCAGAACACAGGAGACCCACACCACACACCCCTCTCCCAGGTCCCCAGCGCAGCCCTGGCTCCGGAACAGCCCGGCTGCTGCCGTCCCCAAGTCTGCGTGCCCAGCTCTTCCTGGGCTCCTCGGCCCCAGGCCTCCCCCCACCCCTACCCCCACCCCTGCAGTCTTTCATTTTGTTTACAACCAGAGAGCCCTGTCTCAAACAAGGGATCTTCGATATACCGGTAACTGCACTCCTTGGCTGAGAACGAGGAGAGAAACACAAGAAAAGAACCACCCAGCCCAGCCGGCGGGGCTCAGGGGTTGAGCATCAACCTATGAACCAGGAGGTCGTAGTTGGATTCCTGGTCAGGGCACCTGCCTGGGTTGTGGGCTCCATCCCAGGAGGCAGCCGATCCATGATTCTCTCTCATCATTGATGTTTCTCTCTCTCTCCCTCTCCCTTCCTCTCTGAAATCAATAAAAAATATTTTTTTAAAAAAAGAACCACTCATTCATTCAACTCCGTGCCCTGAGCCACCACTCCAGACACCGGGGGTGCGACGATGAACATCCGTCCCTCTCAAGGACTTCGCTGCAGGGTTAGGAAGGGAGGAGAAAGACAGGCGGTTAGCAAGCGGTTGTGCTGTGATGTGGCGAGCAGGAAAGGAAGAGGGAGAAAATGATCCAAAAAGTCCCCCAAGCTCAGCCACCTCTGAGGGAAGTGTCTCTGAAGCTTAGACCGTATTTACAATGTATGCTTGGAGCGTGGGTGAGAGGACAGTTTGCTAACAAACAAGCATATGGCAGATTTGTTTCACTTCCCCTCCTCATCGTGTCCCCAGGATCCACAGTCCTTCCACTCCCGCGGAAATGAATTAAAAACAAACGGGGTTTATCCTGAGCTTTGTGCAGATTAGTTCTTACGGTGGTGAAGCCCGAAGAAGTACAGCTCATAGGTGCTGAGAGCTGAGGTAGCCAAAGCCATAGCCATGGTAACTGATCAGAAACATCGGAAATCTATGGCACGGGGATCTCTGATGAAACAGAGTCATCGGAGCGGATGATACTGACTTATGCATCTAGTGATGGAATTTTATGAGAAAAGGAATTACGCCTTCAGAGGGAAGGGAGGGGTCCCCGTCTCAGCATAACATCCATCTGCGTCAGAATAAATAACCTCACCTTGGCTGGAGGGAATCGCCTTGCTCCCTAAAAATACCAGGAATCTGAGACTCCTGAGCTGTTGTGTGTGTTGGCAGGGTGGGGGAGAGAGCAGGCAATGAGGAAAAACAGGTGCATTTCTATGGGCAGGATTTCCCCACTGGGTTAGCCCCTGGGTGTCCAATGGATCCGTAGATTCTCAGAGTGACATTTGCTATTGAAAGGCCTGTTTGAGAAAGCTTTGCTCTGGCCGGTGTGGTTCAATTCCTGGTCAGGGCACATGCCGAATTGCAGGTTCGATCCCCAGTAGGGGGCGTGCAGGAGGCAGCCAATCAGTGATTCTCTCTCATCATTGATGTTTCTCTCTCTCTCTCTCTCTCTCTCTCTCTCTCTCTCTCTCTCTCTCTCTCTCTCTTTCTCTCTCACTCTAGTGTTAGGTCAGAGGAATTCCAGAAGCCAATGCATGCAACTAGTGCACCAGACAGATGGCGACACAAATGCTGGTCCCTTCCTGGAACCCATGACGGAACAGTGCTCCAGGCAAATGGTGGCGCAGATATTGGCTCCATTCCTGGAACCCCTGCCCGAGGCGGAAATTCCACCTGCCCTCAGCTCATGGTCCTCCGCCCTCACTGAACACCTGTATAAAAAAAGTGCCTCAGAGAAACCAAGATGGCGGCATAGGTAAACACCTAAACTGCAGCCTCGCACAACAATTTCAAAAATACAACTAAAAGACAAAAACAGACATCATCCAGAACCACAGGAAAGCTGGCTGACTGGAAATCCTACAACTAGATGGAAAGAGAAAACCATAAGGAAAATCAGAGGAGCTGTAAAAGCCTGAGGTATGGAGACACGGGCATGCACGTGCGGAGAGGACGAAGCTGGAGAGGACGGGTGGCTGAGTGCCTGGCTGGCGTTCTCTAGCGGGAAGGAGATAAAAGCTCCGGACTGCGATGAACCCCAGCTCCAACTGCACTGAACCCCAGTACCGGGCAAGACCCTGGGGACCCAGGCTCATACTGGAGGAATCTGGGCTGTAAGGCAGAAACTCAGAGGAGTGGCAAAAGGCAGAGCTCTGGAGGCGCGCACATGAATGCGCGCAGAGGACGGACTGTTGAGTGTACCGCAGGATTGCTCTAGCGGGAAGGAGACAAAAGCTCCGGACTGCGCTGAACCCCAGTTCTGACTGCACTGAACCCCAGTTCCGGGCGAGAATCTGGGAATCCAGATTCATTGGGGGAGAGACTAGACTGTTTGGCAGCAGGCGAAACTCGAGGGCGCCTTTCTCTCAGAGGTGCTTGCAGTGAGTACCGAGGGACACTGAGACCCAGGAACCTCACAGGGTGAGGCCGACGGGAAGCCAAGGCTGTAGGCTCCACCCTGAAACTCCACCCCATCCAAGCTGAGCGCAGAGGCTTTTACAATTTTGCAAGTCTAGTAGGATAAGGCTATCTCCCGGCATAGACACAGCTGATCCTCACAGCCAATTGGCCTGGAGGTCAACTCCTCCCACTGATACCAACAACAATCAAGACTTAGCTACAACAAGGCTGTACACACAGTCCACAAAGGAGGGCACCAAGAGTGTCCACCTCAGGTAACTGGGGAGGCCAAGCCACTGGCCCATATAGGACAACTAGCACACAAAGCTACCTTACCAACTCAGGGAAGCAGCGAAAATGGGGAGACAAAGAAACAGATCACAAACCAAAGAAATGGAGGAAAACAAACAACTGGACATAGAGTTCAAAACCACGGTTATAAGGTTTTTCAAGAATTTCCTAGAAAAGGCTGATAAATTTAGCAAGACCCTCGAGGATATGTGAGAGACCTTCGAGGATATGGAAAAGGACCAACTAGAAATTAAACATACACTGACTGAAATAAAAAATATTATACATGCCCAAACTGGTTTGGTTCAGTGGTTAGAGCGTCGGCCTGTGGACTGAAGAGTCCCAGGTTCGATTCCGGTCAGGGGCATGTACCTTGGTTGCGGGCACATCCCCAGTAGGGGGTGTGCAGGAGGCAGCTGATCGATGTTTCTCTCTCATCGATGTTTCTAACTCTCTATCCCTCTCCCTTCCTCTCTGTAAAAAATCAATAAAATATATTTTAAAAATATATATATTATACAGACACCCAACAGCAAACTAGAGGAACGCAAGAATCAAGTCAAAGATTTGAAATACAAAGAAGCAAAAATCACTCAACTGGAAAAGCTAAAAGAAAAAAGAATCCAAAAATTTGAAGATAGTGTAAGAAACCTCTGGGACAACTTCAAGCGTACCAACATCAGAATTATGGTGGTGCCAGGAGAAGAGAGAGAGCAAGATACTGAAAACCTATTTGAAGAAATAATGACTGAAAACTTCCCCCACCTGGTGAAAGAAATAGACTTACAAGTCCAGGAAGTGCACAGAACCCCAAACAAGAGGAATCCAAAGAGGACCACACCAAGACACATCATAATTAAAATGCCAAGGGCAAAAGACAAAGAGAGAATATTAAAAGCAGCCAGAGAAAAACAGTTAGTTACCTACAAGGGAGCACCCATACGACTGTCAGCTGATTTCTCAACAGAAACTATGCAGGCCAGACGGGAGTGGCAAGAAATAGTCAAAGTGATGAATAGCAAGAACCTACAACCAAGATGACTCTACCCAGCAAAGCTATCATTCAGAATGGAAGGTCAGATAAAGAGCTTCACAGACAAGAAAAAGCTAAAGGAGTTCATCACCACCAAACCAGTACTATATGAAATGCTGAAAGGTATTCTCTAAGAAGAGGAAGAAGAAGAAAAAGGTAAAGATAAAAATTATGAACAACAAATACATATCTATCAACAAGTGAATCTAAAAACCAAGTGAATTAAAAATATGATGTACAGAATAAACTGGTGAATATAATAGAATCAGGGGCATCGAAAGGGAGTGGACTGACAACTCTCAGGGGTAAAGGGGTGTGAGGGGTGCGGGAAGAGACTGTGCAAAAATAGTACACCTATGGATGAGCACAGTGGTGGGGAGGTAAGGGAAGAGGGTGGGATGGGAACCAGGTGGAGGGGAGCTATGGGGGGAAAAAAGAGGAACAACTGTAATAATCTGAACAATAAAGATTTATTAAATTTTTAAAAACAAAAGTGCCTCAGCTCCCGCCCAATGCGACTTCTCCGGCCCTACCCCCAGGACCTCAGGACCGGTGAACCCCGCCCGGGAGTGCAAGGTTGTGGGCTCCATCCCAGGAGGCAGCCGATCAATGATCGGCTACACAAGGGAGGGTGTTGCTGACACACCTCTTCCTTTTGACTGGCCTGGACTCTCTGTCTTTGTTCCCTGCCCCACGAACCTCACATCTAGAATCAATAAAAACGTATTAAAAAGGAAAGAAAGCATGAAGTCCCCTTGGTGCGGAGATCTGGCCAGGCCTCGAAAGCAAAAAGGCCCAAGCTTTGGAGAGGGGCCTTGGGTGAATTCTCAGAGGCCATGGTTACAGAAGCTCCTCCTGGCGTGTGCGATGTGCTGTTAACTTCTGGGGGGAGTGACGCTGCATCAGTCACAAAGACGTGCTTAATTTCATGTCCCAAGAGAGGAAAGCGAGCCTGAGACCCCGGCCCTGGGGTCACCTGGAGGGGACAGGCATTGACTTCTCCGTGAGGTCATTGTTCGGCAAACCCCTGGCCAGAGGTGAGCTGGCAAGCGCCCACATCTGTATCGGAGGCTCCCAGCGGCCGCCCTTCCATTCTGGGAGAACAGATTAATCACGCGGCGGGCCGTGGCTGCATTAACGGCGGAGCAGCTGCCTGTCTGACAAATTGGAATGGGCAGGAGTACATGGAACTTACATTTTCGGAGTCAATGAGTTCTGATAATTGAGTTTATCCCTCGCAAGGAGGCGGTTCTAGGAAATGGAGATGAACGCGCTGCGGGCTTCGTTTGCTCCCGTGTCCTGAGCAGGGACCACCAGCTCCCCCGGACCTTCTGTTGTCCTTACATCCCGGGTGGGAGTTTCTGTGGTGCTCTCCAGCCCGCGTTCCGCCCCGCGGAGCCCTTTTCAGAATAATGCATGGAAAAACCCGCACATCCCGCAGAAAAGCAGCCAGGCAGCTCGGCTTGGTGCCAGCGGGAGGGGCTGGGCCTTCCTCCTGGCCACCACCGCTGCCCACAGTGGCTCCGAGGACAGGTCCGGGGAGCACAGTTGGAAAACCCCTGCACGATCCCCTGTGAGCCTCCATGTCTCTGTCCCCGCTGGTGGGATAGCAGGACGCTGCAGGGGAAAGTTGGACTTGGATTGACCTTGGTTTGGGTCTGCATGGGTGGAGGAGAAGGTGAGGGCTGTCGAGGAAGAGAATGCACCAGGGCAAAGGGGCCGGGACGGGAGGTACCTGGGTGGGCAGGGCCTGGGGTGGGAGGAGCCTGGCATGGGGGGGTGTGCCTGGCATGGGAGGGGCATGGGATAGGCGGGGCCTGGGGTGGGAGAGGCCTGGCATGGGGGGGTGCCTGGGATGGGAGAGCACCTGGGACAGGAGGGGCCTGGGAGTGGACCAGAGTGGGGGCCAAAGGCTCCAATTTGGGAGGAAGAAGATAGATTGGGAATATGGGATGGGACAAGGACATAGAGGGTCTTGAATGTCAAGCTAGGAAATTTGGCCTTTGTCTTTTGTCACCGGCCAGTGATTTTACCCGTTTTCTAAGGCCACCGGAACAGGTCAACAGCACACATTTCTCTCCCCACAGCTCTGGAAGCGAGGAGTCCAAGGTCAGGGCGTTGGCAGGTTGAGTTCTTCTGAGACCTCTCTTCTTGGCGTGTAGATGGCCACCTTCTCACTGCGAACTCACATGGTCTTCCCGTGTGTGTGTGTGTGTGTGTGTGTGTGTGTGTGTGTGTGTGTGTGTCCCAATCTCCTCTTCCTCTAAGCACACCAGTCATCACCCTAATGAGCTCATTTTACCTAAATCACCTCTTTACAGATCCTGTCTCCTTGCCAGAGGGAAGCGGGGGTGGGGAGGTAGAAGAGGGTAAAAGGGGGTTAAATGGTGATGGAAGGAGACTTGACTTGGGGTGATAAACACACGATGCCATGTACAGTTGATGTGTTGTAGAATTGTACGCCTGAAACCTATGTAATTTTATTAACCACTGTCACCCCCAATAAATTCAATTAAAAAATAAATAAAGATCCTGCTCCAAAGGCAGCCCCATTCTTAGGTACTGGGGTTAGTGCTTCAACACAAAACTGGGGTGGGGGAGGGGACACATTTCAGCCCATAACATTGAGGTTTATATTTATTGTGTATGTATTCAGATATATATATATGTATTTTTCTATATGCTTTTTATTTTTTTAATATATTTTTATTGATTTCAGAGAGGAAGGGAGAGGGAGAGAGAGAAACATCGATGATGAGAGAGAATCAAGGATCGGCTGCCTCCTGCACGCCCCACACTGGGGACTGAGCCTGCAACCCGGACATGTGCCCTGACCGGGAATCGAACCATGACCTCCTGGTTCATGGGTCAACGCTCAACCACCGAGCCATGCTGGCCGGGCTATATATGCTTTCTTAAAAAAACAAACATCCGGCAATAGTGCAAAATAAACTGGTTGGCTGCGGGCAGCGTGCAGAAGTGGAGAGAGAGAATGGAGGGATCCTGAAGGCCGGGGGAGGGGGGCAGGGGGGGCGGGGGGGGCAGGGCTGTAACAGAGCACGTGCAGCCGCAGAGAGGACAGAAGGTGTAGTAATTAAGTGCTGGCTGGGTTGGTGCGATGGATCTGTACCTGGGAGCTCAGGGAGAGAGACCGGTGGAGGGGTGCACCTGGCAGGGAGGGGAGGCTTGGGATAGGAGCGTCGAGCAAGGTCTGCATGGAGAGTGACGGCAGGCGCAGCAGCGTGCAGGCCTCCGTGGTGAGGTGGGGACATGCTGCATCGCCGACGCTTCCATGTGAAGGCTTTGCCCTGGAATCGTGGTGGACCCTGAAGAAACCCAGGGGTCACCTGAGAGTCCCACCCTTGTTGCTGTTGCTGTTGTTAATCCTCATGAGAGGGTCCTTTTTTCATTGATTTTTAGAGAGAGTGGAAGGGAAGGAGGGGAGGAAGGAAGGGGGGGGAGAAAAGGGGGGAGAGAGAGAGAAGAGAGAGAGAGAGAGAGAGACATCGATTGGTTGTCACCGCACAAGCTGGACCAGGGCAGGGACTGAACCTGCAACCCAGGTACGTGCCCTTGACCAGGAATCAAACCTGAGACCCTTGTGTTCACGGGCCGACTCTCAGCCAGGGCTGGCTTTTTGCATTTTTGTCCTGTTGGGATGCGCGAGCCGACCTCTGTCTGCCTCAGTGCCTGCTGGGCACTCACCCCCAGCGGAGGATGAAGGAGGGGCGCGTCCTCTGAGCAGGTACAGGACACCTGCCATCCACCAGCCTGCTTGTGTGTGTGTGTGTGTGTGTTGTGTGTGTGAGAGTGTGTGTGTGTGTTGTGTGTGTGTGTGTGTGTGTGTGTGTGTGAGTGTGTATGAGTGTATGTGTGTGAGTGTATGTGTGTGTGTGTGTGTGTGTGTGTGTGTGTGTGTGTGTGTCAACCGCACTGATTTACAAAGAATTTTCAGACGCACTCGAATAATAATCTGGAAAAGACACAATGACAATGTGGAGACGCCAAAAGTAAAAATACTAGCACATGCAGAAACAAAAACCAATTCACTCCCACAGATTACAACTGGAAATCCCCGAGGGACGGGCAGATTTGGGCAGAGAAAAGGAGATTGTTTTATGGGAAGGCATTCAATAGCCATTCTCTTCCCATAAGCAAGTGACGGAGATTGTCTCTGCTCCGCACACACACACCCTGCACATTTGTGGGATGATGCTAACAGGAAATCGATGGCCTCTTTTACGTGTGAAAAGACAGTATCTCGCTGGAGCCCCTGCCCAGCTCATCGGGTGACAGATCTTCTCAAAAACGTGTCACTCACCATCGATCATGGTCCTGGGACAGTCAGTGGCCTTTAAATCCGATCCTTGTTTACTTTTACTTTATCCTCGTTATCTATCTATCTATCTATCTATCTATCATCTATCTATCTATCTAGAAATAGTCACATTCAAAGTGTCACCCCTCTCTACAGCCTGAAGACCTTCAGATAACACTGCATGACCGGTGTCTCCACCTGAGCCACACACGGTCCAGCAGGCCCCTCCCACCCACATCCACGCTGGGAGGCGGCCGTCTCCTTAGCCACCGGAAGCTTCCTGGGGCAGCTCTGACAGGCTCAGTGGGATTCATGGCATCTCCTGGCTTTTGCCTCCGTGGATCTGAGATAGGACCGAAGTTAATATTCGCAAGCACCCCTCTGCGCTGGCGTAATTTCCCCGTGAAGGGCTTCGGCGACCGGTGGCTTTGGACATCTATTATACAAGTGATCTTGGCTGACTGCGGCTCACGTTTTTCACGATGCCCAATGACTAAATACCCTTGTCTGTCCTCCCATATGGGCATCTAACCACCATCCTACTAAAATCTCCCATTTTTTTCTGAGAAACTAACTAAATTGTCACAGGGCATAGACCCTGGCGGTACCAAGTTTGAATTTAGCACCAGCTCCTAGGGATGCCCTAGCAAAGTGCCCAAAACTGGGTGGTTTCAAACAGCAGGAACGTGTTCTCTCACAGTTTGGAGGCCAGAGCTTCGAAATCGCGGTGTCAGCAGGGCCAGGCGCCCTGAGGACTCAGCTCTACAGGGGACCCTTCCTGCCTCTCCAGCTACGGTGGCTGCCAGCAACCCTTGGCTTGTGGCTGCATCCCTCCAGTCACATGACCGATTTCTCCCTGTGTCTTCACATGGCTTTTCTCAGTGCAGGTCTGTGTTCAGATCTCCTTTTTATGAGGACGCTGTCATATTGGACGAGGGCTAGGGACACCCTAAAGACCTCATTTTAACTGGATTACCTCTGTAAAGACCCTATTTTTGTTGTTGTCGTTCTTAATCCTCACAAGGACATTTTTCCATGAATTTTTAGAGAGTGGAAGGGAGAGGGGGAAACAGAGAGAGAGAAACATCCATGTGAGAGAGACACGTCTATTGGTTTCCTCCTGCACACACCCTGACCGAGGAGCCTGCAACCAAGGTACATGCTCTTGACAGAAACCAGCCCACAACCCTTCAGTCTGCAGGCTAACGCTCTATCCACTGAGCCAAACTGGCTAGGCAACGACCCTATTTTCAAATAAGGTCACATTTCGAGGGGTTGGGAATTGGAACTCCAACATACCTTTTTTCGAAAGACAGATTTCAACCTAAGACAGCCCTCCAGGAACTTGGAGGACTAGGAAAATGCTTTGTTGCAGGGAGCTGCCCTGTGCATTGTAGGATGTGTAGCGAGATCTCTGGCCTCTACCAACCAGAAATGCCGGTGCATGCCTCCTCCCTCTTGTCACACCCAAAAGTGCCTCCAGGTATTGCCAGAGGCCCCCTGCGGGCCACCATTGCCCCCCATTGAGCACCACTGGCCTAAATGAGAAGTAGGCCCGGCTTCCACGGGCGCTTGGAGGACTGACCACATACACAGAGGGAGGGCGGTTAGACATCAACCGAACGGTCCCTGAAAGGGGTGGGTCCCTCCTAATTTCACTAATAGTGACTGAGCGCCATCGATACATGGGGTGCTGATCCGGGGATTGTGGGAAAAGCAGAGAACAAAAGAGGTTTTGAAGCCCCAGCCTTAAACATCACACATTTGGGCCCTGGCCAGGTAGCTCGGTCAGTAAGTGTCATCCCAATACCCCAAGGTTGGGGGTTCAATCCCCGGTCAGAGCACATACAAGAATCAACCAAAGCATGTATAAGTGGAACAACAAATCCGTGTTTCTCTCTCTCTCTCTCTCTCTCTCTCTCGAATCAATCAACTTAAAAAAAAAAAAAAAAAAACATCATTAGGAGGCAGCCAATCAATGATTCTCCTCATTGATGTTTCTCTCTCCCTTCCTCTCTCAGAAATCAATAAAACTATATTTTAAAAAATAAATAAAAATAAAAACCATGCATTCTGTGCAGAAGACTGAAAGTAAAATAGATTGTACGCTAGATGGTGGTATGTGTGAATGCAGAAAACCTAAACAAGCAAGAGTAGCAAGTGTTGAAGGTGCTGAAATTTTCCACGGAGTGGCCAGCAAAGGGCTCACTGAGCTATGGGTGCACACCTAAGAAGTGGGGGGAGCCATGCAGATTTGGGGGGAAGAGCATTGCAGGCAGAGGGCACGGCAAGAACGTGGCCCTGGGGTGTCTGAGGAACAGAAGTAGGAACATCCCTGGGGTGTCTGAGGAACAGAGGAGGCCTATGTGGTGGGAGCAGAGCAGCAGCAGGGAGCAGGTGGGACATGACGTCAGCGGGGGACGAGGTGAGGGTGGGGCAGGGCTTGCGGGTCATGGTACAGACAGGGGCCACTCTGAAAGATTCAAGAAGCCAGTGGAGGGGTATGCAGAGGGGGGATCGGAGGACCACCTGTCGGGTGGTGTGTGATGTGGGAGATGCTCACTGCAGGTATTTGAAGGAAGAGCCGAGAAGATCTACTGATGTGCTGGATGTGGGCCAGGAGAGGAAGAGGGGTCTTTGGCTTCGGCAAGTGGAAAACTAGAGTTGGTATTCATTGAGATGGGAGTTGGCAGGAGGAGCAGATTGGGAGGGAATAGCAGAAGGTATTGTTTGTTTTTGTTTTTTTCTTTAGAGAAGAGGAGAGGGAGAGGGAGAGAGAGAGAAACATCAATGATCCACTGCCCCCTGCATGCCCCTGGTGGTATTTATGGTGGTAAAATATACATAATGAAGTTGACCATTTTCACCTGCACCGCCCTGTGGCATTTAATACGTTCACCCTGTGGTGCAACCATCGCCACCACCTATTCCCGGGACGTTTACAGCTTCCCCAGAGACACACTGTCCTGCTTATGCATGGCACCACCCCCTGGCATCACCACTC
This sequence comes from Ia io, assembly GCA_025583905.1. Classification (NCBI taxonomy): domain Eukaryota; kingdom Metazoa; phylum Chordata; class Mammalia; order Chiroptera; family Vespertilionidae; genus Ia; species Ia io. The sequence goes on along the minus strand of JAJQQW010000004.1, from coordinate 2,995,219 downwards.
ACTTCTCTGTGACCTCCGTCTCCAGGAACCCACAGAAGTGGAATCACACGGCATTTGTCCTTTGGTGACTGGCTTGCTTCACTGAGCACCATGGCCTCCAGTTCATCCCCGTTGCCCCAGGTCAAAAGCACCTCCCTTTTTCAGCTCAAGCAGCATTGCGTTACACGAATATACCACGTTTGTTTATCCATTCGTCCACTGATGGAAACTTGGGTTGCCCCCATCTTTGGGCTGTTGTGAATCATGCTGCTATGAGCATGGCTGTACAGATATATCTGTTTGAGTCCCTGCTGTCAATTTTTCGGACATACACCTGGGAGTGGAATTGCTGGGTCACATGATATTTCTGCTTATGTTTTTGAAGACCTGCCCTACCATTTTCCACAGTGGCTGCACCATTACACAGTCCCATCGGCAATGCACAAGGGGTCCAATTTCTCCACATCCTTGCCCACATTTATTTCCTGTTTATTTTATAACCAGTGGCCCGGTGCACAAATTCATGCACTTTGAAAGGAAATTAATTAGAATACTTTAATATTGCTATTTGCCCTTTCTCTATAATAGAAGTGTCAACCAAATTCACAATTGACAATGACAGATAGAAACACACACGTGCGATTGGTGCCAGCAAGAGCTTTATATGTATCACACAAGCATGAGTCAACTTAGCCTTTTATAGATATAAAATAAACTTGCTTAATTAGACCTGCTTTCTGATTTAGCTAAACTTTTTCCAGCCCAGTGAAGCACCCCAACTTCTCTTTCAGGTAATTGTCCGCAACACAGCAGTAAATATCAGCAGGAAGCAGATTATTATTGTAGATCACGCAGGGAGAACAAAGGGTAAAATATTTAACTGCAGCAGTGTTTGACTATATTCTGTGCAGTGAGAAAACCTGAAGTCATTTTCAAGGTCCACCATTTCTTACTTCTTTTCAGTCGGGTCAAGTTTTCAAGCTTTCTAAATCTCTGTTTTCCAGCTAATGAAAAGAAAATAGGATTCCACCGAGTCTCCTGTCTACCTACTCCAGGACTTCTGTGAGGATCAAATGAGACTGAGGCATGGAAAATGCTTCACAGACATTTGGTTACAGTGTAAAGTGTTTCCACCTGGCGATAAAGCAAGTCCTGTTCCTGGGCTGAAGAAACTGCAAGGAGGCTAGTCGCTAGGGAGAGGAAGCCAGGCGTTGCTATGTGATGTCATTACCCTGACAGTCAGACACTTAGCATATTAGCCTTTTATATATATAGATAGCCATTATAATGCATTTAAGGTGGAATCTTATTGTGATCAGAAGGTTAGTTTTTTTTTTTGTTTGTTTTTTTGTTTTTAATATATCTATATTGATTTCAGAGAGGAAGGGAGAGGTAGAGAGAGACAGAAACATCAATGATGAGAGAGAATCAATGATCAGCTGCCTTCTGCACACCCAGTACTGGGGATTGAGCCCGAAACCTGGGCATGTGCCCTTGACCGTAACTGAACCTGGGACCCTTCAGTCTGCAGACTGACACTCTATCCCACTTAGCCAAACCGGCTAGGGCAGAGGTTAGCTTTGAATATGTTAAGTTTGAAGTGCCTGTGACACATTTGATTAAGATATCAAATGGACGATTGGATATACAGGCCTGGATTTTAAGGGAGAGATGGAGGAGGTTACGCAAATGTGGATGTCAGGGCTGGTTGACGGTATTTCAAGCCGTCAGTCTGGCTGAAATCACCTAGTCTGTGCTGTCCAATGTGGCCACTAGTCACATGTGGCCTTGAAATTTACATTCATTCAAGTTAAATTTAAACGTTATCTCCTTGCTCGGCCCGTGTGACTCAGTGAGCATCGACCTAGGCACCAGGAGGTCACGGTTCGATTCCTGGTCAGGGAACATGCCCGAGTTGCGGGCTTGATCCCCAGTAGGGGGTGTGCAGAAGGCAGTTGATCAATGATTCTCATCATTGATGTTTCTATCTCTCTCTCCCTCTCCTTTCCTCTCTGAAATCAATAAAATATTTTAAAAATAATAAAACAAAGTTGACCTCCTTGGACACACGAGCCACCTTTCAAGCACTCGGTGGTCACACTTGACGGGTGGCTATTGCCCTGGACAGCAGAGACGTGGAGCATGTCCATCATCACATCTCCCATCGGACAGCCCTGGACGAGGGCGGGCGTGGGACGTAAAGAGGAGAGAGCCGAGCACTGGGCCCCAGGGCCCTCCAACTCTAAGATCTATGGTGGCGCCGGGTGCGGGTCAGCCTAAAGCTGGGGTGCAGGTTGGCCTAAAGCTGGGGTGTGGGTTGGCCTAAAGCTGGGGTGCGGGTTGGCCTAAGGCTGGGGTGCGGGTTGGCCTAAAGCTGGGGTGCAGGTTGGCCTAAGGCTGGGGTGCGGGTTGGCCTAAGGCTGGGGTGCGGGTTGGCCTAAGGCTGGGGTGCGGGTTGGCCTAAATCTGGGGTGCGGGTTGGCCTAAAGCTGAGGTGCGGGTTGGCCTAAATCTGGGGTGCGGGTTGGCCTAAGGCTGGGGTTACCAGATGTCCCTCTCTTCCAGGGACACTACAGACTGTGCCCATGTTGTTGGTATGGTGAATAGTGGTTCCTTTTACTCCAAAAAGGGCTCCAGTTTGGGTGACAATATGGTCGACCCAGGTAAGAAGTACCAGGTGGCGTCTGCTGTGGAGCAAGGGCGTGGAGTCTCAGTGACTGTGACCGGGGCCCCGGCGAGGTGCGTGGCTCCGGGCCTGGGAGCCCAGGAGAGGACTGGGCACAGCTGCTTCTCCCTGCGACTAATGCATCTCGGAAAAGACTGTGCACGCGGGAGGCCCTGCCTGAGGTGCGGGCAGGAAGCAGGAGTCCACTCCCAGCCCTGTCCCCAGGGTCCTGAGGGCAAGCGCCCAGCCTCGGGTCCGAGCCGTTCCCGGGGTCTGAGGCACTACAGGAAGGGGGGTTCCGAGTGATAACGTCTTTGGCTGTGATATCTCCTGCGAGAATTTCCAGCTCACCCACCGCCGGCCCTGGAGGGACCATCTGCTTATTTACAACAATCCCGCGTCACCTGTTGGCATTTTCACACACGTGCCCGCACTAAGAATAGCAAGCCCGGGGGGGGGGGGGGTGGGGGGGGCTGGAGGTCCCAGGTCTCCCACGACTCCCCCTCCTCACGGCTGGGCAGCCTGCAAGGTGGCAGGAGACCAGGAAGCTATGGGAACACATTCCGGATCCCCTGTGACACCTGCAGAATGAATGAAGCTCCAGGCAAAACAAAGGCCCCTGTCTCATTCTGAAGTTGACGTGCACATTGGCACCATTTTATCGCAACCTTTCATTGCCATGGAAACCATCGATGATGCCACAAAGGAGGATTCTGGCCGGAGTGGGAAAGGAGGCGGAGCAAGGAAACTCGAGTTCCCCACGGAGCTCCGGGTGGAGGGAGGGGCACGGGAAACCCCGGAGTTGTACCCGGAGCTGCTGCTAGGAAGCGGGGTGCTCTCAGGAGACCGGGGCGAGCTCTTGGAGCCCACGCGGAGCCCAGAGTAGATCCCAGTGCTCTGCCTGGCTGGGCGGCCCGTCCCCAAACTGCTCTACGGACTGGTTTTGTCCCCTTAAGAAAGAGGAGCACTCGCTGGTCACGGGAAGGGTTCCTGCGGCCACTCCGGCACAGACAGGCGTGGATGGGCCCAGACGTCCCGCGGCCTCAGTCTCCCGTGGCTCCATTACACAGCTGGGGCGGGGGGACACTTAAAAGACTGGGATTCATGGCCCTAGCCAGTTAGGCTCAGTGGATACAGCGTCGGCCCGAGGACGGAAGGGTCCCAGTTGGACTCCGGTCAAGGGCACGTACCTCGATCCCTGGCCCTGGCTGGGGAGCAGGCGGAAAGCAATCAACTGGTGTGTGTCTCTCACATTGAGGTTTCTTTCTCTGTGTCTCTCCCCATCCTTTCCACTCCCTCTAACAATCAATGGGAAGGTATCCTCGGGTGAGGATTAAAAAACCAAAACAGGCCCTAAGCGGTTTGGCTCAGATGATAGAGCATCGGCCTGTGGAATCAGGGGTCCTGGGTTCGATTCCGGTCAAGGGCATGTACCTTGGTTGCGGGCACATCCCCAGTAGGGAGTGTGCAGGAGGCAGCTGATCGATGTTTCTAACTCTCTATCCCTCTCCCTTCCTCTCCGTAAAAAATCAATAAAATATATTTTTAAAAAACACACCAAAAAACAAAAAAAACAAAACAGGAATTTATCCCCCGCGGTCCTGGAGGCCAGAGCCTGCAGTTCAGGTGTCGGGGAGCCACGCCGCCTCTGAAGACTCGGGGAGCCTTTCTTGCCTCTGCCAGCTCCGGGGGCACCTGAGTCCCTTGGCTGCGGCTGCATCCCTCTAGTGTCTGCCTCCATCACCCCGTGGCCTCCTCCCTGTGTGTCTGTCTCAAACCCCCCTCGCCTCTATTTCACAAGGACCCTGTGGTTGGAGGTGGGCCACCCTCAATGCAGGGTGATCTCCTCGTGGGAGCTTTGACATCTGCAAAGGCCGTTCCCCACATAAGGTCACGTTCACAGGTTCCAGGGATTTCGATGTGGACATCCCTTTCGGGGGGACACCCTTCCACTCCTTCCGCTCACGGGACAGGAACTTCGCCTGGGAGAACCCCACACGGGGAGCACCCCCGGGGCAGGCCTGTGGGCCTGGGGCTTTGGCCCCTGCAGAGATGCCAGTCCTGAGCCCCGGGCACAGCAGAGCCCCTGACGCGTTGCCATGGTGACTCTAAACCTGAAACTTCGGTCCCTTTGTATTGTTTGCAAGGTACTCATGCCTCTGGCATCACAGGAAACACGAGAACCCACGGGGGGCTGTTTCTGGAGGAAACTCTGGCTCAGAACTTCCCTCGTTCTTTCCTCAAATGACCGGAGTCTGTGACATTCTCAGGATTTTCCCCAAAGAGCCATTGTCCTCGGCTTAGCAACAGCCTTAAACTTGAACCGCAGTCAGACCTGTTTGGGAGGCGCACCGAAGGGTGAGCAGGGGAAAGAGATGCTTCTCACACTCCCACCTCCAGCGCCAGCTCCAGAGTCCTGGACACCTGGAGCCCAGAGGTGAGGGAAGTCCCACGGCCAGACAGGGACAGGGACAGGGATGGGGACGGGGACAGGACAGGGACAGGGATGGGGACAGGGACAGGGACAGGGACAGGGATAGGGACAGGGACAGGGACAGGGACGGGGACGGGGACGGGGACGGGGACAGGACAGGGACGGGGATGGGGACAGGGACAGGACAGGGACAGGGACAGGGACAGGGATGGGGACGGGGACAGGACAGGGACGGGGATGGGGACAGGACAGGGACAGGGACAGGGATGGGGACAGGGACAGGATAGGGATGGGGATGGGGACAGGGACAGGACAGGGATGGGGATGGGGAAAGGGACAGGACAGGGACGGGGATGGGGACGGGGACAGGACAGGGACAGGGATGGGGACAGGGACAGGACAGGGACAGGACAGGGACGGGAATGGGGACAGGACAGGGACAGGGACAGGACAGGGACAGAGACGGGGACAGGACAGGGACAGAGATAGGACAGAGACAGGGATGGGGACAGGAAAGGGACAGGGACAGGACAGGGACGGGGACAGGAAAGGGACAGGGGCAGGACGGGGGTGGGGACAAGGACAGGGATAGGACAAGGATGAGGACAGGAGGACAGGGACAGTCTCTGCAGGAAGAGCGGGTCAGCATCTCGTGGCTGTGCCGGGCACCCGGGAGTGAGGAGCTGGGGGAAGGGCCAGGCGTGGGTGGGAACCTGCTAACCCACTTGGAGGAGATGTTGGCTCCTCCTTCCCAGGATTTTCATGCACGTGCATGTGGAAAAGTGAAGATTTGGGCCCGGCGGCATGGCTCAGTGGTTGAGCATTGACCTCTGAACCAGGAGGTTACGGTTCGATTCCCAGTCAAGCCCGAGTTGCAGGCTCCATCCCCAGTGGGAAGGCATGCAGGAGGCAGCCGATCAATGATTCTCTCATCATTGATGTTTCTATCTCTCCCTCCCTCTCCCTTCCTCTCTGAAATCGATAAAAATATGTTTGAAAATAAATAAATAAATAAAAGTGAAGCTCGGGTACTGGTCAGAGAGTTTTGGCTGCGAGTTCTGTGGACAATTTCCTTCTTCGTGACGTACAGACGGTGTGACCGGCCTCATTTCATACATCCATCCCCCCTGGGCTCAGCGTCCTGCTTTGGGGGCCTGGGGAGTCTGAACACGTGGCCCCACATTGCAGCCCCGGCTCCGAGCGAGAGCCTACCAAGGAGGGGGCAGAGGGAGCCCTCCTCTTAAAGGCAGCTCACCGATACGGTGCTGCTGCTGCTGCTGTTCTAAAATCCTCACCCGAGGAGGGAGGATATTTTTTCCATGGATTTTTAGAGAGAGGAGAAGGGAGCGGGGAGAGCAAGAGAGAGGAGAGAGAAACATCGATGTGACACAGACGCATGGATTGGTTGCCGTCCACACTCGCCCTGACCGGGGGTGGGGATCGGACCTGCAACCCAGGTAGGTGCCCTTGACCTGAATCCAACCCGCCGCCTCCCTGTGCACAGGCCGATCCTCTAACCACTGAGCCACACTGGCCAGGGCACCATGCTGTTTTTGTGTTCCCACCATAGTTGCAAACTAAGATCAGCTTAATAGTGAAAAGTCAGAAATACGAAAGCAAAGCTCAGGGGGTCTTTTAACCTCACTTCATAGTATCTTTATGGAAGGAGGTTATGCATTTGAAAAGAAGAGGACAATTCAATACGTCATCCACAAAGTTATAAAAGCCGGCCCCGTCCCCGGACAAGCAGGTGGTACAGCTGCCCTTAGCCCGGGACCTCCCGTCTCTGCTCCAAGAACAAGCCTCCGTGGGTGGGACCCAGGTCTGCCCTCTGCTGGTCAAGGGGCACTGAGCATCATTACAGCTAGGAAGGGCCCTGGGCCCCTTGCCATGGAGGCCTCGTCCTTGCCTCCTGGTCACAGACTTTATGTCGGAGTCGGGGCTGGTGAGGGGGCAATAGAACAACGTCCGCCTGAGCGGTCACTGACAGCATCTTTGCACAGCGCGTCACGAGGGAACTCTAAAATAAAGTGGCTCAGGGGTTGAGCGTTGACTTATGAACCAGGAGGTCACGGTTCCATTCCTGGTCGGGGCACATGCCCGGGTTGTGGGCTCGATCCCCAGTAGGGGGCGTGCAGGAGGAGCGGGTCAGTGATTCTCATCATTGACGTTTCTCTCTCTCCCTCTCCCTTCCTCTCTGAAGTCAATAAAAACGTATTAAACCGTGGGGTTTGCGAACAGTGCCATCACCTCTAGCCCGAGGTTCTCAAACAGAGTGCTTTTGTCCCCCAAGGGTTTGGGGGCGATGCCTGGAGACGTTCTTGTTGTCACAGCCGGTGGGTGGCGGTCGCATAAGGACTCGCCCGGCACCGCGTGTTCACCGCACTGAGGCTGGGCACCGCCTCTGGCCTCTCGCAGTGTCTTCCGCTTTACCTGTGAGAGCGGGAGCTGGGCTGGCCGCTGCCTCCCGCGGGCTGAGCCTCAGCGAGGGCCACCACATGCGGGCGTGCAAGCTGCGGGCCCTCCCCAGGGTCTGCCAGGCGTGGCCCGAGCAGCAGAGACTCTGTGCTGAGTCCTGGACGCTCAGCCCCTGACCCCCGGGCAGCATGTGCTTGTCACTCAGCTTGCTGGGTGACCATGAGGTCGGGAAACCGAAGGATTGTTTCAGGGATGCCAAAGCCACATGAAGTCAAGACAAGCAAGTCTTGACTCCAAACACCATTTTTTCCTCACTGTTTAATTGTGATGAAATGCACATCACAGAAAAATGAGTATCATCACCATTTCCAAGCGTGTGGTTCCGTAGTGTGAGGTACACTGTGGTGCGACCGATCTTCAGAATCCTTCCCACCTTCCGAAACTGAAACTCGGTACCAATTTTATTTTTTGTTTTGTTAATCTTCACCCAAGGATATTTTTCCATTGATTTTTCAGAAAGAGTGGAAGTGAGGTGGGAGGGAGGAGAGAGAGAGAGAGAGAGAGAGAGAGAGAGAGAGAGAGGAAGAGAGAGAGAGGAAGAGAGATGGAAAGACAGAGAGAAACATCAATGTGAGAGAAACACATCAATCGTTTGCCTCTCACACACCCCAACCAGGGCTAGGGAACCTGCAACCAAGGGACGTGCCCTTAACCGAAATCAAACCCTGGACCCTTCAGTCCTCCGGCTGATGCTCTATCAACCTATGAACCAGGAGGTCATGGTTCAATTCCCGGTCAGGGCACATGCCCAGGTTGTGGGCTCCAAGCCCCAGTGTGGGGCATGCAGGAGGCACCCGATCAATGATTCTCTCTCATCATTGATGATTCTCTCTCACCTTCTCCTTTCCTCTCTCTGAAATCAATAAAAAATACATACCCGTATTTTCTGGCGTATAAGACAACTGGGCATATAAAATTTTCCTGGGTTAAAAAGTCGTCTTATGCCGAAACCGGTTTGGCTCAGTGGATAGAGCATCGGCCTGCGGACTCAAGGGTCCCGGGTTCGATTCTGGTCAAGGGCATGTACCTTGGTTGTGGGCACATCCCCAGTAGGGGGTGTGCAAGAGGCAGCTGATCAATGTTTCTCTCTCATCGATGTTTCTGACTTTCTATCCCTCTCTCTTCCTCTCTGTAAAAAATCAATAAAATATATTTTTTTTAAAAGTCGTCTTATACGCTGGAAAATACGGTAGTCCAATATATCTAATCCATTATATCTAATCCCATCAATATAGTCCAATATACTGTATTTTCCGGCGTATAAAACGACGACTTTTTTTTTTAATTTCTTTATTGATTGAGGTATCACATATTTGTCCTCATGCCCCCATTCCCATCCCTCACCCCTCCCCACACATGCCCCCACCCCCCTGTTGTCCTTAACCGCTGGTTAGGCTCATATGCTTGCACACAAGTCCTTTGGTTGATCTCTCCCCTTTGTCCCCACCCTTCCCTACCCTCCCCCTGAGGCCCGACAGTCTGATCCATGCCTCCTTGTTTCTGGGTCTGTTCTTGTTCATCAGTCTATCTTGCTCATTATTTCCCCTAGATGAGTGAGATCATGTGCTATTAGAAATACACTTATAAGAACCGAAAATGAGCCAAGACCGGTTTGGCTCAGTGGATAGAGCGTCGGTCTGCAGACTGAAAGGTCCCAGGTTCGATTCCGGTCAAGGGCATGTACATTGGTTGCGGGCACATCCCCGGTGGGGGGTGTGCAGGAGGCAGCTGGTCGATGTATCTCTCTCATCGATGTTTCTAGCTCTCTATCCCTCTCCCTTCCTCTCTGTGAAAGATCAATAAAATATATTAAAAAAAAAAAAAAAAAAAAGAACCGAAAATGAGACAAGCAATAATGGTTATGGTGACAGGCAAATGAATCAGTGTGTAGTGAGTTTCTTTCTGGGTCAACAGTTCTTTTGAGACCCAATTTCAATGTCCAACAGTTCCTTATGTGTACATGTCAGCAATGACATTTCAGTTCTGGATGGTGGGCAAATGGTGGTAATGCAGATCCGACTCTGTCTGGTTTGGTCCTGGGCAACCTGCTAGTATGGGAAGGCCACATCAGCGTCTTCCGTCTCTGGACTGCTTCTCTTCTGTCTTCATGGCTGGAGTAGTCCTGTCGATTCCTCTCTGTTGCTGGAATCCACATGGTCTCGGAGTTGTAAAACGACGACTTTTTAACCCAGGAAAATCTTAAGTATGGTATATTACAAATTATAAATATATTACATCCTATATAATAAAAGGCTAATATGCAAATCGACTGAACAGCGGAACAACTGGTCACCATGACGCACACTGACCACCAGGGGGAAGATGCTCAACACAGGAGCTGCCCCCTGGTGGTCAGTGCGCTCCCACAGGGGGAGCACTGCTCAGTCAGAAGCCGGGCTCACTGCGGCGGCGGTGGCGGGAGCCTCTCCTGCCTCCTCGGCAGCGTTAAGGACCCCTCGGGGGATGTCCAACTGCCGGCTTAGGCCCGCTCCCCACAGGCTGGGCTGAGGGACTCCCCCCCCTCCAGTGCACGAATGTCGTGCACCGGGCCTCTAGTATAAGTATATTAGGCTTTGCTTTACAGGTAAGTTACAACGTGCTTTCTGGCTTTACCCAACAAGAGGAAAACAAAGTGCGAGGCTGTGAGTTAAGGTGGTGAGTTCTGTCAGCTGCTCTGGCAAGAGTAGTTTGTCGGGGTGTGTGTGTGAACTTACGGATGTGTACTGCTCCAGGTTTTCGTGCGTTTTCCCCATCACAGGTTAAGATTTTGGAGGGAAGAAACCAAAAGAGCCAACCACCGAAGTAACTACTCTCAGGCCTGTGTGGATCTGAGTTCATTTCCCATTTGACACGCCCACTCTCCAAGGAGCCACCGACTGCATATCGTGGGCCGCAGAGAGGGCAGAGGGGGAGCCTCCCGGAGCCACTGTTCTTTTGTCCGAGTGGTGACGACAATCAGGCCATCCTCAATCACAGGATCACAGACCTGGCGTCCTGAAACTCACGCTCCGTCACGTTTGAGTGAATCCTAGAGGCGGTGTTTGCTGAAGCAGAGGAAGGATGGAAGGGAACTCCTCTCCCCGACCGAGCGTATGGCCCAATGAATGTCTACAACCCTCAGGAAAGAAAGGAGCATCTCAACATTGTCGTTTCTCTCGCCCAGCCTCCCTATAAGAAATTCTTAAAGACCAGCCAATGTCAGCCTGCCGTTGAGCCTAATCACTGCTCTTCAAAGGAGAAAAAAGCAAAGACCATTAAAAAATTGCTGGAATAGCGGATGGAACGTGACTATCTGTGAAAAGCTATTGTGGGGAAGCCTCCCACAGCCAAAGAACTAGCTCTTCACTTACACCCGGCCGACGGGCCGCTGCACACGGGGCCGAGCGCTGCTGAATAACCCAGCTCAGGGCACCTCAGCGTCTCCGGCCAGAGACGCTGCCAGAGACAGCCTCAGAGGTGGGGCAACGGGGAAGGGAGGTGCAGAGGCCCAGATGGCACGCATCTGGCCAAAAATTAGAAGAGAAAGAAATCAACTTCTCAAATCCACAGGCAGGTGTTTGGAGCCTCCCCGGAGGCCTGCTTGGGAAGGGCAACAAGGGTGGTCTGCACCTCTGGCTAGGTAAGGCACCACAAACGTCCCTGAGGAACCATGGAGCCTGGGACAGGTCCCACAGGTGGCCGGAGCCCGGGAGCCCGGTGGCCCACCCTCTCTTGATAACTGCATCCTTTCGAAGACATTTAAATTATTTAGATGGTTGTAACCGAGACATCTTTAATAATGCACCAAACAGCAGGCACCAGGTTGAAATCAATCAGACTCCACCGCTGAATTATAAGGTAGAAATTTACAAGAGAGCGGCTCCGGGATGGGGCTGAGGGTGCGCACGCCTGCCCAAGACCATTAGACCAGGACCCAGGTGGGTCCGGCCTCTCCCCTTAAACAGCAGAACGCTGGCCCGACGCTCCTGAATACAGGGCGATAATAAGAAGTGGAAATGAGGAGGCCCACCCTCTGATCGAGGCTCTGGATGGTCCAGGGAGACGGTGGCAGAACAAATCCCATTTGGAGGTTTCCTGTGCAGAGACAAGACGGCAAGCGGCTGCGCCCCGCACTGGCAGCCGGCCTGGCAGACGGGGAGGTGCTGCCGGGGCCTGTCTCCGCGGCGCCCCGAGGGCCACCCCCGCCTCCTGTGACTGCGGAGTCTCCCTTTGCCGTCCTAGCGCGGCCCGGCCGGGCTCTAGGGGCGCGGGCAGCACGTGGCGGGGCCCCGCGCGCCGCTCCCGCCCTCGGCCGCGCGGGGGCGCAGGGCGCAGGCGCGCTGCTCTCCGGCGCGGGCGGCGGCGGCGCGCCTCCGGGCCGCCAGGGGCCGCTGTGGCGCAGCCGGGCCGCCCGCGCTGTGCGCGCCGCCGGCCGCCGGTCCCTCTTGAGCACGGCCTGCCGGTTTGGCGGGGTGAAAGGTTGCGAAGATGGCGACGGCCTTGAGCGAGGAGGAGCTGGACAATGAAGACTATTACTCGTTGCTGAACGTGCGCCGGGAGGTGAGGCCTGCGGCGGGATGCCGTCAGGGCCGAGGCCGGGCCCGGCCGTTCGGGAGGGCCGGGCTGGCGGCGAGTGCCCCGTTCCCGCCGCGGGAGGCCGGGGCCGGCGAGGAGGCCGCGTGACCCCGTCTGACGTGCGCGACCGCCGGCCGATCGGGCGGCCCCCACCGCCCGGGCCCTCGCGCGGGGGTGCCCCGGCGGCCTGTGCCCTGCCCTCGGCGGCCAGGGCGCCGCGTGCGCTGTCCAGGCGCGGCCGGGGCCCCGCACCCGCGGGAGGGCGCAGGGCTCCCGGGGAGGAGACGCAGGGCGAGTCCCAGTCCCCCGGGAGCGGGGGCGGCGCGCGCCTCCCACGCCCTCCCCGGTGGAGGGGCCGGGTCGTGTCATCGCCCCCGGCCGGCAGGATGGGAAACAGAGGCTTGGGTACCAAGGTCAGAGCCGCCGGGCGGCCTCCGCAGGGGTCTGTCGGGCCCCGGGCTCCGGGGCACACGCACGCCTGGCGCGCCCCTCTCCCCGGGAGCTGGAGGAGGAGCCCCCGGACCCACAGCCTCAGTTCGGAGGCTGCAGATGAGGAAGCAGCTCTGTGGCCAGGGAGGAAGCGGAGCCCCGCGGCCTCGCGGCCGTTCCCACACCCGCGCCCGCGCCCGCGCCCTCCGAACAGCAGGTAGAGAGAGGCCCGCGCTGGGCCGGGCGCGTGGCAAGGGCCCAGTAAGTGCCCTTGTTGCCTCGTGCCTTCGAGCCCGGCGTGAAGGGCAGGAAGGCTTCCAAGGTCAGGGCAGAAGGTGGAGCGTTTGCCTCCCCCGCCCCGCCCGAGGACCCTCCTGGCAGCTCAGGGTTTCGAGGGATCGGAACCAGCAGGGTGGGCTGTCCAGGGCAGGGCTGGCCTGCTGGTGCCCGGCAGCTCACGTGTCCCAGTGCCCACCTTGTGCAGGGCCACCCTGCTGAGCGAACACATTACCTCCCGTCCTTCTCGGTGAGCCCTTGAGGCGGGTGTTGGGATATTGTGGCTCCCGGCGGAGAACACGGAGGCACAGCGAGAGGAAGGCACGGGCCCACAGGCACACCTCTGGGAAGTGCAGGAGCCTGAGTTCAGCCCTGGGTTGTCCCTGCTGTCCCCCTCGCTCCCCGGCCCTCAGACCACAGAGCTGCCGGCTCTGGGACTGTGTTCTGGGGAACCCCGCGTGGAAATCCCCCAAATGCTGGCTACTTTGAAACCCCAGGGAAATGTTTTTGGGGATTGGAAGTCATGTTAGGCTGTCATAGGGCACCTGGAGCTTTGTGTAACTTAACAACAGCGAGGCTTTGGGTAAATCACTTGGGCCTTTGGTTTTGCCCCCCCACCCGCCCCCCAATCCTCACCCAAGGACGTGTTCATGGATTTGAAAGAGAGACATCGATGTGAGCATCCGCTGTCTCCCATACTGGCTCCAACTGGGGACTAAACCGTAACCTGGGTATGTGCCCTGACCAGGAATCGAACCCACGACCTTTCATTGTTCAGGACGACCCTCCAGCCCACTGAGCCACAGAGCCAGGGCTCTTTCCCTTTTAAAGAAGCTGTCTGGCTAGTTATTCTTTAAGCTCCCTGCAGTTCTTAAAAGCAAAGCAGGTAATGAAACTAGCTTTTCTGGAGTCATCCTTTCTTATCATCCCTTTATAGTTAGTGTGGGTTATCAGTAATTTAGCTGCCACTGACCTGTTTACCAGACTTACAGAGTACTAGCTGCAAACAATCAGAAATAGCTATACTAATAGGCTTAGCCAGACTCCTAGGTAAACATTTGTCAAAAGTGTATCTTGAAACCGATGGACTCTGAGGACCTGTCGTTGTTCCTGGACTGATGGGTGGGGGCCAAACAAATACTTCTTTTAAAAAGCTTTACTACCGCCCCCTAGCGGGTTTGGCTCAGTGGATAGAGCATGTGCCTGAGCTGAAGGGTCCCAAGTACAATGCCTGTCAAGGGCATGTACCGCAGTTGCAGGTTCGATCCCTGAACCTGGAGGCAACCAATTAATGTGTCTCTTTCACATCGATGTTTCTCTCTCTGTCTCACCCCCCTCCCTTCTACTCTAAAAATCAATGGAAAAATATCCTCGAGTGAGGGTTAACAGAAATCAAATAAAATCCCCCAAAATTTTTCAGAAAGTTTACTACTACCAATGAGTGAAGGCACTTCCCATATTTACGACTATACGCCAAATCCCTGTGGAACATGTCCTCTTGCTTATGTCATTTTGTGTGGCCTTTGTCACAAACTCCATGTAGAAAGTGTGCTGTGCCGACTTTATCTCCTGATTCTGTAAGATACGCTCTGAAGGGTGGTCTCTGGACTTGACATTTACTAGGGCCCTTTTTGTGAAATCAGAGGGAAACCTGAAGTTAAAACAACGTTTAGTTGGAGAGTGAGAGAAAAATTGGAAGTCCTCTTACTTCTTACATGTGTGGTTGGAAGTGGACAATGACAACTGTCTTGTTTGCTGCTGGCTCCTGATGCCACGTGTGTACCTGGAGGAGGTGAGAGCATTCCCACCAGGACATCACAGAGCCTTCCCTCAGTGTTCAGGACGCTCAGAGAGTTTTCCCTGGGAGTCTCAAATGGAAGCAACCTTCGAGTTCTAGTTAGAAATGTAAAAATTAGCCCTAACCGGTGTGGCTCAGTGGATAGAGCATTGGCCTGAGGACTGAAGGGTCCCAGGTTCGATTCCGGTCAAGGGCATGTACCTTGGTTGCGGGCACATCCCCAGTAGGGGGTGTGCAGGGGGCAGCTGATCGATGTTTCTCTCTAACTCTCTATCCCTCCCCCTTCCTCTCTGTAAAAAAATCAATAAAATGTATTTAAAAAAAAATAAATAAAATCAATGAATGAAAACAAATTTTTTAAAGGAAGAAGTGCCTGGCTGATGTGGCTCAGTGGTTGAGCATCAGCCCAGGAAACCAAGAGAGATCACTGGTTCCGTTCCGTCGGAGCGCATGTCCGGATTGCAGGCTTGATGTTTCTATCTCTATCCCTCTCCCTTCCTCTAAAAATCAGTAAAAACATATTTTAAAGAAAAAGTTTCCCTTAAAAAAAAAAAAAAAAAAGAAAAGAATCACCCCCGGTTTTAAACTTTACAACATCCCCTCAATTATGGTCCAGAGAGTGAAGCAGGCAGCTAGTCAGGACCACCAGATTGTGCCATAAGAAAGGCGCATGCGATCTTGAATGACGCCCTTTCTCTGGTGTTCTGGATCTCTTGTTTACAGAGTGGCCATTGCCTGCCACACGTTGAGGGGAAGGAATAATTTATCATTACCTGGGCACACCAAAACCAGGTCAGCGTCTCTGCCTCAGTGTAGTCAGAGGCATCACAAGGGCCTAAAATCTGAGATTTCTGAGACGATTCTCCAAAACTTATTTGGAGAAAGGATTCCTGAACAATAAATCGGAGTAAAATTACTTTGATCTTTGTACGTTTTCTTAGACATTTTAAACCTAATTTATTTCTAAATAATGGATAATTTCTACTTATCAATGTTGAATTACTTCTGAAAGAGTTTTATTTTTACACATCACTCAGCAGTGTTCATATCCAGTTTTAAGATCTTGGTCCCAGTCAAGTTAGCTTTAAAGGAGCCAATTCCTTTTCAAGTTTTAAACCAAAAAAACATACAGTTTAATAAACTTTAAAAGGTTTTCTTTCTTGAGATCAGCATTCTGGGATCTTCATCCTTCCATAACAGTGATGAAACTAGAATCATGACCTACCAATAAGACATTTTCCCAAAGTTCCTGCATTTTCCTTCCCTGGTAGAGGGCACATTGTTCTTCCCACAGTTGTTGCTTGTCTGGGTTTCTCAAGTTCAGCCCACACCAGGGAGTGGGGCTCAGCATCTGAGTTTGGATTGCAGATGGGAGGAAAGCCATTTCTCACCAAGTCACCCACGCCCCCAGCCAGCATGGTTGGCCAGCTGCCGAAATTGAGTACAAAGGGCTCAGCTAGGTCCTGTGCACACACAGGTCCCGCTAAAGCAATGAGGTGCTGTGTGTTTATTCACTCATGGCATATCTAACCTCAGGATGGGTCTGCATGAGCCAGTTAAAGATGGGTCTGAGAAGGTCATTCCTGGGCGAGTTTCCCATCTACAGTACGTTCAGAAGTTCCGCGTTTATAGCAGGGAGCCTGGTTACAGTGCGTTGGGCAGGTAGTGATAAGCAAGCCCTGGTTGTCCAAACACCTTACACGCAGATGATCACATTCCTAAGGTGTCGTGTAGTCAAGAGGCTGAGGAGCCCTAGCCGGTTTGGCTCAGTGGATAGTGTTGGCCTGTGGACCGAAGGGTCCCGGGTTTGATTCCGGATGTGCGGGAGGCAGCCAGTCGATGTGTTTCTCTCTGTCTTTCCCTCTTCCACTCTCTCTAAAAATCAATGAATAAATATCTTTGGGTGAGGGTTAAAAAAAAAAAGGCCTAGGAGCAGGAGTTTAGCCCACGATGCCACTTGGGTGACCTTGAACAAGTCATCGTGAAGTCTCCGTTTAATGACAGCTGTCCTTCATAGAGCTATTGCGAGTATACCGGGCTCTGCAGCGAGGCCTGCGTGAATCCCGCCTTTACTGTTCTGGGAGTTTCGTGCCCCTAGTACGTTAACCTTCTTGCCTTTTCTTTGACATTGAAGTGTTAGCATCTAATAAAGTATTAATAAGCACTTACTGTGCCCAGGATGTTGGATGTTGGGAGCATTGCAATGGAGTAAGGAAATGTACACAGTGCCTGATGGAAGCGGATATTCAGATGAGATTTACTGTTAGTTTTTGAAGTTTGGTAAGCATGAGATTTCGCTGATTTTAAAAAGGCGTACATGTGCATAGAAAGCGGTGGTATGCTTTGTCCTGGCTAAATTCGCTGTCCATCTGTTGTGCTAATAAACCTAGTACCAGAACTTAGGGGTAGCAGTAGGCTTTGACTTCGCAAAGCTTTCTTTGCTCTTTCTGTTCAAAGTACCAAGTGTGGGTTTTTTTGTTTGTTTTGGGGGGTTTTTTCTTCAAAAGACAGTTCTGAACTCTGCTTCCTGCAAGTCATGAGTTTGACTTGGAGGATGCAGGGAGGGGTTCCCAGAAGCTGGGCTAAGCCTGGGAGTAGGGTGCAGGCATAGTCCAGACAGGCAGAGTGGGGCCCGAAGATACAGCTGTGGGTGCTATCAGCTCTGATGGGGCGGGCAGGGAGGAGGACTGCCTGGAGGCAGAGGCTCTGCCAGGCCCTGACTAGACAGCAGAGCTGGTCAGGAGGGGCAAGGCCAGTCCAGAGGGGCGCCTCGTGGGGAGGGAACTGTTAGGAGACCCAGCGAGTTCCGCTGACATCTCATAATGTGATCAGCAAACATCGTGGGGTTAAATTGAATAATGTGTTTTCTTTAATGAACCATAAGCTAGTTATTACTCTGCTGCTTTGGGCGTTTCAAACAATTGCCTCTTGAAAGTTTAATGCTCTGGTTCTGCATTATCTACCCAAATACCTTTCTTTTTTTCCCCTTTTGCTTTCTTAAAGAGAATTCAATTGAAAGCTTTTCTATTTGCCATGCGTGCAGTGATAAAACAATGGATCGGGAAATATGGGGCATACAAGCAGCACGTTTTGTGCAGCTATGGAATTTTAGTGTTTACTTTTTCATTAAACTTTTCTTTTCATTTTACTTATGTATTTTATTTATGTCCTGCCTTGTTCGCGAAAGGATTGAAAACAACTTACGGATAAATAAATAAAATAGCATAAATGTTTGAAAGGGCCACACACACAAAATAAAAGCCCACTGGGAATGTGGCTGTTGTTACCACTGTCGTGGCACACGTGTCCTGCAGCCCCCACTCCCCTGGAGAAGCTTGTAGTTGAAGTGGCGCCTCCTTCGAGACGAGAGGATCCTGTTTGGATCCGGGCCTGCACGCCTCAGTGCAGTGTTCCCTCGCTGGCTTGCAGGAGCCAGAGCATTCCTCAGCATTAAAATGCCAACAGACAGCAACCACAAGGCGTCTGCACGAGTGGGCAGGTATAACAGATGGACACGGACGAGAGAAGGGATAAGGTCAGGCTCTTAGGGAGAAATAAGCCAAGCTCTGGATGTGGAGATAGGATCCAAACCATTAATTTTGACCCAGAAAGGAACTTGAGCTCATTTCTCTAAGACATTGGCCTTTTTTTAAAAAAAAAACAAAACTGTTGTGTCTCAAGGGCGTGCCCAGGAAGAGAAATGAAAACAAAATTGTACAGTGGCAGGAAAGTATTTCCTAGGCCCTTGGAATGACCTCTGATCAGGAATCAGAATTTCTGCGGTTTTGGCCCAACCGTGCTCACACGCTGTGGTCAGCAGAGACGTGCACTGGAGGACAGGGGTCACCCTCTGCCCCATCACCCTTAAAGGTCACGCTTTTTTAGTGTTTATAGAGTTCTGTCATTACTAGTTGCCTAATACTTCTTTTGTTGTTGTTTTTAATTATTTTCATTGATTTTAGAGAGGAAGGGAGAAGGATAGAGAGAGACAAAAATATCAATGATGAGAGAGAATCATTGATCAGCTGCCTCCTGCACACCCCCTACTGGGGATCAAGCCCGCAACCCAACCTTGGCTGGAATCGAACCTGGGACCCATCAGTCCACAGGCCGATGCTCTAGCCACTGAGCCAAACTGGCTAGGGCTTTTTGTTGTTGTTTTTGATCCTTACCCAAGGACATGTTCACTGATTTTTAGAGAGAGGGGAAGGGAGAGAGAGAAAGAAACGTAAATCGTTGCCTCCTGTACGTGCCCTAACCAGGCCAGAACCGAACCTGTGACCTTTCTGTGCATGGGACGACGCTCAACCAACTGGGCCACACCGGCCAGGGCAGCCTTGTACTTTTTTGAGCTTACGTTACATTTTGAGGGTTAATGCATTCGGTAAATTTTGTGATTTTTTTCCTTCTAAGTGGAAATTACTTGTGGTTCAAAGGTTATTCCTGGTTGTAGAAACCTGGAATTGTTTGATCAACCTCCTGTTGCTTTCCTGGCTTATTCATGATGTGATTGTTTATCTCTTAAGCCCACCTGTCCCCAGTGAAGAGCCTGAAAATGGCTGCAGGCGGCAGCTTCCAGAACACTGAGATGCAGTGTGTCCACCCGCCCTTACACTCAGCCGCAGCGCCGGGCAGCGGGAAGCCCCAGCGCAGGGCCTCGCATGCGGGGCGCCTGTGAGCCTGTGGGGGTTACCTGGAAAGGCCAAAGGCCCGGCCACGGAGCTGGGAAAGGCGGCAGCGGCTGGAACAGCACAGCCCTTGAGGTCGGTGTGAGTTAGACTTCCTAGCAGCCTCGTCTGGGGCGAGTCCCTTCCCCTCTCTGGGCCTGTTTCTTTATCTGCCAGAGCCAGACAAGAAGTTCACTGTCAGAGGCTGTGGGGAAACTGAGCAAGAGTGCTTAACATAGCAATGGGCACATTATTATGGAAAGTAAATGCCAGTACATTTTTATTACTAGCATGAGCATAAAAGGTACAAGGAATGCTTTTATTGATTTGTTGGAGTTCTTCATATAATGTGGATGTCTTTTTGTCAGAGAGGGGTTTTGTAAATATCTGATCCCTCTCTGTAGGTTGCCTTTCACTCTCCAAAAGCGATCTGTTTTGTGAACCAAAGTTCGGTTTGAGCCAGGCTACACGTTATTAATTTCTAGCCAGCTTCTGGGTCAGGGGTTCATCATCAGGTAAACTCCTGCATCGTAGACAAGTCATTTAATCTTTTTTAGTCCTCACTATTTTATCTGTAAAATGGGGGTTCTAATACCAGCCTTAAGACTATGTGATTATTAGTCCTGAATGAGGAGCAGTCAGGGGAAGTATTCTGTTGGCTGTCAGTCTGTACAGGTGCACTTGTGACATCATTGGCCACCTTCAGTCCCGATCAGCTCCGGGTGCTCCTCCCTCCTCCTCGTCACCTTGCCGGGCCAGGGCTCATTCTCTGTCCTCAGAATTCCCCAGGACACACACACACACACACACACACACACACACACACGCCCGTTTCTCCCTAACATATGCGTCGAGCCAGAAGCTGGGATGCCCTTTGCTCTCTCTTCTCCGTGTCGTATTGGGTCCCTTTTGGCTGTCCCACGGGTCACCCAGGCAGGAATCCTCGCTCCAGCCCCTCATCCCTTCTTTTTCTTTGTGATTTCTAGGCCTGCACACCTTCCACCCTGCATTTCTGCTGTAGTTTTCTTCAGTCTCTCTGGTTTTGATTTTTGACAATTTTAGTTAAGCTGTACCAAGTGGATATTAACCAAGCGTCCTGATCATATTATTTTCCTACCCAGAAACCTGTGTGCCTCCCCGTGGTTTATCGGCCAGGGTCTACTCCTGGCTCCTTTTTTAAAGCCCCTACACCTCAGGTGCTGGGTCCTCTGCCTGCTTCATGACGTTCTGCCTTTTCCACGAAGCTCCACAGCGTCCGACAGTCAAAAGGCTCACTGTTAACCCAGCACAGCGTGGCACTTACTGATGTCTACTGACCCAACGAGCAGGTGGATTCATTTCTTGCCTGCTTCCTGTCTACTTATATCCTTCCTATTTCCTTCCTTCCTTCCTTCCTTCCTTCCTTCCTTCCTTCCTTCCTTCCTTCCTTCCTTCCCAAGGATATTTTTCCATTTTCTTATGGAGAGTGGAAGAGAGAGGGAAAGACAGAGAGAAACAGCAATGTGAGAGAAACACATCGATTGGTTGCCTCCCGCATGAACCCTGACCAGGGCCTGGGCCGGGGAAGAGCCTGCAACCGAGGCATGTGCCCTTGACTGGAATGGAACCCAGGACCCCTTGGTCCGTAGGCCGACGCTCTATCCACTGAGCCAAACAGGCCAGGGCTTATATTCCTTTCTTTAGGGCATTGTCCCCCTGAAATACCCTGCCTGGGTTGGGTACCTCAGCAAGTCAGAACCCACCTTCTGCATTCCCATTAGATCCCACCGCCTCCGTGAGGTTTTCGTGGCCTTCTCACTGCCTGGAACTTACTTCCCCACCATTAGCAATTCTGTAGTTAAATCACGTGTGGGGCTTTTTGTGGCTTCTTTATATATTTATTTCAGAGAAGAAGGGAGAGGGAGAGAGAGATAGACACATCAATAACGAGACAGAATCATTGATCAGCTGCTTCCTGCAGGTCTCACATTGGGGATCAAACCCGTGACCTTCCAGTTCATAGGTCGATGCTCAACCACTGAGCCGTGCCAGCTGGGCCATGTGTGGGTTTTAGCGGAAACACACGTCCACATCTAGTTTGTAATCCCCTCGTAGGCAAACAGCGCTGTACACCCCTGGTCCGGGTGTGTTTTGCGTGTGGAATACGTTGTGTTCTTGAGGATCACATTGCAATTCTGGCAACAAGTATCAGTGTGGAACAACCTAAATTTTCACTTTTAAAAATTGTTTACAGCCCTAACCAGTTTGGCTCAGTGGATAGAGCGTCTGCCTGCGGACTGAAGGGTCCCAGGTTCGATTCCGGTCAAGGGCATGTACCTTGGTTGCGGGCACATCCCCACTGGGGGCTGTGCAGGAGGCAGCTGATCCATGTTTCTCTCTCACCGATGTTTCTAACTCTCTATCCCTCTCCCTTTCCTCTCTGTAAAAAATCAATAAAATATATTTTTAAAAAATTGTTTACAGTCAGTTACAAGAGGAAGAGAGCAAATTCAGACACATCCTTTATGCTAGAGCCCAGATGAGCCAGGCCCGGGAGCCTCCGTCCGAGTCCGGTCCATGCTGGCCTTCCCTGCGGGGCCTGTCCCGTCCCCGTCGGCCAGACGTGGGCTGTCTGCCCTGGTTTCCTTGTTGCAGTGGTGAAGGGTCGCTTGTTGGCCACCTTTCATCGAGCAGCAGCAATGGCGCTGGGAGTGAATCAGTGTCAGGTGCATCGGGTTTCTTGTTGTACAGTTTGGGCTTGTGGCAGTTAACAGCTGGGTTTTTACCCTGGACCTGGGGTAGCCCCGGAGTTTCTGTTCTACCGGAAGCTCCTTACAGCGGTGGGTCAGGCAGGGTGAGCGGCCCAACCACATGCCCCGTGCAGAGGCGAGTGCCGCCAGGGGGGTCTGTCGCAGTGCAGGCTGAAGCCACGTGCGGGAGCTGCTCCGCACCTCAGTGGGCAGTGCGAGAGCTACGGTGACTAGGGCAGCTGCGTCCGCGTGCGGGGTTGCGCGAGAAGCTTCAGACCGGGCGGGAACCTTCACGAGATGCAGGAGGGCCTGTGTCCAGGTCCAGCGCAGGGGTGCGTGTTAGTGCCTGCGAGTGGTGGCCTCATCTCCGTATTGACACTCGTGCCCGCCCAGTGACGCCAGATCATCCCCGCACGCTTTCTCCTGCAGCAGCTCCTCGGCTCCGGGGACCAGGCTCGCTGCTAATTGGTGCCGGAGTCTGTTTTTTTCCTTTAAATTGTATGCGTACCAAGCATCATAAAAAAAATTTACAGGTTTTTATTAGCTGCTGCGGCTTATGTCAGTCTGACTGTCATGGAACATATGGACAGTAATGAATCTTCAATTGTGGTAATTAGGCAAACGTCCTAATTGAATATAGTTTGTGGGGACTTGGTTGCTGAAATGCAGCAATATAGATACCGCCTGGAAGTTTGAGCTTGAAATTAGAGGCGTCAGCAGCAAAAATCCTGGTGGCTTTGCTGTTCCTCGGGAGGGTGTGGGTCTGAGCTGTTAAGTTGGTCACTCGCTCTGGTAGGTCTTCCGTCTTGGATGAGGTGGCATCCTTGTAGCTGTCTGTGTGTCCACCCAACCTACTGGTCTTCGCTGCCCAGCTCACGGTAGGGCTGTACTTCCTGGGTCCCTGGCGGTCGCAGGAGGCCCTGTGATTGGTTCTAGCAGTGATGTGAGCGGAAGCCATGTGTCAAGCTCAGGCTGGGGCATTTAAATGCCGGTGTGAGCCTCGGTGTGTCCTGCTCCTCCCTGGGCCTCGGTGACAGCCGTGGTTCCAAAGGGTGGCTGGCTGTCAGGCTGGGGCCTGCGGACATGGCCAAGCTGATCGCTAGCTGCCGGAGGTGGACATGTGCGTGAGGAAGAAGTAAACCTTTGGGATGTTTGGGTTTTTGTTACCACAGTATCCTGAAACCCAGCAATTCTCAGACGTCTTGCTGTCAAGACCCTGTTACAGTCTTAAATTACTGTGGACCCCGAAGAGCTTCGTGTACATGGGTTATAGCTAACAATATGTAATTAGAAATTAAACTGGGTGGTTGGTAAAATATTGTAAAACAAGACATAAAGTGTGCTTCTTAGATGTTAGTATAATAAGCACAAGGAAGACTTAAGGATTTCAAAATATCTGTGTATTGAAAAATAATGTATATAGATATGTGCAGCTACCGGCAGATATAACTAAGCAGCTGAAGAGGGTGCTCCATATTCTCTTAGAATCCTAGTGCAGGGACCTCTCTGAATCAGTGTGACAACACGTGTTCCAAGAATATGCCCCACTCTGCTCGGACTAACCATCTCCCTCGTGAGCACCAGTAGCTGGTAAGTACACAGTAACATAACTGAGAGCCAATTGAGTTAATCTCTGAAAACTCATATTTATACCCTGCAGCTACCACTTTAGAAATTTCTAGAAAATGTAAGAATACACACTATACATTTCCTTAGCCATCAGAACAACGATGCCATTGCACATCATGTGGCCTCATGAGGAAAGGGCAAAAACAGCCCAGTGTTATTATGAACATAGTTTTCATCTGTGGACCCCGACAGGCTCTGAGGGACTCCCAGGGGCCGCGCCCACCTGGAGAAGCCTGCCCTGCCCCGCCCCGCCCCGTCTCGTCCCGCCCCGTCCCGTCTCATCCCATCCCGTCCCGGGTCAGACACTGGTGCTCACGACTGGAGCTTGCCCTGGGAGGCAGAGTGGGGCATAGTCTTGGAATACGTGTTGTCACATTGATTCCAGAGAGGTCCCTGCACTAGGATTCTCAGAGAAAATGGAGCACCCTCTTCAGTTGCTTAATAATTTAAGGGAAGCAAATGTGATGAGCTGGGAGTCAGGAGACTTCTCCAAGCATGGTGCCACCACACAAATCAGAAAAGACACAATTGATAGCTCTGATTTTGTAAAAATGAGAAACTTCTGAGTTTGTTACCAGAAAAAAACTGAAACCTTAAAAAACTCATAAACACAAAAGACTCAAAGGAATCTACAATGTATTTATTTGATAAAAGATTCATGTTTCTAATCTTTATAAAGAACTCGTGGAAATCAGAAAGAAAGGTGGATACCCTGAGGAACGCAGTACGAAGGAACCAGATAGGTTATTTCTGAAGAAGAAATCGAAAATGCAAATAATGTCTGGAAAAGGCTCACCCTCCCTAGTGAACAAGCAGGTGCCATTCCACACACGTGTTTCTCTTTCCCCGCCCCTCTCCCTCCGTCCCTCTCTGAAAATCAATAAGATAAGTAAAACCGAGTGCCTTTCTTTGTCTACAGGTTGGCAGAGTTCCTCCTTTTTCGTGGTAGCTCCCAGTGCTGATGAGCTGGGGGGTGAGAGGCGTCCGCTGCCGGTGCAGGAGACGGGCTCTGTGCCCTGGTTAATCCACCCCGAGCCTTAGAGCCTAGACCTGGACACAGTAGGGGGCGAGAGTGGCACCCCGGCAAAGGCAGGCCGTCCCCCTTTCCACTTGTTCTCTGGCGCTCCCCTGAAGGGACTAGCTGTCACTGAGGAAGATTCCCACGTGAACCTCCCAGGCACCCCCCACCCTCCGGGCACTTCCAGAGAAGCTCACCAGACCAGGGCAGTTCACACAGAGCTTCGATGGCTTTGGAGCACCTCCTGTTCCGTGTAAAGCGCCTGCCAGAGAACGAGATGGCGAGGGAAGGATCCAGTGGGAAATTCTGAGCCCACACGGACAGCGAGGGGAAATGGCAAGGAAGCGGACGGTGCGGGGGGTTTGAAACGAGATTGTCCTCAGAGAGACAATACATGCAAGACATAGGAGCATGCTGGTACTTTCAGAAGACCCCCTGAAATACCCTGTATTAAAAAGGATCACTTGGAAGTTAAAAATAAGATAAGCCCAGGCTGGTAGCTCAGTGGTTAGAGCAGTGGCCTGCGCACCGAAAAGTCGAGGGTTCGATTCCCAGTCAAGAGCACGTACATTAAATAAAGTAAATAAATAAGATATCAAATTAAAATGAAGGGGAAGACATTATTCAATTAATAGGAGACAATTTCTCAGAATTAAAAGATAGGAGGCGATGAAAAGGGCCAGTCAAGCAACTAGCACCAATAGATGAAGGGAAACCGTAGGTGAAAGACAGTCCTACCAGTTCCCAAACAGGCCACAGGATGGGAAGTTGGATGACAGGTCTCACCAGCAGCGCTATGAGCTGGAAGCCAGTGGAGCAGGACAGTGAGATCCTGAGGGAAAACGCTTCCAGGCCGATCCCATACTCAGCCAAATGCTTCCAGGCCGATCCCATACTCAGCCAAAACGCTTCCAATCCGGATCCCATACTCGGCCAAAACGCTTCCAATCCGGATCCCATACTCAGCCAAAATGCTTCCAGGCCGGATCCCATACTCAGCCAAAATGCTTCCAGGCCGATCCCATACTCAGCCAAAATGCTTCCAGGCCGGATCCCATACTCAGCCAGCTGTGGCGAGTCCAGGCAGCATGCGAGGTAGCAGTCTACCAGCTGTTTCATCCCACCGGCTGCTGTGCAGGGCACTGCTGGGGTTCGAGCGCCACTAAAATAAAGAAGAAAATGCAGGAAGAGAAAGGCATTTGATCCAGGAAAGGGGGGACCCGCCCGGAAAGATGCCCTGGGAGATGGTGATGGGAAGCCGAGGAAGGAGTTTGGCTAGGCCTACCCTCCACGCGAGCCGGGCAGAGAGCGCTGGGAGGAGAGCCTCTGCGGAAGAAAAACACTTGGTGTTTGTGTATCGAGAGGAATGTGAGTCCCTAAGGAACGCGCTGGGAAGACGTGGAGACGTCCTACCTGCTGTTCTCCTGTTCTCGCCGTCCTGTTCTCTGCTCTCATCTTTATCATTTCCTTCCGGCTTTGAGGGGTTTCCTAGTTCCTTCACTCGTGAAGCTGGGTGGTTGATTTGTGATCCTTCTTGGTTTTTACTGTATTTATTGATATATTTCCCCTTAGCACTGCTTTTCTGCATCCCACACGTTTTAGTCTATTTTGTGTATTTTCATTTGTGTCTAAGTATTTTCTCATTCTCCTATGATTTCTTATTTGATCCATTGGTTGATTTTTTTTAAATACTTTTTTTTAATTCACAAAGTTGTGACTTTTCCAGTTGCCTTTCTGTTGCTGGTTACTGACTTCATCCCATTGCCCTTTGTATACACACACTGAGTGGCCAGATAATTATGATCTCTGAACGCATAATAATCTGGCCACTCGGTGTATATATATATTTTTTTAATATTTTATTGATTTTTTACAGAGAGGAAGAGAGAGGGATAGAGAGTTAGAAACATCGATCAGCTGCCTCTTGCACACCCCCTACTGGGGATGTGCCCGCAACCAAGGTACATGCCCTTGACCGGAATCGAACCTGGGACCCTTGAGTCTGCAGGCCGGCGCTCTATCCACTGAGCCAAACCGGTTTCGGCTCGGAGTATATTTTTAAGCCTATTGAGACTTACTTTGTGGCTTAGCAGAAGGTCTACCCTGGAGAATGTCCCATGTGCACGTAAGAAGGTGTTCTGTTGTTGGGTTAGATCTAGCTGATTAATTGTGTTGTCCAAGTCCTCTGTTTCCTTATCTTCTATCTCAGTGGTCGGCAAACTCATTGGTCAACGGAGCCAAATATCAACAGTACAATTGAAATTTCTTTTGAGAGCCAAATTTTTTAAACTTAAACTTCTTCTAACGCCACTTCTTCAAAATAGACTCGCCCAGGCCGTGGTATTTTGTGGAAGAGCCACACTCAAGGGGCCAAAGAGCCGCATGTGGCTCGAGAGCCACAGTTTGCCGACCACAGTTCTATCTGATGGTTGTCACCATCATTGAAATTGGGATATTAAAGTCAACACCTATTATTGTGAAACTATGTATTTCTCCTTCAAGTCTATCAATCTTTGCTTCATGTATTTTGATGGCCTGTCATTGGGTATGTAAATGTTTAACTGTTATATCTTGTTGTATTGAACCTTGTATTGACATATGTCTTTTGTGTTTTGTAACCTTTTTTGATTTAATGTCTATTTTGTCTGATATTAATATAGCCACTCCCACTCTTCTTTTTGGTCCCTGTTTGCAAGCAATGTCTTTTTTCATCCTTTCACTTTTAACTCTGGTTTTGGATCTAAAGGGATCTCTGTAAACAGTATATAGTTGGTCATGTTTTGTTTTTAAATATATTTTTATTGCTTTCAGAGAGGAAGGGAAAGGGAGAGAGAGATAGAAGCATCAATGATGGGAGAGGATCATTGATCAGCTGCCTCCTGCACGCCTCCTACTGGGGATTGAGGCGGCAACCTAGGCCTGTGCCCTGACCGGGAATCAAACCCTGACCTCCTGGTTCATAGGTCGATGCTCAACCACGGAGCCACGCCCACCAGGTTGGTCATGTTTTTTAACCCATTCTGCCGGAGTCTGCCAAGTGATTGAAGAATCTAATCTGTTGACATTTAAAGTAATTATAAATAATATGGCCTTATTTCTGCCACTTTGCTGTTTTGTCTTCTATGTACCTGATAGCTTTTTGTCCCTCATTTCCCACATCACTGTCCTCTGTTCAGCTGATTTCTTATAGGAAATGTTTTAATTCCCTTCTCATTTCCTTTTTTATACATTTTACAGCTATCTTCTTTGTGGTTACATTTAACATACTCAAGGTCTGACACTCTGATTTGAATTTATATGAGCTCTGCTCTGTCCTGAATCTCGTGTCGGTGCTGGGATTTCCGTTGGATTGCATTGGATCTGTACGTCACTTGGGAAATGTGACCTCTTAGTAATATTGAGTCTCCTGTCGCATGAAGATGGTTCTCTCTGCATTCTCCCCAGGCTTCTCGGTCTCTCAGCGGTGGGTTGTAGTTGGCGATGTGCAGGTTCTGCACATACTTGGTCAATTGGTTGCTAAGTAGTTTGCTTTGTTGATGATCCTCTGAGTCAGTGGTTCTCAACCTTCTCAATGCCGCATGCGGCCCTTTAACACCGTTCTCGACCCGCTGGCTGAGAACCGCCGCTGTAGAGCCTAAGACCATTGGAAAACACAGATATTTACATTACGATTCATTAACAGTAGCAAAATTACAGTTATGAGGTAGCAACGAAAATAATTTCATGGTTGGGGTCACCACAACACGAGGAGCTGTATTAAAGGGTCGCACGCGGCATTGAAAAGGTTGAGAACCACTGCTCTAAATGGTATTGTCTTTCTAAATTTCAGTTTTCTGTCTGTGGAAATAAATTGGTGTTTGCTATTAACTCTGTATCCCACGACCTTGCTAAAATCACTTAGTAGCTTTTTTGTAGACTATGGTTTTCTATATAGATGATGTCTGCAAATACAGTCCTACTTCCCTTTCCAATCTATATGCCTTTTATTTATTTCTTGTGCCTTATTGCAGGAATTTTGTTTTTATATTGTATAGCAAATAATCCAGCAATTTTAACAACCCCTCCCCCCCAAGCTCAATCGTCAGATTACAGTGGGCCTTTTCACTGCGGATTTATGATCTGTGTAGGTTGAATTTTATATTTACTTTTCATTGAAAATATAGTATGATTGAGATGAAACTTTTCATACTTAAAACATGATGCAACTCATAATTTTATTACAGAATTTTAGAAGTAAGTATGAAATTTAGGTATCATTTTTACTGATAGCACATGTTTTGAAATGATAAATGATATAGTTATTTTTATGATAATGGAAGAGTTTTCATTTTCATTTAGGAAATATTGAACCAGTGACCTTAGCTATTCAGTTATGATGAAAGGCCTAATCTAACCTTTTATTGAATGTGATATTTATTAAACATGAAACTTCTCATTTCTAGAACTTAATCAATAGGACATTAAGCCATTTACTACTACAATTAAAGAAGGCCTTGCAGACTAGATATTCTACTTCCTTGTCACCCAATTTAACTTTATTTTTTAATTGAATTTATTGGGGTGACAGTTAATAAAATTATAGTGTAGGTTTCAGGTGTAAAATTCTATAATATATCATCTCTATGTTGGGTTGTGTGTTCACCCCCCAAGTCAAGTCTCCTTCCATCACTTATCCCCCCCGTATCTAGTTTAGTTTTAACTATCAGGAAATAGCACTGAAGGGTCCCGGGTTCAGTTCCCCGTCAAGGGCATGTTCCTGGGTTGCAGGTTCATACCCAGCCTCTTGTCAGGGCTTGTGCAGGAGGCAGCTAGTCAATATGTCTCTTTCACATCAGTGTTTTTCTTTCCCTCCCTCCCTCTTCCCTCCCTCCCTCTGGCTCTCCCTGGCTCCCCCCACCTTCCCCTCCTTCCTGTGTGGTTAAAACATTGTCCTCTTTGTCACCTGTGCTCTTAGTATGGCCCATTTTCCCCCTCCAATTGACTGCTTAGGAGAATTGGAGAGCTGTATTGTTGGGGAGCCCCTTGAGTTGGGGGGCTTTTATTTAACTACAGGATAGTGAGACAATTTTATCTGCTTCACATGGTGCCTTTCAGAGTTAGGGGTTGGATTAGATGTGTGAGTTGGTTTTACACTTTTACTCGTTTGTCTTTGACCTTCACGGGTGAATATTCATTGCGTTTTCTTTGATAGAACACTGATGGAGTGTGTGGCATTTCTGGCTCGTGGCATATAGTTTCCTTCCTTCTGAACAGATGCCCTGTGGGGGGCACCTTGCGGTGAATTACTTCAGATAACTTGGGTCAAGAGTCAGCGGGCACCCACGACGTTTTTAGTTTCAGCTCCAACACCACTGATCCCGGGATGAGACAAGCTTTCATGCCTTCTCATAGCAGCGTTTCCCAGCGGCACGTAGTTGCTATGAATGTGCATAATGATCACTTCATTAACGGGGGAAAGAAGGCTTATTAGGGTAAGAAAGCATAACTTCATTGCGTCCTGTGTGGAGCGGGCACGCGGGTCGGCGAGGGGCTGCAGGTGCCCGTTGCAGGCGGCCGTGCGGTGATCCTGGGTGAGCAGTGGCTGCTCTAACTGGCCTCTCTCCTAGGCCGCCTCGGAAGAGCTGAAAGCTGCCTACCGGAGGCTCTGCATGCTGTACCACCCCGACAAGCACCGAGACCCGGAGCTCAAGTCCCAGGCGGAGCGGCTGTTTAACCTTGTCCACCAGGCTTATGAAGGTCAGTGCCGGCCCCGCGAGCAGGCAGTCGATTTTTAAGAGACTTGATTTGTAGAGGATAGCAAAAGAGAGTCCTTGGAGGTGTAGAGAAGAGGTGGTTAGTCTGGGCCTTTCTACTGACAGGGTCTTTTGAAAGAGAAGGATTCGCTTTGGAAATCAATATGTGTCCGGTCGGTAGGAGACAGGCGCTCAGGGGAGGCCACCAAGCGGGAGGGAGTTGCAGGGGAAACTCAATTTTCAGATCGTCGACTAGTTAGTTTCTCCGAAAGGGAACTCAGAGATGAAAGGCCGATCGTTAAGACAAGCTTACTGCTGTCTTTTTGAGCGATCATACAAGAACATTTTTTCATCTGAAAGTGAATTTATTGACTCCATACCATTCAGTTAAGGAGAGGTTCTAACAGAATAAAAAAAATTATATTAAGAAGGCTAACAGGCAATACAACTAAGTAATTCAGACTTTTATACTTACACCTTATGGATTTCAGAAAACATTTTGACATGCTTGTTTATAAAATATTGAAGTCATTAATAGTTCCAGTTTGTGTTTGCGATGATGAAATGGTGATGGTTACACAACAAAGTGAATGTACTTCATGCCACTGACCTGTGCACTTAAAAATTATTAAAAGGATCAATTTTATGTTACGTATATTTTACCGCAATTTTAAAGATACAAATTTGTAAGATGTTAAATCACTTTTAGGATGTATATCAAGTAGAATAAGTTGGTTATTCCAGAGCCATTTGGTGATTTGCTCTTTAATTAGACTAAAAATTAGATAATGTGTTTCCTTACAAAATAAAAGCTTCTTATTATAGACATAAGACATAAGCTGCACTTTGTAGTTTTACCAAAAAGTTAGGTTTTAATGACTGTGAACCCGGGGCCACGGCTGATGATATATGTGAGTCGGCATCGTGTCTTTACCGAATTCACTCTAACCAGGGGCCACTCTGTGGGGCCTGACCACAGGCCTGGGCCTTCTGTAGCAGCGGTCGCCAACCGATGGTCCGAGGACCGTGGTATCCATGAGGTCCGAAAGGTTGGCAACCGCTGTCCTACAGGACACTGTTGTCCGCATGGCTGCTTTCATTTTTCTGTTGCCTAAATCACCGGCGTAACCGGACGTTGTTCTGGAGGTTTGGGGAGAGTTAGGAAAGCCCTCCCTGTGCGGGTGAAAATGCTGCAGCCGCAGCCCTGGCCCGCTCAGCCCGGAGGGAGGCCCCCGCCGAACACTGACCGGACAGCCCTCGTTAAACCCGGGGATTAACTCCAGGGGCCGCGCCGTTTCCCAGAGGTCAGCACTTCCCTCCCCCCCCCCCCCCCCCCCCCCCCCCGACTTGAACATGGACAGGATCGTTTCCATCGTTTTCAATTAGGCCTGAAAATATATGGGCGTCTCGCGGGAGCAAAGATTCAAAGGTCTCAACAGGAGTTGGCAGAGCAGAGCAGGAGCTAATGGCTGAGCTTCCTGGGTTTACATTCGGGGTGAATCTCCTTCCAGTAGCTCTCGGCCTCCCTGGGAAACCTTTCTCGTGCGCTCAGCGGATGTGGCCAATGTCAGAGTGGTGCGCGTGTGGGTCTTGCTAAATGACTTACCGGTAAAGAGGAGAGGCGGGAGGAAGGACGAAAGGACAGAAGGACCAAGTCAGACTTGTCCAGGGTCAGAACCTTGCCCTAACCTTACGTCCCGCCTCTTCAGAAAGTGCAGTTAGCTCTTTCAGGCCAAGGTACTTTACAGGTTGTACGTACAAACTTACCGATTCTCTTAAAAACAGCTGTCCTTCAGTGACCCAAGGTGCACCTCTCAGTTCACAGTGGCTCATTCATGGCCACCTTTAAACACGGCCCAGGTTAGAAAAAAAAAAAGAAAGAAAAATACGTAAGCAAACACAGTCAAGGTTGGATCTGAGAGCAATGAGGAGTAGGACGCAAAGGGAAGGAGGGGGTCTGTCTCCAGGAAGAGAGTGGCGGGCAGGGTGGGACCTGCCAGGATGCTGCTGTCAGGACCGGAAGGCGAGTTCTGTGCTTTGTCAACATGTCCGGCCTCTGTTTGCAGTGCTTAGCGACCCGCAGACCCGGGCCATCTATGACATCTATGGGAAGAGAGGACTGGAGATGGAAGGATGGGAGGTAAGAGCGAGCATGTCTGCTGCCCCAGAAAGGTCATCTAACACCTGCAAGCAGCCGCCCCAAGCCCCACCCTGGGAGGAAGGAATCGGCAGCCATTCATTCCCCAGGCGCCAGGCCAGCAGCTCCTGCACAGGGCCTGTTCTGTTCTGGCCTCTGGGCCTGCGCTTCCAGTCTTCTCATGCTGGAGCCTTAAAAACCTGTTTGTTTCTTCCTGTGTGTGTTTGTAATCATATGGGCATATTCATGGCGTCTGCACTACTGGCTGATCAGACTTGTCTAATCTCATTCTTAACACCAGCATCCTGCTGACCAGAATACCCGTATGGCTATCCAGGTGGAGCAGCCAGCACCTGGGCCCGGAGCAAGCGCTTCCCGTCCAGACCCTCCTTGTCCTTAGTGAGGCACAGGTCACCGCTGACGGGTCCCGGCACCTTGTGGTCCACAGCCACAGGCCACTGAACGGGGGTCTGAGGGGCATGAGAAACGGTAACAGGCTCGAAGCCATTCTTTCTTGATCTCTCTGGATCTTCAAGCTGAAATGGAATGGCTGGTGACATTTCCCTGAAGTGCCTTTATTTTTCTTTTCTTTTGATGAAGGGAGAGACTGACAGATTGAGAAGATAATGCAAACTTTGCAAAACTGCACCTCGCTTTTTGTCCCAGACAGGGTAACTTTGGGGACGGGAACGTGCCACGAATGGGTGCACGTGCCCTTAGTTCGTGAAAACTAGCAGGTGGGCGTGCTGCTCAGCTAAGTACACCGAGCAGCCGCTGCCCGCCATTGAGGACTTGCAGTTCGTTTTCCGATGGATGTCACAGTGTTTTTATTTTAAAACTGCCTTTGAAAGAAGCACCTTCCCGCCCTAGCTGGTGTGGCTCAGTGGATAGAGCGTCAGCCTGAGGACTGGACGGTCCAGGGTTCGATTCCGGTCAAGGGCACATGCTCAGGTTGCAGGCTCAATCCCCAGGAGGGGGCGTGCAGGAGGCAGCCAACCAGTGATTCTCTCTCATTGATGTTTCTCTCTCTCCCTCTTCCTTCCTCTCTCTCTCTAAAAATCAATAAAAATATTTTTTTAAAAAGAAAGAAGGAAAGAACCACCTTGCCCTTTTTAGTAATTAGTGGTTTGGCTAGGGTTATCAGAGGAGAAATGTTGGTTTGGGGACTTTTTTCCAGGTACTTCCTGAAAGCAGTAGTGAATGGATTTCCTGAAAGTGTTTTTGGATTAAGCCAGTTTTTGTATTTATTTTCTATATTGCTGATAGTAAAATCAAGTTGCACAAAAACCCATAATGTGACCCTATGATTTAAAATATGTACACATGCATGCATATGCCTAGAAGATTTGTAGGGAGACACACAAAACACTCAGTGTTAGCTTGTGAGAAGAGGGAGGGTGGTGCATCCTTCTCTACTGCTTTGATTTTTTTTTTTGCTATAACCATGTATTTTTTTTATTATTTTATTGATTTTTTACAGAGAGGAAGGGAGAGAGATAGTTAGAAACATCGATGAGAGAGAAACATCGATCAGCTGCCTCCTGCACGCCCCCTACTGGGGATTTGCCCACAACCAAGGTACGTGCCCTTGACCAGAATCGAACCTGGGACCTTTCAGTCCGCAGGCTGACGCTCTATCCACTGAGCCAAACCAGTTTCGGCTAACCATGTGTTTTTTTAAATAATTTTTAAACTTATGATTTCTAAGATGGCTTTTTCTCACATCACCCTCCTTTTCAATGTTCTTTGAGTGGCCTCTCACCACATCCCTGTGTCTCCCACTGATACAGGGAATGTACTGGCTGGTCTTTTTCCCTCTTGTCCATCTGATGACTCACTCCTGTCTGCTCTGCTCTCTCAGTGTATCTCACAGGCCGTAGCATTTGGGGCCCTTAGCACATGGTGCGTTTCCTCTCTCACAGATGTGACCCTGAGGTCCCCTGGGCCTTTCCCTGCCCCTCTAATCTCAGCTAGATCGTCTCCTTTCATGAGGAGTTAAGAGCGGCCAGGGTGAGCAGCCTGATTTTTCTCATAGGCTTGACATGGTTGTGCATCCCTGGGTAGTGATACTAACGTGGTCTGCTCTTTATTACCTAAGTATTGTTTATACTAAAGTGTAACTGATGTTATAGCCTGAGGTTCATGTCATATTGTAGGGGGAAGAGTCCCATAATTCATAAAACACCCAGACCTGGGCTTGAGGTTCCTCGATCTGAGAAGCTCGGGGCACCTCTAGTGACGGCCCCACACACAGGAGCGACGGCAGTGCCACGTGGACACTTTGACTTCGTCTTGATGTTTAACACTTGTTATCTGGAACTCATTAGGGAATTGAAACTGAGATGTAAGGTGGTGTTTTCTTTATAAGACTAGAGGCCCAGTGCACGAAATTCGTGCATGGGGAGGGTGTCCCTCAGCCCAGCCTGCACCCTCCCCAATCTGGGACCCCTTGAGGGATGTCCGACTGCTGTTTAGGCCCGATCAGTCGGACATCCCTCTCACAATCCAGGACTGCTGGCTCCCAACTGCTCGCCTGCCTGCCTGCCTGATTGCCCCTAACCACTTCTGCCTGTCAGCCTGATCACCCCCTAATCACTCCCCTGCCAGCCTGATTGACGCCTAACTGCTCCCCTGCTGGCCTGATTGCCCCAAACTGCCCTCCCCTGCAGGCCTGGTCCCCCCAACTGCCCTCCTCTGCAGGCCTGGGTCCCCCCCAATTGCCCTCCCCTGTCAGCCCGGTCACCCCTAACTGACCTCCCTGCAGGCCTGGTCCCTCCCAACTGACCTCCTGGCAGGCCTGGGTACCCCCCAACTGCCCTCCCCTGCAGGCCTGGGCCCCCTCCCCCCAATTGCCCTCCCCTGCCAACCCGGTCAACCCTAATAGCCCTCCCCTGTAGGCCTGATCGCCTCCAACTGCCCTCCCTTGCAGGCCTGGTCCCTCCCAACTGCCCTCCCCTACTGGCCTGATAGCCCACAACTGCCCTCCCCTGCCGACCATCTTGTGGCAGCCATCTTGTGTCCACATGGGGGCAGCCATCTTGTGTGTTGGAGTGGTGGTCAATTTGCATATTACTCTTTTATTAGATAGGATTCCTGCAGCCTCAGAGACAAGTTACTAAAATGATGGAACCATGACCTTGGTCATGAGCAGGGTGCAGAGCTGCGAGGCTGTGCAGGTGAACCTCGCCATCTGCTGTAAAAAACTCACCCCGTTTCATTGATGTCGCTCAAAGTCCTGGACAAGGGGTGCACAGCAGGTTAACGATGTGAGCTCTAGCTGTTTCCTTGCCTCCTGGGTCCCTAACTGCTCTCCCCTTGATCCGCCCTAGGTTGTGGAAAGGAGGAGAACTCCAGCCGAAATCAGAGAAGAATTTGAGCGGCTGCAGAGAGAGCGGGAAGAGAGGAGGCTGCAGCAGCGAACCAATCCCAAGGTGAGCCGCCCCTGCCCAGGTGTGGCGAGGCTGCACAGGTCAGCATCGTTAGGTGCTGGTGGTGTAAACAGTAGTACCGTGCAGAGCAACCTTCGGGGGAGGGCAAAACCACCCCCGGTTCTCCCAGAAGCCAAGGAGACTCCCCAGCAGAAACGCGGCCCGCTCTCTGCGACGTCTGTCTGGTCGTCCTGCCGAAGCCTTGACAGTGGAAATCAGTGAGAGTTCAGTGTCGGGAAAGGAAGCGCGAAGCACACTGGGCAACAGGTTCCTTGTGCAGTCAGGACTCGGAGAGCGGGCGATGCGGAGGGGCTGGGCCATTTCCCAGTGCATCAAGCAGGGGCCCGTGCTCGTCACCCCAGGACAGCGGTGCCACGTTGCCAGTCCCAGGCTGTTCTTCAGTGATGAGGTGCCCCTCTAACTCAGTGAGGTCCCTGGCAGATTTATGTCATGTAATCAGTGACTCCTGAATCTGGGGTTCCGTTTCAGGCCGGCATATGCAGTCCTTTTCCTTAGATTTGTTGGGAAGCAAATTGTTCTGAGTGCGTGCCCCAGCCCTGTGGCTAACGGCTAACTGCACGTGGCCCGGTGATCCTGTTCCGCGGCTTCGCCAGGGGACTCCGCAGCCGGGCTCCGTCAGTGTGGCTGGGGTGGCCTGGCAGGCAGCCTGAACATCTGTGGGGGAGAACAGATGCGAGCTTACAGCTGGGGCGCACAAGGATGTGAACTTCTGGTCAGATACGTTCTAGAAGGCGGAAGGCCCCGCGGCGTCTAAAGGACTGGAGGTTTAGAAACCTCCGTCTATTTGCGTCCCGCCTTTCAGCGTGCAGGGGCCTCCTTCCCCCCCTCCCTCATGCCGGCGCCTCCTTCCCCCGCCTCCCTCAGCTGTGGCCTCGGTAGCGCACAGTTGGCTCTGGTCCGATGGAGTCGCTGCTGCACCAGCTCAGGGCGTGCGAGGTCGTCAGGAGGCTGAGAACCTTCACGGCGCCCTGAGCTAGTGGCTCCCTGCTCAGCTCTCCCGCTGGTGCTGGGTGGGTCTGGGTGAAAGGTCAGCATTGGCAGGTGGAGGCGAGGCGGAGGGGAGGGGAGGGAGCCTGGCCGGAGCGGGCTGTGGCTCTGGAGTCTGCTGTTCTGGCTGGAGCTTTGCAGCATTTGGAGCATTGCAGGGGAAAGAACGTCCCCGCAGCCTGGGCCTGTCCTGCGATGAAACCGGCCATCTGGGTGTGCACAGGGACGGCCTCCGGGCCATGTTCTGTGGAATGAGAGGGTGCAGCTGCGACCATTCCACAAGCAGGCCAGCTATTGGAACCCCAGCACTTTGTCCTGCCGGAGCTGCTTCCAAATACACAGGATGGCTTCTACCAGCAGTGCTGAGCGAGGGCCAGGCGCTGGCTCCGCAGTGTTTTGAAGAGGGTTTCAAACTGGACCTTTGGCCCCATTTCTGAGTGTTTTGCTTTTCAAGATGAGTGGAAAGGGTAAGAACATTCTTATCCTAAGAAGAAAGGGGTGATCTCTTTTAAGAAGACCATAGGGAGGAGGACCCCTTCAGGCTCAGCACTGGCCTGCCCCCCCGCTCCCCGGGAGGATCACAGCTCGTGGGGATCGGCAGATGAGACAACATTCGTGAGCTGCCATCTGAAACCGGATGGCTATTTCTCTCCATTTTCATCAACAAGAGGCCGTTGGCAGGGGTTTTCAGTAGGATGTGCATGCCAGGAACGGGGGAGATCTTAGGTCGGAAGTTCTGATCTGAAAGTGATGTGGGACCCAGACAGAGCATTTGACTGTGTGTGGTTTCCTCACTCATAAAAGGAGGGTATGTGTGCTGGCTAGCACACCAGGTTGTTAAATGGTTGAAAAAAGAGGAAGTAGATACTGAATTATTAGAGCAAGGCAAGCTGCTAATAAATGCAGAGGGTGCTAGGCCCAGGCGAGGCTAGGAGCTGGGCTTTGTTTTAGTGTTCCGTGCAACACTGCAGGGGAAGCACCTGGCTGGCTGGTCAGGCGGCTCCCTGGCCTGGGGTGCTGGGTGTGGCTGGGGTTGTGGATAGACTCTGGGACTGGAATGAGTGGAACCCCAGCTCCAGTGTGTGGAACACACACACCTACGCTGGAGGCAGTGAGGTAGAGCTTCTGGGTTGGGGGTCAGATCCCGCCCTCCAGCCTTCGCTCAGTTTCTCTCCATGTGAAAGGGGGTTTGCCATGAGGCCCACTGCTTGGGGTCAAAAGTCCTTAGTTGGATTGCCTCTAGTCTCTGCCTTTGCTGTGGGAATAACTTCCTCTGCGTTTCCGGCTGGGAAGGAGTCCAGGGTCTCCTGGGCCGTCCACCCTGATGGGGGCACCCACCACCTCCCTCCGTCTCTCAGGTCTGTTTTGTTGGCACACTCCGTCCCCTCTCCTGCCTTTAAGAGACTAAGGTCATACAGTGGCTGCTCAGTGCCGTGCTCATTCATCTTGATTATTTCAGTTCCTTCTCTGGCAACACCCACAAGTCTGGTCTCCGGGGACAGCAGCCTCGGTGAGGGTCTGTGAAGACAGACCTCAGGAGCCCTGAGGGACGGGTGCTGCCTTCCTGCGGGAGGACTCTGGGGAGCTTGATTGTGTGTCGGAGGGTAGAGCTGCTTTCTTGGTTGACCCTGTTACGTACAGTTTCATGGAGATTGTCACAGGGTTTCCTGGACCACCCCATTATCCTCTCTGATTTTAAAAGGCCATCTTCTCAATGGTTCCTGTAATAGCTTAGAAACAGTCCAGCTCTGTCAGAGAAAAAATTAAATCATGCATCAAGGAAGACATAGAACCATAAAAACACTTTTAAATCCCAAAATGTTTTCATAAAGACAGATGAGTACATTACTCAGTTATTTCGAAAGGACTTTTGAAAGATTTGTTTTGGTTGCCATGGCTAATGATTATCGCCATCGGAATGGCCTGTGGTTGTGACTGCAGCCTGCTCTGTGGAAGCGATCCTGATGTCAGAAACTGCCGCGCTTGCCGCAGGATCATCGCGGACGAAAAGCAGCCTGAACCCATCTGCTCGCTGTGCGCGATGCAGGAGGGCCGTTTGCCGCATGCGGCGCTGCGACTGCAGTGGAAGAGATTGGGAAGCTGTCCTACAAAGAAAGGGACCGACCGTGGGCAAGTGCTGTGACATGGGGTGGAGCCTCTGCCAAGAGTGTGGGGCGCTGGAGAAGGCGCCCCGGAGCTGCCCCACCCCCACCTGTGAGCATCGTCACTGGTAACCAGGTGTAGGCAGAAGGCCTGCTGCTCAGACAGCGGGGAGACGTGGGGCGACTGGTGGAGGGGTACGGCTGGCACCCAGTTGTTCTGAGAAACCTGTGAAGTTTGCGTTTGGGCCTCCATGATATTGGGGAACGCAGGTTCTGCTTGGATCTCAGAATGAGTCTCGAG
The DNA here is from genome assembly GCA_025583905.1 of Ia io. Lineage (NCBI taxonomy): Eukaryota > Metazoa > Chordata > Mammalia > Chiroptera > Vespertilionidae > Ia > Ia io. The sequence goes on along the minus strand of JAJQQW010000004.1, from coordinate 2,955,855 downwards.
CCGGTGTCACCGGAGGCGCCACGGCTCCGTTCATCTGCTGCAATAAAGTGAGCGAGCGTCATGTGGCCTCGGAACGGAATTGCCTCTCCGGGTGGAATTTTCCATCAGTAAATTGCTACTATTGAGATTGCATTTGACGGGAATTTCTCACATTATCCTTCTGGCCACATAGCAAAACATAAACATGGCAATGGTTCAGAATGGAACGCTCCTGGCGGGAGAACAGCTGACTCCGCTCAGTGAGGGCGGGCTCCGGCGGCACCTCCAGCGCCCCCTGGCCTCGTCCAGGCAGAAGGGCTCGCACGGGGCGGCCTCTCCTGCGGCGGCAGGGGCTTCCTCACAGCCTGGCAGCCCCAGGGCACGTGGGGCTTCCGTGTGGGCCAGCTCCCCCGGGGCACGTCCCCAAGGCCCCCGTGAAGTCTGTCGTCACCTCCACTGACTTCTGTTGGGCAAAAGCAAGTCCTGGCCAGTGCAGAGCGGAGGAGAGGGCCCTGCCAGCGGGCCCCTGGGACCCCAGCGAGGCTGCTTCGGTTCCAGGGTCACTGAAAGCCTTTTTCCTTTCGTAACATTGCCTGCCATCTTCATAAAAGTTGCGTTTTTATTTAAATGTGACGTTTCTGACATTTAATTGACTCTTCTCTGCACATCATAGTATTAATTGAGAAAATAGTGTCTTAATTCTAAATTTCTCCATTCAGAACTTACAAGTATTTGGGCCCACGTACTTTCCCGGGCATTGTCTCTTTGCCTCCACTCGGAGTATTTTTCTCTGACAGATCTCTTATAAATCGTCTGTGATCTTTTGATGCCTCATCAAATTTAGATGCCACAAAACTGGAGGCTTTTTCAGTTTTGTTCCATTCCAAGACGGAATATAAGTTGGTGTGTTTTTTTTAAAGAAGCACTTTATTTTTTTATTATTTTTTTTAATATATTTTTTTATTGATTTTTTACAGAGAGGAAGGGAGAGAGAGTTAGAAACATCGATCAGCTGCCTCCTGCACGCCCCCTACTGGGGATGTGCCCGCAACCAAGGTACGTGCCCTTGACCGGAATCCAACCTGGGACCTTCCAGTCCGCAGGCTGACGCTCCATCCACTGAGCCAAATCGGTTTCGGCGAGAATATAAGTTTAACTAATTATAAATGACAGCCCCTCCAAAAGATTCTCCCAAAAGTTAAAATATTCCCTGAGGCCATGTGGAAGTTCACAGCGACACCAGCTGTTGGAGCTCTGATCATGTCTCTTTGGGTTTTCCCTCAAGAGATGAACTTCAGGGTATTCTCAGCAACAGGCCTTATGTTCAGTGATTGCAGTTTCTTCTCTTTTTTTAATATATTTTTATTGATTTCAAAGAGAAAGGGAGAGCGGGGAGAGAGACAAATTCAGTGATGAGAATCATTGATTGGCTGACTCCTGCACGCCCTCTACTGGGGATCGAGCCCACAACTTCAGCATGTGTCCTTGACTGGAATCAAACCCGGGACCCTTCAGTCCACAGGCCGACGCTCTATCCACTGAGCTAAACCAGCCAGGGCAGTGATTGCAGTTCCTTACATGTTTTTAAAGCTGCGGGCTTATGGTGGTTGATTTTAAAAGGGCCTCTACAAGGACTCAGACATGCCTACTGCAGTCCGTAGTGCCAGACGGCAGGTCTTCTGAATTCAGAAGCAGCCTCACAAAGGTGACTCTGTCACTCTGAATACACAGAAACGCTCGTGCAGTTTGACACTGGCAGCTGTTTTCCAGAGGTGGGCTCTCGCAGCTGGTTCTGGCACAGGCGTGCACTATCACCCTGTGGCTAATTCCAACAGTGCCCTGCTCCGTGGGTTTCTTGCTTTAGTAAGAACATTTTACCACGATGCTGTACCTCCCAAAGCTGGTACTTGAGTCCGACCACAAAAATAGGTCTGCATTCAGTGTGGGACTTCTTGACCAAGTTTATAGGAGCAGGTCACCCTCGATAGGTCCAGTGATTACGAAGGTTGATAACTCGACTGGTTTTCTGTTTGAAGCATCTAATGGAGCTCGGGCGTCACGTGCAGCCGTGGGGTCTCCTGCTAGAACCAGCACAGAAAGAGCGGTGGCACCCTAGCCGGTTTGGCTCAGTGGGTAGAACATCGGTCTGTGGACGGATGGGCCCCAGGTTTGATTCTGGTCAAGGGCACATGTCTGGGTTGTGTGCTCAGTCCAACATGCAGGAGGCAGCCAATCAATGATTCCCTCTCATCATTGATGTTTCTATCTCTCCCTCTCCCTTCCTCTCTGAAATCAATACAAATATATTTTTTTATAAAAGAGCGGTGACTTCATCTTTCATTCCTGCGTCAAACTTTAAGGGGGAAGTGAGTGCAGTTAATGGAGGAACGACCACGGGCTCTCCCTCAAGTCGTTGCACAGTTCCAGGGAACATGCCTGTGTTCTTAAAGAGCAGCTGGCGGCGATGGGGGAGCTGCCTGAGCAAGCCCACGCAGGTTCATGTGTGCCGTTAGCACTGTGGGTGGTCAGTGCTGGGAAACAGTCAGCTTACCAAAGTTCAGTAACTTTCCGGGAAGATGAAAATTTAGTGCTTTTTTTTTTAATCCTCATCTGAGGACATGCTTATTAATTTTTAGAGCGAGAGAGAGACAGGAAAACATCAATCAGTTGTCTTCTCATACACACCTGGGGATCAAACCCGAAACCTAGGTGTTGTGCCCTGACTGGGAATTCAGCCTGCAACCTTTTTTGGTGTACAGGATGATGCTCCAACCAACTGCGCCACTCCGGCAAGGCAATATGTATTTTTTTAAAACGTACAATATGGCCCTAGCTGGTTTGGCTCAGTGGATAGAGTGCTGGCCCGAGGACTGAAGGGTCCTGGGTTTGATTCCAGTCAAGGGCCCGTACCTCGGTTGCAGGCTCAATCCCTGGCCCTGGTCGGATGGCTCAGTTGGTTGGACTATCATCCATACACCAAAAGGTTGCCAGGTCGATTCCTGGTCGGGGCTCATACAGGAGGCAACCTATTGGTGTTTCTCCCATCCATGTTTCTCACCTCTTTCTTTCCTTTCCTCTCTCTCTCTCTAAAAAAAAATACACACACACACACACACACACACACACACTCATATCATTGTGTGAGGATAATAAAAAGATAGGCCCATTTAAAAAGTCTATGACAAAAAAATAAACATTGATTTTCTGAGTAAGGAGCATTTTTATCAGTCAGCAAAATTTTAACTTAGTACTTTTTGAGGATATGGTGTTGTGTTTCTCAAAACTTAATTCTCAAATTAATGTTCACAGGCGGAACAATTTTTCATTTGTTCAAAATTTGTTTGCACTTCTTTACCTCGGAAAGTATTTTTATGTTTTTAAGTAGTTTTGTGATGTAAGAATATTTACAAGAAAATCTTCAATCCGTGTAGCTAGTTTCTAGGTTGTTTTATTAAATCTGGAGACGATCTGTTTAGAGCCATGAAGTGGGTCCTGTTTGGTCTCTGAAAATCAAATTGTGTAGATTTTTTATTGATTGACTGATTTCAGATAGAAACATGGATTTTTTTGTTCCACTTATGTATGCATTCATTGGTTGATTCTTTTTTTCTTTATTGATTAAGGTATTACATATGTGTCCTTATCCCCCCATTGCCCCCCACCCCCCATCCTTGGTTGATTCTTGTATGTGTCCTGACCGGGGATCGAACCCGCAGCCACATTGTGGAGATCTTATTTCTTTCCCGAACACTTGTCTTTGGATGCCCTTCACCTGCAGGCGACAGGTTTTCCGACTTGAAGTCGGTGGAGCTCTGCTGCTGCTTGCCCTGCGCCGTGATGTCCATGCTCCATGTTCTTGGGGGGTCCTGCCCCCGGGACCCAGGGGCCACTGCTGAAGGTAGTGCATTGTCTCATCCCACGACACCTGCCCTGTGCTGACTGCTCGCTTCTCTGCCCCAGGGGACCATCAGCGTTGGCATCGATGCCACTGACCTCTTCGATCGCTATGAGGAGGAGTACGAAGATGTGTCCGGCAGTGGCTTTCCGCAGATTGAAATTAACAAGATGCACATATCCCAGTCCATCGAGGTACAGCGCACAGATGCCCCGAGTGCAGTGGGCTGGGTTAACGAGGGAGTCTTCCAGGGTTTTTCTCATCTTTATTTATGAAAGGATGCAGTGAGCCCTGAAAAGAGAGAGAGCTGTAGTCCCAGCCTGTTTGTACTGCAGCCCCAGTGCCGGGCAGAGGCTTAGCTTCCGAGGGCTCAGGGCTTCGGTCAGGAAGTGCAAATGGCCTGGGCGCCAAGGTCGTGGTGGTTCTAGGGGAGAGAGCAGACCTCGTGGGCAGTTCAAGGACCGGTCCACACTCCCCTGCTGAAAACACTATTCAGCTGAGCTCTGGGGGCTGCTCTTTGGATGTGGCAGTGCCAGGCCATTCTCCTGAGGGGACAGCGGGTCTCTGCCTCTCATCTCACTTGTTCTCAAGCGCATCAGCCCAGAACCTGAAGTCCTGGCTCAGTTGGTGGGGCCACAGGAAGGCACACAGAGCAGGCTGACGCCGTGGCACACTGAAGGCCAGCACTGAGTTTGCTGTTTCCTTGGCATTTTGACATTTGCCCATTCAAGCTTTTACAAACCATGACCTTGGTGGCCACATGCAGTTCAGATGGCGAAGAGGGAGAAGTGAAGCCATTGGGGTGCTTCTGCCTCCCAGCGCCCCTGACGGTGGAGTCACCTGCACTTGGGCCTTGCTCTTAATGGCGTGTTAGGCTAGTCCCTAGGCTGCTGCCCTGGGCACTTCCTGCTGCTTGGACTCATCTGTTACCAGCACCTGTCATTTCTTAGGCACCCTTGACAGCGACGGACACAGCCATCCTCTCTGGAAGCCTCTCGACCCAGAATGGGAATGGAGGAGGTTCCATTAACTTCGCACTCAGACGGGTCACCTCTGCGAAGGGATGGGGAGAGGTAAGCACGTCTGCTGGCGGGCCATGACATCCATCCCAAAGACTGACTTTGAGACGTTTACACTGAAAGCTGGCCCTCAGATGACCGAGGTTGACCTCATCACTCTACAGGGTACCAGGTGTCAAACTTCACAAGGGAACTCCCCAAGAGAAAAATGCCTCCAATTTGAGAGGGAACCCCGACTGCCGAACAGCTCCGAGTTAGGCCGGCCCAGCAGCTTTCCCAGAGACGCCCACTTCCAGAAAGCGAACCTCTGGAAATCGGGGGCTTTGTTCCCTTTAAGCAAAACCTGTAGGCTAGTTCGTTCCCCACATAACCAGAAGGCAGTGCCTCTGTCTCGGTGCCTGGTCCACTAGTTGCAGTCATTTAACAGCCAGTTCTGCCGAGCAAACTGAAGGGCATCAAATTAACATTGAAGAGTTGCCTTGAAAGTCACCCAGACTAATAAATGAGGCAGCAGGGCTGGTGGCTTCCAGGCTGTGAGTCAGACCGCTCACGGGTGTAATGTCAGGCCCCTGAGAACGATCGCCAGTCACTGAGCCTGCGGGTGGCGAAGCTGAGCAGAATGGAAATGCAGATGGCCCTGCGAGAGCCAGGGGGCCCACCTGACCGCACAGCAGGCACCCTGCGGACACAGGAGCCAGTCTCCCCTTCCTCCCTGAGCTGGGGGGAAGGGCGGGGCGGTGTCTCCTGGAGGGAGGGGCTCCTTTCTAAAACACGCCTCAGTGGACAGGCATCTGTCTGGCAGAGGTCAGGATGGGACATTGAGTCTGCAGCCCCTGCCTTGGGAGCCCTGCCCAGGCCGGGGCATGGCATCGGGTGGAGGAATCACAGCGGTGCCGGCCTGAGACCTGGGCTGCTGCTGGAGATGAACCACCTTTAACGCTTTTCTCTTTCCTTTTCTGAACAGTTAGAATTTGGAGCTGGGGATCTGCAGGGCCCTCTCTTCGGTCTAAAGCTGTTCCGTAACCTCACGCCAAGATGGTAAATATACAGAGATTAACCCTCTTTGAGGCCTTTGTGGATTGGAGAACTGGCTATGTGATCTCTTTGTCAAGGTCATCTGGAATTGCCGGCTGCGCTGTGGGTCACTAGGCAGGCGCTGAAGCTGTGGGAGTAGAGTGCACAGAGCCCTGGTGGGCCTGCTCTGTCTGGTGGTCTGCAGTCCTCTGTGGGACTGTGAGGACCCCGAGACTCGGGGGAGGCGCCTTCAGGGGGCATTGGTTAGCGTCTGACACATTCATGAGCTCGGGCACCATCTCTGCCCCCGAGAATGAGGGTAAGCTCTGAAAGGGGCCCCTGAGCAGTGGAGCTCGGGAGACCCCTGTCTGTGGAGCGAAGGCACCAGAGCTTTGAGCCCTGGGGCCCTAGTGTCACACTCCTAAACCCCCTCCCTGTCCCTTCTGGACCAGCAGGGGTGTCCTCGTTCGCACTCGGGATACTGTGAGCTCAGATGGGGATGAAGGGGAAGGTAAACCAGCTCTTTGCTGGGCGGTGACACGTAGCTCCAGGAGGCCTGGGGCGGGAGCTCGCTCCGATGGGGGTGGTGGTGGCCCCTGCGGGGGAGACCGGCCCTGCCCTGGGGTCTGTAGTGAAAGCAGCTCCGCAGGCCCATCCGACACATGGAGCGGAGGGGGAGTGCGCAGTAGAGGGCGCCACCTGGGGCAGGAGCAGAGCGCAGTGTGGGAAGATGGGCACGGCCTGGGCAGAGAACGCGGGGAGGGGCTCCAGGCTCCCGATAGCCTGTCGGTAGAATCCGGTTTCCCACCTCTGCTCTGGGACTTGGACCAGGGTCTGGGGAGGGACAGCATTCATACTTTTAACCAGAGCATCCGGTGAGCAGTGTCTATGCGTGTCGGCGTGGCCCTGACCTTGTCTGCCTAGGGTTGTCACCTCTGCCCCAACCCCTAATTTGAGCAGGCAGAGCAGGGCATTCTGAAGACCGGACACGTGAGGAGACACTTGAAGAAAATCCATTGGCCATTTCGTCTAGTTGAGCCTCGAAGTGTGCACAGAGCGGTCACCGGGGTCTAGGGCTGGCTCGCCATCAGCTTTGCAGGTGTGGAAGTTCCATCATAGCCTCCAGGTCGGCAGACCTAATGGAGGTTCATAACAAGGACACTGGTCATCAATGTGCAGTGTCAGCTCTGAGGCGCCCTGGTCCCAGCTCAGCTTCCTTGTGAGTCCAGATCAGTGATGAGAAGTTGATTGTGTGGAATCGGCCCTAGAAAGGCAGCAATGTTCTGCAGAAGGTTCTCGGTCTCCCGTGCAGGGCCTGCCTGCTGGTCTCCCCCAAGGTCTGTCTCTCTCTAGGACGTGCTGGAAAATCAACAGTGTCTTGCTCTTTATATTTTGGTTCTTTTCAATGTCACTGTGTCACTCTCTTAAAGTCCAGGGGTGACTTTTCTCTCTCTTCTTGCTTATTCCCAATTGTGACTAAAGCAGAAAACAGTAGCCTTTTGGTGTGACTTGAGGATGAGCTGAATGTGCGGGGAGGTTAGGTTGGGCCAGGGGAGGGCAGAGCTCATTCATTTGGCTGTGGGAAGCCATTGAAGTCTGTGAGAGGAGCGAATGTGATCAGAGTTACCACATTGGTTATTTTAATGGCAAAAGGGTCGCCTCAGAGCTTGGGAAGAAGAGAGAAACTAGATTTAGGCAATCTAGTGCCTGCGGCTACCAAGGCACCCTGTTTGCTCACCTTTGAACACCTTGAGTCAAATGGTGTGAATTCCTTTGCTTCTGAAATGAAATACCCCTTCTAACCAGAAGGTGGGGCTGGCTCCCTGGAAACAAGCTGCAGAGGCCTTCCTGCAATGGCTCGCAGTGCGGGTGCTGGCATGAGGTCGCAGCCACACACACTTCCATTGTAACTAATGAGATGCCGCAGGAACTGGACTCCTGTTTGTGTCAGCCAGCCTGGTAAAGCTGGTTTCGTTATCCGTCGTGTGGCTTAAAAGTCACAGGATCTATTGAGGACGTTGAGGGAGGGCTTCGGGCACCAGCTCCCAAGTAGCTTCAGTCTGTGGGTGGCCGTCAGCATCCCGTGGGCAGTCTTGTGGTGCCTGGGCCCCCCAGACATTCCGGCTGAATTGGTCTGGGTGGGCTCTGGGCAGTGGTTCTCAAACTGCTGCCGTTAGTCACCTGCAGCTTTTAACGCTCCAACCGGAACCCTGGCAGGAGCCCACCCACAGCGTTCTCTAAACTCGAGGTGAGGCTAGAGTGCAGCTCCCCAGGCGATTCTGACTTGCAGTGGGCCTGGCTCCTTGGCTGGGAGCAGGCAGTGCCTCTGGAGGGACTGAAGTGGGGATGGGTGGGATGGGGGTGCAGATCAGCAGGGCGACAGCGGGAAGATGTCTACTGAGTCGCCCTCTGTCTCCCTCTTGTGATAGAGGCTCGGCCTCCTGCTCTCCACGCTGGGGGTGGCCCGGGGTAATGGGCGTGCTGTGAGCAGGGTCTTAGCAGAGAGGAAGGGGCTGGGAACAGCTGAGAGCCGGCGTCATCCGGGACCTTTCTGTCTGCCCCTGTCCCAGCTTTGTGACGACTAGCTGTGCGCTGCAGTTTTCGTCCCGAGGGATCCGGCCTGGCCTCACCACCGTCCTGGCTCGGAACCTGGACAAGAACACCGTGGGCTACCTGCAGTGGCGGTGGGGTATCCAGTCGGCCATGAACACGAGCATCGTCCGGGACACCAAAACCAGCCACTTCACCGTGGCCCTGCAGGTGAGGCCGCGTCCGCCCGCTCCCTCAGCGTGCCCTGGCAGCCCGCCCCAGTCTGAGCGCTCGGAGGGACCTCAGGGGACGTGTCCCCATCACTCCCTCTTGGGGTGGAAATGCCGTTCTCAGGCTCCCAGGGTAGCTTAGCTGTGTCCAGTATCCTAAGCCAGAGGCCTTGTCACAGCTGCTGCTGGGAGGCGCCCACAGAATCGGGGTGGGGGCAGCCCCGGTTGGTAGGTGACCAGAGCAGAGTGTGCACTCAGATGCCACTTGGGCTGGGCAGGGGAGTGAGACAGGCCGCCCCTCAGGGGCAGCTCCGTGTTACCAGGTGTACCAGTTAATAATGCGGATTTTGTGATCAAAGAAAACACAGTAATTTCAAGAGAAACATCTAAAGTACTTTATTCAAAGTGATGTCCATCGCTAGCTACACATTTCCCCATCTTTCAGGTAATTTGTGGATACCGTCCCAATAGAACTTTTCTTGTTTTGAGGCAAACCATTCAGAGACCCAATTTTCCACTTCTTCGTATGTTTTGAAGGGCTGCTCAGACAGTGCGTGTGCCATCGATCGGAACAAGTGGTAATCTGAAGGAGCAAGGCCAGGTGAATATGGCGGGTGGGTTAATACTTCCCAGGCAAGATCTTTTAACGTGTCTTAACTGGTTTTGAAGTGTGTGATGGTGCGTCATCATGAAGCAAAATTACTTTGCTGTGTCTTCTGGCACATTCTGGTCGTTTTACGATCAAAGCGTGGCTCGAATTGATTATTTGTTGTCGGTAGCGATCAGTATTAATGGTTTCACCTGGTTTTAGAAGCTCCTAATACGCCACACCTTCTTGATCCCACCAAAAGCAGAGCATTGTCTTCTTTCCAAAGCGATTTGGCCCTGCAGTCGATGTTGATGGTTGACCTGGGTCAACCCATGATTTTGTGTGTTTGGGATTCTCAAAATAAATCCACTTTTCATCGCCAGTCACAATTCAATGCAAAAAAGACTTTCTTTTGTGCCGTTGAAGCAACATTTTACTGATGACTTTTCAGTTTTCCATTTTTGTCTTTCATTCAGTTGATGTGGCACCAATTTTCCTTGCTTTAAAATCTTTCCCATTGCTTGTAAATGATCGGAAATTGTTTGCTGAGTAACGTTTAATCTTTCTGCAAGTTGTTTTTGAGTTTGACACGCATCTTCATCCAATAATGCTTGTAATTGTTGGTCTTCAAACTTTTTCGGTTGACCTGGACGTTGTCTTTCACATCAAAATCATCACTTTTAAAGCATTTAAACCAGCGTTCACGAGTATCTTGAGGTGGAGCATGTTCACCATAAGCTTCCCGAAGTATATAATAACTTTCAGCAGCACTTTTCTTCAAAATAAAGTAATGAATTAAAACTTCTCGCAGATGCTCTTTTGGCACGAAATTCGACATTTTTTAAGCGTAAAAATATCTATGATGTTAACACCTTCAGAAAATTTGACATACAAAGTTTTGAAGCTTGTTGTCAATACAACAAAATAGCATACATATCAAATCGCATGTATATCAACATATGTGTAACTCCACCTATTGAAAAAAATCCGCATTATTAACCGGTACAGCTGGTAGACTTCGTTCTCATGAGAAGGCAGGAAGCTGGGTTTTATGTGCAATCTTGTGTAAATATTGGCTACGGGTAAATTTTCCCACACCTCATGGGGTTGCCAGGTGGTGGCCCTGCCGAGAGGCCGGCCTGCGGTGTGTGCCCAGCGGCCAGTCACGGGCAGTGCCCTCCTGGCCACAGGGTCCCGGCCACCGGCCATGTCTCTTTCCCTGTCTTCTCAGCTCGGAATCCCTCACTCCTTCGCCCTGATCAGCTATCAGCACAAATTCCAGGATGATGATCAGACTCGCGTGAAAGGGTCCCTGAAGTGAGTGCTGGCCCCTGACCCGGAGCCTGCCCACGGGGTCTGCAGGTGGAGCTGGTTGGTGGAAGAGCCTGCTCTGTCCACCTGTCACGTGTGACATTCTCAAGCGCCCCCTGCCGAGAGGCAGTGGGATTCACTCCTGTGGGGGCCCAGGGGTTGAACTGGGGGTCGAACAGCCAACCTGGATCGTCAGTGTCCTGGCTTTGTTCTGTCCACTCCCTGTGGGTGGTGGCAGGGCGGGCGGATGCGGGACCCACCCCAGTTGTGATGACAGTACTGTGGACGGGCGCTGAGGGCCCTTGTCGCATCTGCGCCCTCAGGGCCGGCTTCTTCGGGACGGTGGTGGAGTACGGCGCGGAAAGGAAGATCTCCAGGCACAGCGTGCTGGGGGCCGCTGTCAGCATCGGCGTCCCGCAGGGCGTTTCTCTCAAAGTCAAGTAAGTGGGACTCGGATACTTGTGGCCACCCGTTACCTGGCTTCCGTGCTCACCTGGGCTTTACCTACGTGAGGGCTGAAACAGGTTTCACTTGGTGATGTTCTCAAAGGAGCGGTTGCCTCTTCTGTCTTTGGTGTTAAAGCAGATGTCAGGGAGCCCATGAACCGCCCCCGTTAGTGAGGCCCAGCTTCCACGGGTCTGCGTCCTCACTGCCCCGCCTCCCCAGCGGCCTGGGCACCTGGCCCCCTCGCCGACACCACATGCGCCTCCAGCGTCCTCGGCAGCACAGGCAGCGGCGGTTATCCCTCTGCACCGGTCCGTCCTGCCTCTGCTGCCTCTGGCTTGACCTGGCCGGTGGCTTCTGATCGCACAGCCTGAGAAATGGCCTCGCGCTGCCTCCTGTGTGTGAGTGCTGGGAACCCTGACCGGCCTTCACGCAGACACGGGTTGTTGCAGTGGAGGCCACCCTCTGCTTAAGCCCCGGCACTGCCTCCGCGGGGGCAAAAGCCAGCGTCCCTCAGGGCCCCTGTGACCTGCCGTCTGGCCAATGGGTACTTTACTTTTCAAAGAATCAGATTTTGGCTTTGCTGATTTTCTCTACTGTTTACCTGTTTTCTGTTTCACTGATTTCTGATTTTATTTCCTTTTTTTTACTTATTTTTATTTAATTGGCTCTTCTTTTTCCAGCTTTTTAAGGTCAAGCCTTAGATTAATTTTAGACTTCTCTTTTGTTGTTGTTAATCCTCACATATTTTCATTGATTTTTTTTTTTTTTTTTTTAGAGAGACTGGGAGGGAGGGAGGGAGACGTTGATGTGAGAGAGACGTCCATACTGGTTGGTGCCTGCGTCAGTCGTGTGCTTCTTTTGATTGCTCTGCAGCATCACGTTGTGTAGCTGTGCACAGTCTGTCCATCAGTTTAAAGATGTTTCCATTGTGCCCTGCCGGGTGGCTCAGTGATTGAGCATCGTCCTATGAACCAGGAGGTCACGGTTCGATTCAGGTCAAGGGCACATGCCCAGGTTGGGGGCTCGATCCCCAGTAGGGGGGGCGTGCAGGAGGCAGCCAGTGATTCTCTCTCATCATTGATGTTTCTATCTCCCTTCCTCTCTGAAATCAATACAAATATATATTTTTTTAAAAAGACATTTCCATTGTTTATAGTGTTTAATGACTACAAACAAAGCCTTTTAGACATTCGCGTAGGTTTTGTGTGAACAGTGAGTTTTGATTTCTCTTGGGTAAACAGTAGGAGTAGCTGCTGAGGTATCTGGGAGGTGTGCGCTTACTTCACACCAGGTGCCCAGCCTCCTCCGAAGCGGAGGTTTCATTTCACTTTCCCAACAGCAGCGTGAGCGTTCCAGTTTCTCCGCTTCCTCGCCAGCCTTTGGATACGGTCTTAATTTTGCCTATTTGAGTGGGTGTATAGGTATATTCTGTTATGGATTCTTTTGTGTTTTTTTTTTTTAATATCTTTTTATTGAATTCAGAGAGGGAGGGAGGGAGAGAGAGAGAGAGAAAGAGAGAGAGAGAGATAAAAACATCAATGATGAGAGAGAATAATCGATTGGTTGCTTCCTGCACGCCCCCTACTGGGGATCAAGGCCGCAACCCGGGCACGTGCCCTCAACTGGAATCGAACCTTGCAGTCTGCAGGCTGCTGCTCTATCCACTGAACCAAACCAGCCAGGGCTCCTGTTGGGGTTTTGATTTGCATTTTCCTAATATCTAATGATGGTGAGTTGAGCATCTTTTCATGTGCATATTTGCCATCCATGTATCTTTTTTTTATCTTTATTGTTGAAAGTATTACAGATGTTCCCTTTTTCCCCACTAACCCCTCTAGACCACCCCCACCACCTGCCCCGGCCAGTGAAGCCTGCATTTTTAAATCCTTTGTCTGGGTTCTTGTTGGGATGTGTCTGAGTTTGAGTGTTCTTTATCATTCTGGAGCTGCTTTTATTTTTGAAGGATGTTGTCACTGGACATAGAATTCAGGGTTGATGGGTTTTCTCTCCGCGCTCGGAAGGTGATGTTCTGCTTGTCTCCTGGCCTCAGCTGACTCTGACGGAGCTCCTTCCCCAGTGGGACCTGCGTATAATGTCTGTTTTTCTGGCTCCTGGACTTGCGTTTTCCTTCTGTTTTTCAGCATCTGACTGCCCTGTACTAGGTGCGGCTTGGTTATACCTGCTGCTGCTTGGGCTTTGGTAAACCTTGTGCATTTGTAAAATTAAGTGCTACCTCAGATTTGGTATTTTTAGGCCATGGAGTCTTCAAATACATACTCCTGCCTCGTTCTCTCTCCTCTCTGGGCCCTAACCGCTTGTATATTAGGTCTCTCTCTTTTTTTAAGGGAGGGGAAGAGAGAGAGAGAGACATTGGTGTGAAAGAGCCACATTGATTGGTTGCCTCCTGCCCGTGCCCCAACAGGGACTGGGGACCGAGCCTGAAACCGAGGTATGTGCATTTGACCGGAATCAAATCTGCGACCCTTCAGTCGGCAGGCCAACGCTCTATCCACTGAGCCGAACCGGCGAGAGCTGTATTCGATCTCTTGCTGCTTCCTGCAGGTTCCGGAGGCTCTGCCCATTTGTCTTAAAAAAAGACGTTTCCATTGTTGACAGAGTTTGATGACTACAAACAAAGCCTATATAGAAGCACCTGCTCCGGCCGCCCACGTTTCTCTCTGTTCTGCCTCCTGAATAGTTCCTGTTGGTCCCTCCGCACGGACACTGGCTCTTCTCCTCAGCTGGGTCCGCTGTTGGGCTGTTGGCCCAGGAGCCCTCCAGTGAATGTAGATGGCTTTGAGCATAGTTAAAACTTTAAACCCTCACCTGTGCCCTAGCTGGTTTGGCTCAGTGGATAGAGCGGCGGCCTGCAGGCTGAAGGGTCCCAGGTCCAGTTCCACTCAAGGGCAGTGTGCAAGAAGCAACCAGTTTTAGCCAATCAGCTGGTACAGATGAGAGGTGCCCTTAGGCTAAAAGCTGGGGGACCAGGAAACCGGCTCCATTCTTCCAGCGCCAGCCCTCTCTTTGCCCTCTCGTACCTGACAGTCCGCCTGAGGGATGATGGGTCCAGTGAGAGCCGAGTGGCCGTTACTGGGAGCAGAACTCCTCAGCTTGCTAACTTCGGGTGTCTTCACACGCTCTCGCGGCCAGGTAGACTAGGACTGAGAAGTGGCTCTGTCTCCAGGACACCTGGCGGAGTGTCCCCTCCTGTCTCCGAGGCCACATCTGCTCTGGGCAGGCGTCATTCTGTGGCTTTGCCCTTGAGGTCAGCAGGCTCTGGGCCTTTCTTCCGTCACATTCATCACATCCCGCAGCTAAGCTTTGGAATGGGGCCCCCACAGGAGAGGGGTTCCTTCCACCTGGCGTGCGGTGTGTCAGAGGCTCTCTCCCTGGGGCTGAGACCCCGTAACTTCCCTGGAAACCTGACTTGCCTTCCATGTTGCTTTGCTTTTGTTTTCAGGTTAAACAGGGCCAGTCAGACTTACTTCTTCCCTATTCATTTGACGGATCAGCTGCTTCCCAGCGCCGTGTTCTACGCCACCGTGGGGCCCCTCGTGGTCTACTTCGCTATGCACCGTCTCATCATCAAGCCATACCTCAGGGCCCAGAAGGAGAGGTGAGTGTAAACCGTGTCACGGGGACGTCACTAAACAACTCTCTGCCTCAGTTTCCTTGACTTTCCCATGGAGATGATACTAATAGAGCCCGCCCCATATTTATATTAGGAAACATATTTAATGTGTGCAAAATGCTTAGCATGGGGCGTGGTCCAAAATAAGGAGTCAGTAAATGTTGACTGTTCTGGAAGGGCTGCTCTTAGCCTGCATCATTCATTCCTACTTTCAGAAAGGATTAGTTTACAAAATTGTGGAGACTTTAAACCAGGGGTTGGGAACGTCTAGCCCGCAGGCCAGGTAAGGCCTTCGAAATCATGTGGCCTGGCCTGCCAAGGCATAGGGTGCGTTAATTCAGCGAGTTCAGGGTCCTGATTTCCCAGGAGGCTTGAGGCTGAAACAGGATGTGCTGGCTCAAGGCTTCTAACGGGACAGGTGCGCGCTGCCCGGGGTCCCTGTGGTTGCCGAGGGGAGAGTGAATGTATGGGTCTGAAGGCGTGCGCGCTCCTTCCCAGAATGTTAGTGGTAATCTCCGAAGGTTGGCATCTCCTGTGACGCACCTGCTCTGACCTCCCACGTCCCTGAGTCACTGCAGCTGAGGCTTCTCTCCACGGGGACAGGCGGTGGGTTTCCCGTCCGCTCCGGCGAGGAGGTGGGAGCCATCCAGGGACACGGCGGAAGCTGCATGGCCTGTGACAAGCAGATTGGCTCGAGATTGTCTTGGAAATATTTTTTTAAAGTTCTGGGACTAGGCGTGCAATAAGATCACAGACTGTTTGCTGGGCACAGGTCCAACGAGGGTAACACCACGCTAACGTGTGGCTTGTGTTTTGTCGCCTAAGGGAACTGGAAAAACAAAGGGAAAGCACAGCCACCGACATCCTGCAGAAGAAGCAAGAGGCGGAAGCCGCGGTAAGCGCTGTCGGCCCCCGTCCTTTGCTCTGTGCTCTGAGCGCTCCGGGCCACGGGCCTCCCCTCGGTCTCAGGCCTCAGGTCTGGGGCTCGGGCTGCTTCCCCGCAGCTGCGCTCGCATCGCAGTCTTTATGTCGCCACTGGCGTGTCATTCCGGGAGCTGCAGGCTCAGTTCCGAGGATGAGACTCGGTGACCCTCGGAAGGCATAGCAAGGTGTTTTCACGTGGTGGGTGGTGCCCCCTCTCCCTTCCCGTCACGTGACTTGTTTTACGTGACATAACAGACGTCCAGGATAAGTGACAGTACTGCCGGGTCCCTGCGGGCAGGGGAGGCTGTGTCTGAACAAAGAGTGGAGCCCGGCGAGGGCCCTGATGGCCGCCTGCCCCCTTCTTTGCAGGTTCGGTTGATGCAGGAATCTGTCCGAAGAATAATCGAGGCAGAAGAATCCAGAATGGGTGAGAAGGCGTGGCCTCTCTTGGGACAGGGTGGGCGAGGGGGTTCTCAAAGGAGCACCCGCTCTGACTGAACCCGTTCTCAGGCCTCATCATCGTCAATGCCTGGTACGGGAAGTTCGTCAACGACAAGAGCAAGAAGAGCGAGAAGGCGAAGGTGATCGACGTGACGGTGCCCCTGCAGTGCCTGGTGAAGGACTCGAAGCTCATCCTCACAGAGGCCTCCAAGGTACAGGCTAGGCCCCCCAGGACTCGGACAGAACGGCTTCGGGGGCAGCTGGCCACTGGGAATGGCCATGTGGCCATTTCATCGCATCAGAATCCTGCCCAAGCTCATACCCAAGTTACGGCCACATGGGAGCAGTTTACTTCACGCTGTCACCCATTCATCCGCTCAGCAAGCATTCACTGAGCACCTCTATGTGCCAGTCACGACAGCAGACAACCCCTCTGCTCCCTTTCCGGAGCGCGCCGCGCCCAGCGTTGCGGGCCCCTCCTCCCCGCCGCATTGCCTTGGCCTGTCCCTCTCCTGAGCTCCCAGGGCCCTTCCTTTGCTTCTGTCATGTGTTTCCTGAGCTGCAGAGGCCAGCTGCCTCGTTCTGCTACCTCTGCTCTCTAAATGAGCTTTCTCTTAGAATTTGAAAAACAAAACAGAATATACATCCTGCCTTCGTGGAGCTCGCCTGCTGCTATTGCTCGCCTTGTGCCAGAGGCATGTGAGGTCGCCTAGCATAGCCGAAGCTCACGCTGGAGCCTGGGGTGTGGACAACGAAACTGAATTAAAGTGCAGATTTGCACCCTGGCCTGCGTAGCTCAGTAGTTAGGGCATCAGCCTGCACACCAGAGGGTCGTGGGTTTGATTCTCAAGAGCACAGACCTGGGTTGCAGGTTCAATAATTGGTCCTGGTCTTGGACCTGGTCCTGGTCCTGGTCAGGGTGTGTGTGGGAGGCAACCAATCAATGTGTCTCTCTCTCATCGATGTTCCCTCTCTTTCTCACCCTCCCCCCTCCCTCCCACCCTCTCTAAAATCAGTGGAAAGGATATCCTCTGGGGAGGGGTAACAAAATGCATATAAAGTGCAGGTGCGCTCAAGGCCAAGCGCTCTAGGCCCCAGGAGCCTTCCAGTGTGTCCATCTTGGTGGGGCTGCTGTGAAGACGAGTGTATTGGGGGCAGCGTGTTGAGAGGGGAGGCTAGGACTAAATAGGCAATTTTTTCAAATTCTCATTTCTTTCTCCTCAAGTGGCCAAGGGTGCGCCTTCCAAGGGAGGAAGGCCCTTCCAAGGGCGCCACGCCTGCGGAGGGGGGGGAGGGGGAGAGACGGTGGGCGTGCGCATTAGGACGCCTGTCTGGGCCCCTCGAATCAGGGTCTCTGTTCCAGGCTGGGCTGCCCGGCTTCTACGACCCGTGTGTGGGCGAGGAGAAGAGTCTGAAGGTGCTCTACCAGTTCCGGGGCGTCCTGCACCAGGTGATGGCGCTGGACGGCGAGGCGCTCAGGATACCCAAGCAGTGTGAGTAGCCGCCCGCGGTCCCGCCCGTGCGGGGACATCGTGTGGAGCCACACCACCTGCCCGCCCTTACCGCCTGGGAGCAGACGACGGGGGCCGCCCCCCTGGGCCTGGGATGCGCTGCCCTGGGGGGGGTCAGTCTTTCTCAGGTGGAATTACAGGGAGCGCTTTCCTTGAACTGCCACTCGGGTGGCAGGGTATGAAGCACTCCCAGCTGCTCCTTTACGTTCCAGAACCATCGGTCGGCCGCCGGCCTCTGGTCCGAGTAGAGGCCGGCCGTGGAAACAGTTGCCTTTTGCTGCACTGAGTCTGTCCTTTCTCTTACAGCTCACAGGATCGATACAGATGGATAAACTGCTTGAGAAAAAGGATTAAAAGAGGCTGCAACAATCTTTTCTTGGGAGTCTACAAATTTGGAAGCAGGGAAACCCAGACATCAGAAGTTTATTTTATATTATTCCTAAGGAGGTGGTGCCGTATCAATTATGTGAAGGGACACAGACACCTGCTTTTGTGGGTGCTGTAGGCAGACTGAGGCAGCCCCGCCAGGACCAGAACCTCAGCACAGCCGTGTCTGTCTCCCAAGGATCATGTCCCCGCGGGAAGGGCCCTGGGCGCCACCCCGTCGTCCTTGGTCTGTGTGGAGGTCTCCGGGAACATCCTGCCTCACACAGGACCGGGACTGCCCTTCCTGACACCACCTGACCTGGAAAGGAAGGGAAGAACAGGTCTCCAGTCCAGCGAGCATCTGGGTGGTCGACTTCCGGAAACCGCCTTTTCCTGCTGAATATGGAGGAGCGTGGGTTTATAAATCTGCTTTTTATCTGAGAACAACTGGCTTGGGAAATTAATTAGTCTCTTCTGTCCTCCCAGAACTTCTCCAATCATTCCACTGGCACCTGGCTTGCGACAGAGCAGTGACCTCTGTTCCCAGGCCCATCCCTGTCACGAGTCACTTCCTTCCAGGACCCGCCCACCCATCCCATGAGGCTCAGCCTGACCTGCCTGTGCCCCACTCCGCGGTGCAGTGCTGGGGTGAAGAGGGTCAGGAGGCGGAGGGGAAGCAGAGGCCTGGACCACCCGCCACAGACTGCCAAACCCACCCTAGCAGCTCCCAGGCCCGCGCCTCGCCCGCTCGGCCAGCAGGTGGCGCTGCTGCTCTGCGCACCCTGACTGGCCCAGCTCCCTCAGGAGACTCCTTTCTGGGTGTCTGCTCCCCAGACCTCCTTCCTCCCTCGCCTCTTTGGTGTAGGAGCCAGGAAACTGCCGAGCAGCCGGGTCTGTTACCTGTCATGAGAGGCCCGTGGGCGGTGGTTCCAACAGCTTCAGGCTTCACCTTGGCGCTGGTACCAGTGGAATCGCTAATAACCCCTCCCTCCTGTCCCTCCAGTTTTTACAAACAATTCAGATTGTCCAACTATGAAATATTTATCTCCATTTTAAAAGTCCTCTGAGCTGCTGCTCTGATGTGAATCGTGCAATACGCGTTGCGTTTATTAAGTCTGACTTTGGACCCACCCCGTTCCCTCCGAGCAGGTGGCTCCTCTGTGCACTGACTCTTTCTTCTGCCTGAAGGGACTGTGCAGGAGGCCTTTCCCCCCAATAAACTTCCTGAAAGCAGGGGGTGTGGCGTGCATCTGTACACTGTGGAGTGAGGGGGGGGGGGAGTGAGCCACCAGAGGGAGGAGTCTCCTCAAAGGCCGTCCCTCCCCTCAGCCTTCACTGCCCACCTCTCGTCAAACGCTGCGGTTGCACTGGGACAATCCGGCCTGTTTTCCGCACTCGGCAGGGACTGGAGGCAGAGTCCAGGGCTAGGAGCTCTCTTAGGCTGGCTTGCTTGCTTACTGCTTGTCATTTTTACTAAAATCACCTTTTTTGTAGTCAGAGGCGGTCATGCCCTGCCTGCTCTTCAGCGGGAGACAGGAAGTCAGTCTCCGCAGCATCACCAAAGCGAGCAGGAGAGAGAACTTCGCATTAGTGCTTGTTTTCATTTTTTAACTTTAAAAACATTTTTTTTACTGACTTTTAGAGGGGGAGGTAGAAACATCAGTCAATGTGAGAGCGAAACACGGATCTGATGCCTCCCACAGCCCCCTACCAGGGATCAAACCAGCAACCTTCTGATGCATGGGGTGACGCTTAACTGAGCCACACCAGCCAGGACTATTTTTAATTTGTTTAAATGTATTTTTTATTGATTTCAGAGATGCACAGAGATAGGAACATCAATTATGAGAATCATCGATCAGCTGCCTCCTGCATTCTCCCCACTGGGAATGGAGCCCACAACCTGGGCATGTGCCCTGACTGGGAATTGAACTGTGAGCTGGTTCATAGGTCAGCGCTCAACCACTGAGACACACCAGCCGGGCCCAGGACTATTTTTTAATTGAGAGAAACATGGGTTTGTTGTTCCATGGATTTGTGCACTCTGGTTGCTTCTAGTATGTGCCCTGATTGGAGGTTAAACCCCCAATCTCGGCGTATTGGGATGGTGCTCTAACAAACTGAGCACCCTGGCCAGGGCCAGCGTTCCTTCCCTGCAGTGTAGGAAGACGCTTGGTCGCCTAGTTCCATCAAACCAGGCCGGGCAGAGGCATCCTCAGAACAGAGGCCGCCGTCAGCCGGAGCTGGCTGGCCGGGCAATGGAGGGCCCAGCCTGCTGCCTGAGTCCTCTGTCCGCCTCTGGTGTGGTGGGAATGACCCCTGCACCAAGTTCCTCCCCATGGGGGTGTCTGCCACTCTGCTCAGCCTGCTGTGGTTCTGAGGACGCTGGCCTGGCCCGTGCTGAGTGGACAGCTGGGGCAGTCACTGGATGACCACGTTTCTCACGTTCACAGCCCGCCGCCGCCACACCACCTGAGGCCGCACTGGGCTCCTCGCCTGGCGTGCCTCCCCGTCCGCAGCAGGACTGGAAGGCTCATGGCCAGAGCCCCCGAACCGTGGTCCCACCTCCCGGGCTCGGATGAGAAGGCCGGGCTGCCGGGCTCAGCTCTGCTGCTCTGGCCGGGGGCCTGGCCGCCCCGCTCCACGGGCTCCCAGGCGGCGGCACAGCCTCCGCATCACCAGCCTCTGGGCCTTCAAGCGCTTCCGGAGCGTTTCGTTTTCCTTCAGGGTCACAAACAGTTTCTCTTTTAGGGCACCTAAGTCCAAAAGGGCGTAGCTGTGATCAGATGGCTGCGGGGGGCTGGCCAGCTGAGCAGGGACCTCAGCTGCTTCCGGTGTACATGGCAGGACCTGGGGACGGGGTGGAAGGTAAGCCCAGAGGCCACAGCCAGGGACCCGCAGACCGCCCTCCAGGAGAGGTGGAAGGGCCTCGGTCTCCCCACAGCTCTCCTGCTGCCAAGTCTGCCCACCTGGTGGCGCTTGCTGTCACTGGGAAGGCCTGATGTCAGGGCCACACCCCAAGGGCTCCGTCTGGGCACTGGTTTTCCTCATTTTATTTGAAACACGTCCCCTCTTGCCGAGACCAACCCGCCATGTGGCACCTTGGCGCCTGGCCTTACCTGCCCCACAGGGTCTCCGGCGCTGGGAGGCGGCTGCGGCCCTTCGAGGGCAGGATCCGTCTTTCTCTCCGGCCCGTGCTCCCTGGCCTCGGCTTCTGGGAGGACCTGGAAACGCAGGGCAAGGCTGCAGGCAGACCGGCCCGGCGCGCGCAGACCGACCTTGTCCTTCTCAGAGTCGGCATTCCCACCCTTGCCGGCCGGGTCTGTGTCTTCCCGCACCGGCTGGGAGACGGGGCTGCTGCGACAGTGGCCTGATGTTGGGCCCAGTCGGGGTGTGAGTGAGAGACCTGCACCCCAAGAACCTCATTCTCAGGCCCATGTTTATCCAGGTATCCGGGGCCTTGAAACCCAACCCACCTCCACCTCCGCCCACCGGTATCTGTTCTCCCAAGATGCTCCCAAACCTTGGCCAGAGGCCCTGAGAAGCCAGGGACCTAACTTGTGTCGCCCTAGGGCCTGGCATTCTAGGCGAGTAGTAGTGCCTCAAACTTTGCTCAATGAGCGGCAGCGTGTGGTGCAAAACACCGCCTCCATCTGTCCCCAGCGCTCAGCCGCCCAGGCCAGACCAGCTCCGGGCACCAAGCACATCTCCAGCCCCCCCCCCCACCCGGGTTAACTGCAATCCCTTCTGGGACACACAGGACCACAGGGAAGTGACCTAACTCCTCTGTCACAAACACGCTCTGGGTTGGGGTGCAGTCGCTGACAGTGGGCAGCGGCAGCGAAGCCGCTCGGTGACCGCTCCACCGGCATGGCCCATTCGCGGAGAGCTCTCAGCCAGCACCCGCGGCCCCGGCAGGACCTCGGGGAGAGGTGCTGGGTGGCAGTGGCAGCCTCTGGCCTCCTGATCACAGGTGCCCAGGCCCTGGCTGGCTACTAGGAAGGGGTCCGAATGCAGCTCAGGGGCCGCCTCCGCTGGGAAGGTCTTAGGTCTTCGCTGCGCGGCTTGGAGCCCGCGTGGGACCAGGCGTAAGTGAACCGCATAAAGGACCAGGCTCTGGCCACACTCGCCAGTCGCTGCTTCAACAGCCTCCTGGTGTGAGGCGTGACTCATTTCTAAATCGGCTTTATGTTGGGGCTCTCCTAAAAAGAAGGTCATGGCCATCAGGGCTGGCTGGGCCCGCACCCCGGAAGCTAAGCATGCTGCCCTCCACTCCACTGCCGGCTCCTGCCTCCCTCCTTGGACGTGTCACCCTCCCCACAGGCAGCCACGCACGGAGCCCGGGGCAGGCGGTCTCGGCGGGTCCCACGGGCCGGCCCGGGCCGAGCACCCACCTGCCTGGCGTCCCTGAAGGCGAACTCCGTGGGCACCGCGTTGTGCTTCAGGTTCTTGCGGTTCCCGAAGGCGCTGAAGCACTCGGGGCGGAAGTGCTCCGAGCAGATGACCGTGTGCTGCTTGGGCTCGAAGTTGCCCCGGCCGATGTTCAGCACCCATTCCTTCAGCAGCTCGGGCCGGCTGAACGGGAACCTACGGCCAGAGGCGGCGGCGGGAGGAATGAGCGGGCATTTCCACATCATCACACGGTATCTAGACAACCGGGAAAGTCCAGTAGCCTCACTCTGTTAAACCACATCCCATTTCTGGAAGCTTCTGTCACGCTGTCTACAGCATCCTTAGGAAACGTGAGACCATGAACGTGGCCAAAGAGCTGATTCCAAAGCTGCATGTGCCAGGTGAGCCTTCACCCGTCCCCCTGGGAGCCCGCCCTGTGCGGGGCCTGCTCTGGGTGCCGGGGGGAGGGAGAAAGACGCCCGGCCTCGTGCAGCCAACGTTCCAGAACAGTGCGGACGCTAACGGGCAGACGTAGACTGCGGTCAGGGGCGGCCACCTGAGAGCTGTCGTTGGAGCCGAGGTTGCTGGGAGTGGGAGCTCACGGGTGTGGGTATCAGAAGGGAAAGCAAGCGGCAGGCGTGTGCCTGGTGGTTAAAGGAGCCATCAGAGCAGATGTGGCTGAGACAGCAAGAGTGGGACCGAAGGACACGAGTCTCAGGCCGATCTGGACAGAGGGTGACGACCGAGCCCAGCCCGCCGCTGCAGGAGGGTAGGGCTTGACAGAGCGCTTTTGTGGAAGGGGGTGCGGGGGCGAGTCTACGCGGAATGGGCTGGAGAGTGAACCGAAGGCAACTCCACCCCCAGGCAAATACCTGACTGAAACGGACACATGCACCGCAAGACTGGTCCCAGCAGAAATGCTGAGCCGGGCGTTGGCGGTGGCCAAAACACGGAGCACCCAAGGCCCTTCAGAAGAAGAGTCGAGTCTGGCCAAAACCGGTTTGGCTCAGTGGATAGAGCGTCGGACTGCGGACTGAAAGGTCCCGGGTTCGATTCCGGTCAAGGGCATGTACATTGGTTGCGGGCACATCCCCGGTGGGGGGTGTGCAGGAGGCAGCTGATCGATGTATCTCTCTCATCGATGTTTCTAGCTCTCTATCCCTCTCCCTTTCTCTCTGTAAAAAATCAATAAAATATATTAAAAAAAAAAAAAAAAAAAGAAGAAGAGTCGAGTCTGGCTTCGCACTCAGTGGAAAACCACGCAGCCGTGAACTGCAACTGGGCACGGCTCACAACTATGGCCAAGAGCTAGGGGTTCTATGGCGACGCCGGTGACCGATGGTAAACTCCTAACGGGGCAGGTCATGCTGGGTAGCCACGCCCCGAACCTGTAATTCTTTAGTGAAAGGGCAGCCTTTGCCTTGTCCTTCATTTGTATGCATCGAGTTGACACACCGTTATCGACCCTGCAACCTAACCCCCCAGCCCCCCCCAGGCAACCTTCGCGTCCCCCCTTGTTTCAAATGCGTAGGAGACACCTGGGAACCCATCGAGTCCTCTACACGTCCGGTCATTTCTTCCGTCGGCAGAAACAGAAACGTAATGGTGAGGAGAACCGACAGGCGGGCTCTGGCCGGGGCGCTCAGCCGCGGGGGCGTGGCCGGTGGCGGGAGGGGCGGGGCGCGGGCCTGCCCGGGAGAGCGGTGGGCATTTGTTTTTGAGGGGTTCAGAGGCTGGGCTTTGGGTCTTAAGGGGGGTCCAGGGTACTCATCAGCTTTTTGCTGAAGGGCCCGCACGTCCTTCGGGGCGGCTGGCAATGGCCCCAACTGGGGCCGTGCTGTCTGGGAAGTGCACACCGTTCCTCCCAAGTGTCCTTGCGGCGGGGCGGCGGGGTGACCGGGCGGCTGCACACGCCCTGCTGCGTACCTGGCTCGGCGCCCCCGGCGCCCCCTCCGCTCGTCCAGGCCGGCCCGCCCGTCTCAGCGCCGCCGGGAAGCCCCGAGCTCCCAGCAGGCCGCCGGCGGGAGGCTGCGCCCTCGGGGCGTTCCTCAGCCCTCCCCCCGTTCCCACGCGCCCGGCGGCCCAGGCGCCCGGGCCGTGACCCCGCCCGTCCCGGTCCCCCCGCCGCCAGGCCTCGGGCTCCCGCGGGCGCCGCGGCCAGTTGGCCCGGGCGAGGCGGGCCGGGCAGCCAGGACCCGCGCCCCGGCGCCCGCGGCCTCACCGGTGGAAGGTGAGCTGCTTCCTGCGGCTGCTGTAGCGGTTGCAGCACTGCCGGGCCGCGCACGACTTCGGCATCTCCAGAGCCCAGGCCCGGCGCCCCTAACAAAGATGGCGGCGGCGGCCGGGCGGGGGCGGCCGGGGCGGGGCCTGTGGGGCGCGGTGGGCGGGGCCTGTGGGGCGCGGTGGGCGGGGCTGTACGGGCGCGGTGGGCGGGGCCGGGGCCGAGGGGCGGGGCCGCCGGGCGGGGCTGGCGGGCCGGGCCCTGCTCCAGGCTCGGCTCCGTGGCCCGCATCCTGCGTTGTCTGATGGGCTTCCCCTCCGTGAAACCCCGATTCGCTGAGGACCGTCGCCCTCACCCCGTTCGGGGCCCCTCAAATTTCATACCCACCAACAGCCTTAGACAACTGGAAACAAAGGCTCCGTGCCCAGCCTGGCCAGTATTTTCAAGACTTTAGATGCTTAGATTTGGGCTGCGCGAACCTACAGGTCCTAGTTGGTCCCAAACTTGAGTTCCATACAGCTGACAGAACAGGCTCAGGCACTAGGGGCGCCAGGTGTAAAGGGGGGGTATGTGCACCCCCAGATCCCAGTCCTGCTTAGGGAACCTGAGGCTGCAGCTTTCACAAAGCCGGGTAACCACTCACTGGGGTTTAAACTCAATTTGATGAAGAAATTATGAGCCCTAACCGGTGTGGCTCAGTGGATAGAGCATCAGCCTGCAGACTGAAGGGTCCCAGGTTTGATTCCGGTCAGGGGCATGTACCTTGGTTGCGGGCACATCGCTGGTGGGGAGTGTGCAGAGGCAGCTGGTCAATGTTTCTCTCACCCATGTTTCTAACTCTCTATCCCTCTCCCTTCCTCTCTGTAAAAAAATCAATAAAATATATATATATTTTTTTAAAAGAAATTGTGAGCTGCTCATGTCTGTTCATACTATGGTTTCTGGAGAACTTACTAGCAAAGGAGGTTGAAGGCTGCGAGCATTTTTCATCCGGCTAAACCGAACTTGGTTTGGGGAAGTGATGAAGGCAGATGAAACACAATTGTCCCTTAGCACCTTCAGCACAGAACAAAAACACCTGAAGCTAGACATCAACCTCAAAGTAGCAATATCTTTATTTACAAAATATACAGTTTCACAGAAACAGCTTCGCTTTTTACACAAACTTTACAATTACACAGAACCATGTAAACGATGTTAAGTGTCTGGCCTGGCCAAAGCCAATGGGAGGGACCTGCTTTTGGGGTGACACCTTTCCCTCCTCACTTCATCAGCCACCAACCAAGAGCCCTAGCTGGGCCATGCCTCATTTGCATGAAGCTGATTGCAGCTGCCAGCTCGATCAACACATCACACACAAAATCGAGGTGTCCTGACTTCTTAGTCACCACCCACAGGGATGCACCCGTTGAGAACACAAAGGAAAGGAACAGAAACTGAGATGAATGTCAAGCCTCCCAGGAGCCCCCAGGCCTTGAGCCTTCGAAGAGCAGATCGAAAGCAGATCGCAATCGCCAGCGCTGGCTGTCCCGCTGTAAAATCACAGGTGCTCTAAGTGCACCTTTAAAACTTGGTGGCGTTATTGTTAAAGAAACAAGAGAAACACTTTGGAACTTTGGCTATTCTCATGGTGAAGACACTGGACAGGCAATGTCCTGGGGCAGATCTTTGGCAAATTCCTCTCCCAACTTCTCCTGCACATTTGCCCTCGCCAGAGCCAGAGCCAGCTGTCTGGGGAGGAGGTTGTTTCTGAGCCAGCTTCTTACCATTTCTCTCTCCTGCACAACTTCTCCTTTGGGGATCTTGACTGGGTTTCAGAAATTATGCCTATTTTTGTGTTAATAAAAGCAACAGAATTCAAAACAAAACAAAGGCAGTTGGCTTGTCAAGCATGAATGATGCCAGGACAAAATATGGGCTCTGATTGGCCTGCAGTTCAGCGCGTGGTGCTTCAGTGAGAATGTGGAGGGGAGACGGGTCCATCCTGCTGTAAACAAGTATGACCAAGCTGGGCATTCTTCCCTTTTCACGCTTTTACAAGAAACAATGTTTATGAAAACACACCCATGGGTTTACAAAAAAAACAAAAAACAAAAACACCAATTATCGAGAACCAGTATTTGAACTGCTGAGCGCCATGTCCATTTGGGACAGCGCTGAAGCCCTCCTCCCGTGGAACCCTAGGACCACCAGTGTCCCAGGGTAGAGACCTGGAGCAGAGCCCTGCAGGTTTCCTCCGGAGCCGGGCCCACAGGGGTGTCCCCAAGTCCAGATCCGGGGACCTCTGCACAGCTCACTGTATATACCTGGAGGCCAATGTTAACATATCTCACTCACCAACTCAAACCAAAAAGGTTTCAAGTCCTAACCTTGGCCTGTGGGACCAGCAGGCCAACCTGTCAGGGGACACTAAGAATCACCCGTGGGGGAGGCCCTCCTCCCAGTTTTCCTCTACCCATTCCCCATTCCCCCGTGACTGCCTAACCTTTACACTGCTACTGGAATAATGTGAGGGGAGGAGAGGCGAAGGAACCAAAGTGCCCCCCCCTCAAAAACACCTTGCCTGGGCACCCACAGGCCCCCATACACCAACTGGAGAGAAAGGGCACCCAGGCAAAAATCTGCCAATACTTTTGGCTATAGCGTGCAAAAAGACAGTTTTTACATCGTGCAAAACGGGAAACGGTTATGAACACGGGCCACTTCAATCTCCCAACCAACCCTCTTTCTACAGAGAAGTGGCCACACACGACCCCTTTCAACAAACAGAAGGAAAACTAGGGACCATTGGTCGCCCCCCGCCCCTGGCTCCTCTCAGAGTGAGGCCGAGGAGTCCAGCAGGCAGCCCGGGACAGCGGGCCGGGAGGGCAGACCGCTAAGGGAGGGGCAGCTCTGATGGCTGCTGTACAGACACTTATGGTAAAAGACACACTCAGGAAAACGTTTGTACGTATGGCTGTTCGTTAACAGGCCGGGGAAACCATCGTCCCCAACACAGCGGAAGCAGGAGTAACAGCACTTGTTCCAATCGGCGGGAGGTGGTTAACGAGAGCAAGGATTCACCAGGACCAGGGACCTCACTGTCAGCTGACCCACACCCAGTGCCCGGCGCTCGTCCGCCTCCGCTGCAGAGAGCAGCTCAGCAGCAGCTTTGGCCTCAGGACTGGCGTCAGTCACCGGCTATGTACAGTCTACACCGTGGACGGCCTGTCCTTTTGCTTAGGCACCTGAATGGCAGGGGTCTGCCTGCATCAGAGCTGAGAGTTCTGTGCTCAACTAAGAAAGGGGCCAAGAAGCCCACCGTCCCGTCCCTTCCGATGCCTCGCCGTCTCCCACTCGCCAGCAGTCAGTCCAGAAACAGCTTCCGGGAGCCCATCCGGGAGCGGCTGGAGCGGCGGATGTCGAACTTGGAGTCCCGGCACTTTTGGCAGACAAACACTTCCGGCACGTTGGACTTCCGGATTTTGGCACAGGACAGGTGGATCCAAGTGTGGCACTCGTTACACTCTATCATCGGGCGGCCGGCAAATGGCTTCATGCAGAAGCAGGTGACGAGGTCCCACGAGTCGTCGTCTGAAAGAGAGGAACAGTAAGAGGAAGGAAGACATCTCCTGAGCCTCCCCATCAGGAGAGCCGCCCTCCAGTGGGACAAGCAACAGAACCAGAACCCGGTTCCACTCCCGGTACCGCCTCCGCGCTGAGCGCCGTCAGTGCGCAGAAAGGGCGCCCAGCGCTGTGGACGGGAGCACGGGGACGGGGCACCACGAGCCGCAGTTTGTGTATTTCGAGGTCGGGACTCTCGGCTGTCTCTAGCGGCGATCACCCCTTCCCTAAGCACCTGGGCCCACCTTCTTGCACCTTTCTCCCTTGAGGCGGTGGGCGCACTGAGACAGGGACCTCCCCGAGACTCCGGCTTACGATCCCTCTCTTCCAATCACAGCCAAGCGTGTGGCCGCCGTCCGGGACCGCTCACCTGAGTCCACCATGATGTCCTCGTCGTTGCCAGTGCTGTCCTCATCGCGGAACACCACCTGCTTCCCCTGCCGGACGATGGTCCGCTTGCCTTCAGTCTTTATCTCTGTGACCTGGTCCGGTGACACGGCGGCACAGGAGCCGCTGGACGGAGTGTCGGAGTCCCAGCCCGAGCAGGGGTCGCCGGGGGCCGGGGGCAGGTCCTGCAGGGTGGGACTCGTGGGCGTCTCCACATACGGGTCGGCGGCTTCCAGCTTCAGCAAGCTGCCCATGTACCCCTCCTTCCCGGGCACCTCGCTGTCCCTGCGCTTCCTCTTCTTCTTCTTCTTCAGCTTGTCGGTCTTCTTTCTGTCCAGCAGGAAGTTGCTGGGCTTGGCGCGCTGCAAGAGGCTGGGCTGCAGGTGGCCGAAGCAGCGGTCTGAGACCGGCAGGGGCACCCCAGACGAGATGTCGGTGAAGCCAGGGTCCCAGCCGTCGCTGTCAACAGTGCCCGCCGTGCTGTTGGCAGGGCTGGGGCTGCTCCTCAAAGGGAGTTCCTGAAAGGACCGAGGCAAAGGTTCCGGTTAATTCCACGGTCCCGGACGCCGGCCCCACAGAGATCTCCCAGGCACCTGGCAGGGCCAGGCCGCAGCCTTGGGCTCACAACCCCAGGCTCCCAGCTCTCCTCAGCACTGCTCTTTAGGAACAATGGCATCTGCATTTCATTGCGACCTTCCAGACAACATGCCCCCAGGAGAGGGGACCTCCTGCCCTGGTGGAACCCTCAGGAACCTGGCTGGTGCTGGGTGGACCCCTGTGAATGGAGGGGAGACCCGCTCTCCAGCCCAGGGTCCTTCCCTGACTGGAGCATCTCCCTCCCTCTGTCCTCCCACAGGATGCATTTTTTAATTAAGTGAGTTTAAATTAGTTTTGAGAATTTCCCAGTGCATTTTTTAAAAACTGGAGATATCCCAAAATATTGCAAAAATTAAAGTGGGTAATTACTGCCCCAAAGCAGTGAGTGAGCTCCACTCTGGTTCCTTTAGACCATTCAAGCATTTTATTTGCAAATAATGGCCACGTTCTGCGTGACACAAAGCAGGCATGATCCCGAGACGGCGATGCCAGGGATAAACCAAGCTGGGACCTGGCCCCGAGGAGTACTGGGTCCCTTCTTTCAGCCGCGGTCAGTATGAACGAGGCTCTCAAGTCTGAGGACCATGGCAGTGCTGCGCCACAGTTCTGCCCATTTATCAGCAACGGGGGGGCGGAAATCCCTGAAACCCCGTGGGATTTGGGCCGAAGTCCCCGCAGATTCTGTACGGGATGTGCAAGCAACCAGGAGGCTGCTCGCCAGACTCCAGACTCCACCATTCACTGGCCTGTGACCCAGGGCAAGGTGTTCCCTACCTGTGCCCATGTCCTCGCTTTAAAATGGGGACAAATAATTCCCCCTACCTCATACTGTAAGAGCCACACCCAGTGCCTGGCCATAGTCAGCACTCAAGAAATACTGGCCGTTAAGAGCAAGCAGATAGTAGCACAGAATAGGGAATAGTCAGTAATATTGTAATAACTGTGTACAGCATCAGGCGGGAACTGGAAATAGCAGGGGGAACACTTTGTCAAGTATACGACTGATTGTCTATCCACTATGCTGTACACCTGGAACTAATACGATACCATACTGAATGTAAACTGCAATTGAAAAATTAAATTTAAAAAAAAGGGCAGGCTGATAGCAAATAGTTATTTTCTTTTTCTTTTTAAATATATTTTATTGACTTTTTTACAGAGAGGAAGGAAGAGGGATAGAGAGTTAGAAACATCGATCAGCTGCCTCCCGCACACTCTCTATTGGGGATGTGCCCGCAACCAAAGTACATGCCCTTGACCAGAATCAACCCGGGACCCCTCAGTCCGCAGGCCGACGCTCTATCCACTGAGCCAAACCCGCCAGGGCGCAAACAGTTATTTTCAAGCAAACTTTGAAAGTTTACTAAGTCATTTCTAGACAAGCCTGCATTTTATTTTCTACCAGAGTTTGAGGAACCATTTCCCAGGCTGGTCTAAGTTTCCAAGGAAGACTTTTGCCCACTCTAATCTGAAGTCCTCCCACACACACCCCGGTTTCACTGCCAGAAGGGTCCCCAAAGTGCTGAAGATTACCTCCTTGGGATAAGGGATGTAGCCGGCATAGGCCAGGACAAAGGTGCAGAATTTGTTGAAATCCTCCACCGTCCTTCTTCTCTTGTAACCGGGGGAGTACTCCTGTGAGCAGGGAGAAAGGGAGTGTGTTTGAAAGTAGACACTTGTAGGTGGAATCACACAAAAAAGCAAGCAAGTTGGAGCTTTTATGGCTGCCAGCAACTCAGAAACACGCTGCAAGATTTACCAACACCTTAGACACAACACCAGGTAAGCGCAGGTCAGGAAGAAGCCCTTTCCAGAAGGCTGAAAGTGGGGGTGTTGTGCCAGTACTGGGAAACTGGCTAGGAGATAAAAGCTTGTCCAAAAGCCCATTTCTTAGCTCTCGCCGGCCTGTTCTGGTTATCTGTTCGCTTCCTATCAGTGCTAATAACTACTTTTTTGCCACAGGTTTTCCATTTTGAAAATAAGCTGCTGCTGCAGCTGTAACTGAAGCCTTGAGTGACTTCAAAAGCCAACTGCTCTTACCCTTCCCAGCTCCCTCAAGCCTGACCCCTCCCCAGCAGGGCTGCTGGGGGCCTCCTCCCCGGGCCCCCCGCCCGGGCACTTCCGGCTGCTCCCTCTCCCACTCCCACACCCACAGGCCAGCACCCGCGCCGCGCCGCTCCCAGACGGAGCAGGAGTCCTGCTGGGCTCCCTGCCGCGGACGGAACCCCAGTCCTGGCTTCGGAGCCCGGTCGGTCCGCGTTCAACCTAAATCTCCAGATGCCCTCGCCGACAATGACCTGTCCCCCGAGAGCAGAGCAGCCCAAGGAGACGAGCCTCTATCTGCTCCGGAGCAGACCTACTTGGTCTGGCTTAGCACCAGCGGGCCCACCGAGGTCCTGGGCCTGCCCTCACCGCCCTGCCCCCTCCACGCGGCCCGAGGGCCCCGCGCCCCGCTAGGGCGAGGGAGGGAGAGAAGGGGGGCTCCGGCCAGCGGGGCGCCACTGGTTTTCTCAACTTGGTTCCAGCAAATCACCTTCGGCCCCGGCCCCGGCCCCGGCCCGGCCCCCGAGGGCGCGCAGGTTAGCGGAGCGCCGGGCTCCGCGCAGGAAGCGCAGGAGATCCCGCCTCCGCCCCGGGAGCGCTGACCGCCCTCCCTCCGGCCGGGGGGGGCGGCAGCCCTCGGCCCTCCAGCTCTCGGGGAAACTTTATTTCGGCGGGGAACGCGCAGAAGTGGGTCAGGAGCCGGGGTGCGAGAGGCGGTCGGCGGCGCCCTCGGGCGCGGGGCGGGGGACCTGCGCCGCCCCCACCCCGCCCGCCGCGCCGCCGCCTTTAGGGAAAGCAGATGGCGGTGCGGCCCCCTCCCGTCCTCCCGCGGAAGCCGCCCCCCGCCGACACTCGGCCCCGGAAGGTGCGGGGCCCATCCCGCGGGGGAGGGGGCGCGAGAAGCCGGCAGAATCGGGGGTCCGGGGATGGCAGGGCCCGCAGCCCCCCGAGCCATCAGCGCGGCGGGAGAGCGTACCCAGCGCCGCCTCCCGCGGCCCGACCCGCACCCCGGACCCTGCGGGCCTCGGGGAGGGCGAGGGGACCGCGGCAGGGGCGCCAACCGGGAAAACCGAGGGCCGATCCCCGGAAGGAGGAGTGGGAGGCGGGGCGAGCAAAGCCTGCGGGCGGGGGGCGGGGGCCCCGGAGGGGAATGCGAGCGCGCGGAGGCCGGGGGGGGTCGACTCGGGCCCCCGCAGGGGTGGGGACCCCGAAAGACTAGGCTCCCCAGAGCCGGAGGGGGCGGGGGCCGCGCGCGAGTCAGGGGGCGGGGCGCGGGCACCGGGCCCGGGGGATTAGGGGAGCAGGCGGGGGCGCGCAAAGCCGGGTCCCGTCCGAGGGGGGCCGTGAGCCCCTCCGGAAGGGGGATGAGGGGCTCCTCCGAGAAGCGAGAGCGCGGGGCGGCGGCGCTCGGCCCGATCCCCGGGGGCGGGGAAGGGGTAAGCAAGGCTGCGGGGCGGGGCCCGGAGCGCAGACAGGTCCCGAGGCTACCGAGGCCCGGGAGGGGTCGCCGCTTACGGCCGCGGGAGGGACGCCGAAGCGGGGGCCCCAGTGGGGGGCGGGGTTGGGCGCCGGGGGGCGACGACGGAAAGCGGGGGGAGGAGGCGGCGCTCGGGTGGCGGGGTCCGGCTCCGGGGAACGAAGGACGGAGGTGGGGGTGGCCGGGGGGATCCGGGCGCAGCTCTTACCTCTGGGTGGAAGGCGGCGGCGCAGGAGTCGGAGTCCATGTTCAGGGTGGGGGGCGGCGGCTGCGGGAGTGCTGGGGCCGGAATGCGGGCTCCGGACCGCGGGGCCGCTCGGGGCTGGGGGCGCCGGCGGCGGCGTAGGACCAGGGCGGACCGGGGAGGGGTCGCCCCGGCTAGAGGTGATGGGGGGGCTCGGCGTGTCGCGTCCCGGACTCTGTGTTCCCGGACCCGCGGCTCCACGGCCGAGCAGAGTTCGCGATGCAGCTCCCGCGGCCGGCGCGGCAGGAGAGGCGGGAGAGTCGCTGCGGGGGGCGGCGGCGGCGGCGGCGAGCGGGAACCCGACCGGCTCCCCGACCTGACGCCCAGTTCGGCTCGTGTCTCAGGAGGGAGGGCGGGAGATCCGCGAAGCCTGTCGGGAAATGTAGTCTGAGAGGAACGGGAAGCCGATAAGGAGGGGGCGGGGCGCGGGGGCGGGCGCTGGGCATTGTGGGAGACGTAGTCCCAGGCTCCGCCGCTGAGGCGCACAAAGCCCGCCTCGAGGACTCCAAACCCCATAGAGCTCCGCGGCGCTGCGGAGGCGGTGTCTCCGGGACTGGTGACGGCCGGAGCTGGGGGCTGTGCGGGGGCTCGCGCCGGCTGGGTGGTGGGGGAGGGGCCGCGCGGGCGGCAGCGCCTCTGTCTCCGCGGGGGCGGTGGGGGCGGGGCTGACGGCCTTGGTCTGGGAGCGCGGCGGCGGCGGCGCCTCCTCCTCCTCCTCCTCCTCCTCCGCTAGGATTAGGGGTTCGTGCTCCTTTGTGGGGCCGGGGTCTCCGCGCGAGAGTGGGGGTGGCGGCGCTGACGTCGGGCCACCCCCGGGCTTGGCTCCCCGAGCGTCCGCCCGGGGAAGCGAACTTGCCTTCGCGGCCGTGGGTTTTCTGGCCGAGTCCCCGGGGGCCGGGGCCGGGGCCGCGGGACCGAGACCCTCGTGGTCTCCGGAGGAGCCACTCCGGTGTCGGGTTTCGGCGTCTGAACGCCCCTCCCTGGGACCGATGCTTTGGAAGGTGTCTGCTCTCCTCTCCCCCAGCCTCGGGGCCGCCCCTGTGCTCCCACTCGGGGTGACTCCCGGAGTTCACGCCCTCCCAGGGCTGCAACTGAGGCAGGAAGGTGACGGAGGTCCTCGGAGCTGTGGCCGACTTTGTGCACTGACACTGAACGGAGGCGTTTGACAACTTTCCTGTTGGAGGCTGGTGGCTGCGGACGCCTGGTTGAGCAGTAACTCCGCTGACCACGTCCCCAGGAGGGGGCCTGGCATCCTTGCACATTTCTGAAAGGAAAGTCTGTGTGCCCGTGACCCGGTAGCATATCCTGTAGCTTCGAAGACAGACAAAGAGGAGGGACGTAACATTTTAAATTTGAATCAGAAAACCGACTTTTCGATACACTACATCAGAAGGACGGTTGGAAGAGCCCCCGAAAGAGAAGATTATTTCCCAGGAGGGAGGGAGTGCCGTTGGTTGGCCATGGCCAGTTGAGGCTACGAGAACGCTGATAGAAACATTGAGTGGTTAAGGGACTGGGTTTATTTTAGAAATGCTCTTCTCGAGCCTCAGTTTCCTAAGCTATAAAGATTTCAGGGTAGTACTGGCCGCAGGCGGAGCTGGTTTACTATTGTTGTTTTTTAACGTTATTTCTGCCTTGTCTTGGCAGGTTGGAGGGCTCCCCAGAGGTGGTAAGGAACAGGCACTAGGCGCTTTACAAAGCTAGCGAGATAACAGTAGGCATGGGGCTTGGTCTGTGGAAACAACAGTGACAACTTTTTTTTTTTTTTTTTTTTTTTTTTTTTTTTTTTTTACTTTACAAAAAGTATAAAGGGCTTTTATTATTTGTAACATAGGCACCCTTATTTAAAGTTAATGAATTTTTATTCTAGGGATTTCACATGTTCTGAGTCCGTCCACTGCCTTAGTTCCTCCTGAGTTTGAGCCTTAATCACCAGGGTCAGGTTCACCAGGAACACCTTGGTTTGCTGAAGAAGGAAGGGCCAGGAAGGATACTGTCCTGTTGGTAGTTTAAAAGTACAGATGCCAAAGAAGAATTAGTAGAGGTGGAATCCAAAGTGGAGAAAAGGGATTATTATTATTATTATTATTATTATTATTCTAGAGAAGAGGAAGGGAGAGGGAGAGAGAGAAACATGGACTGGTTGCCTCTGGTACCCAATCTGGTTGTGTGCCCTGACCAGGAATCGAACCCGCCACCCTTAGGTGCATGGTACGATGCTCCAACCAACTGAGCCACACCAGCCAGGGCAAAAGGGAATTTTTTTAACTGATCATTATTCCCTATGGATGAAACCATTTTTTACGATGTACACATTAACACACTGACTCCATTAAGAAACTGAAATAAAGAACTTGTTCATGATAATGACTGGATGACAGACAAAACAGCCTAGAACTCAGGGACCACTCAGTCACACTAAGGAAAGAAACCCCCCAACTTGGACTGTTTCACATGACAGTGATCACTCTTGCTCTTCGGGTATCCAATAACTATTTCCTGAAGCTTTTAGTAAATAGTTCTTAGCACATGGGTGTGACCAGGACTACCTGCTCATCTCCCTGCCTGACACTCTAGGGCAGCTATTTTCAACCTTTTTTCGTTTTATGGCGCTCATAAACTACTAAAATTCTGTGGCACACCCAAAAAATATATTTTTTGCCGATCTGACAAAAAATAATAGGTATAATTCTGATGCATTCACACCGGATAGCTATTACAGTATTAGCTGTTGTCTTTATAATTCTGATGCATTCACACCGGACAGCTATTACAGTATTGGCTGTTGTCTATATATATTTGTATTGATTTTAGAG
This sequence comes from Ia io, assembly GCA_025583905.1. Classification (NCBI taxonomy): domain Eukaryota; kingdom Metazoa; phylum Chordata; class Mammalia; order Chiroptera; family Vespertilionidae; genus Ia; species Ia io. The sequence continues at coordinate 2,920,189 of JAJQQW010000004.1, read as the reverse complement.
AGAGGAAGGGAGAGGGAGAGAAAGAGAGACATCAATGTGAGAGTGAAACATCAATTAGCTGCCTCCTGCACCCCCCCTTCCCCCTCCCACACACACACACCAGGGTTGGAACCTGCAACCTGGGCATGTGCCCAGACCAGGAATCCAACTGGCAACCCGTTGGTGTACTGGATGACACCCAACCAACTGAGCCACACCAGCCAGGGCTGGTGTTACTTTTTTGACAGTCTAAGAGAAAAGACATCAGCCTCTGACTAAATAGGTAATTGCATCTTTTGTTTTGTTTTGTTTTTACTATGTGTTTTTTATTTGATTTGATTGATTTTTAGAGAGAAGAAGGGAAAGAGAAACATCGATTGGTTGCTTCCTGCACGCCCCCTACCAGGGAGCAGGCCCAAAACGGCGGCATGTGCCCTGGCCTAGAATTGAACTGGTGACTTCTCGGTGCATGGGAAGACACTCAACCAATGGAGCCACACCAGCCAGGGCAGGTATTGCATGTTTTCAAAATGCTTGCGGCACACCAGCTGAAAATTGCTGCTCTCGTGAAACAGAAAACGTCATGGAGAAGGACCTTCTTTGTCTCTCCTTCCTTTGATTTCCCTTAGAAATGTCACCCTTTGGAGAAGGTATAGAATTAATACTTACCGCCCTGGCTGGTTTGGCTCAGTGGATAGAGCGTCGGCCTGCGGACTGCAGGATCCCGGCTTCGATTCCCGTCAAGGGCACACGCCCTAGTTTCTGGTTTGAGTGCAGGAGTCAGCCGATCGATGGTTCTCTCTCATCATGTTTCTATCTCTCTCTTTCCCTCCCTCTCTGAAATTAAAATATACATATATATTAAAAAATATTTTTTAAAAAGAATTAATACTTATCATCCAGTCCCTAAACTCAAAAAAAGGACTATAACGCCAGTAATTGACTCACACTCAATGGCATAAAGCGTGGGTAATAAAGCTGACCTCTTGGTCCGACAGGCGTAGGTGTCTTCAGTGTATTGTTTATTTCTCGGGGATGCTGCCATGCTCCCGGGCTCCAGGGCAACTCTAGAATTCCAGGATTCATGCAAGAGCATGAGCCACAGTAGCCAGATCCTTGGAGTTTATGGTTTTTGTTTGTTTTTTTGCTTTAAAAAATAAATTACACCTCCGGCTTGAATGCTAATTCTCCGATGATTATTGTTACTTCGGAAAGAGGAAGAAAAAAGCCAACATTAGCACAGGTTGTGACAAGTTTAAAAATACTAAGAATACCACGGTTTCCCAGTAAGTAACTTGAGAATGTAGTTATTTTAATTGGGTTACCAAATATAGCTTCACCTTCCTAAATCTCACTAGCTACGCTGCATTCAGGGAAGGTTTGCGCCTCCCACTTTAACTCTATGTTTGAGTGTGGGTATGAACATAACCAAGGGTTTATTTTTCCTGAAATTATTTTCTGGTGTTTCAGCTTTTTGTTCTGTTTTTTTTTTGTTTGTTTGTTTTGTTTTGTTTTTTAGAGAGGAAGAGATAAGGGAGCAAGAAAAAGAAACACGGATTTTTTTTGTTCCACTCAGTTATGAATTCATTGGTTGATTTTTGTATGTGTCCTGACCAGGATCGAACCCTCAACCTTGGCATACGGGGACAATGCTCTACCCAACTGAGCTACTGGCAGGACTTAATAGTCTATTCTTACGGAATTTTTTTTTTCTACCCTCAGTTATCCTGCCTTTCTCACTTCCATTTCCAGTAGAAGAAAAGAATGAAAACCCATCAAAATATTATTTCAACTTTTAGTACCTTGACTACTGTATTAATATAACTTAAAATCATTAATAGCACTCTCTCTCAGGGAGCACGCCCATGCCATCCCTCTTCCCCTCTCCTTCCCCCCCAGGCACATATCCCCTAACCTCTAAGGGACCCCATGAGACTTACAACCAGGGGAGCCATGGCGGGGAATGGCAGCTCATCCTGTGGTAACCCCTGAACCTGTCTGCAAGGCCCCCTTTTCTCCCACTTCCCAGTGAGCTAAAGCAGCCCAGCCTAAGCTCTCCTGTGGCTTCTCCTATGCCCTTCCTCGTTTCACTGCCCTAAGTGTGTTTTTGCTGCAGTCAATAAATTCTTGCTTGCTTTTAAAATAAATAAATGACCCTAGCCGTTTGGGCCCCGTGGGGAGAGCCTTGGCCTGCGGAGCGAAGGGTCCCCGGGTTGGATTCCAGTCAAGGGGCACTTCTCGGTTGCAGGTTGCAATGGCCTGGGGTCTCATGCAGGAATCAATCAACACATCGATACGTTTCTCACACATCGATGTTTCTCTCTGTCCTTCCCTCTCCCTTCCACTCTCTAAAAATCAATAGAAAAATATCCTCGGGTGAGGATTAAAACAAATAAATAAAACCATTAATAAATAACCCCTACATTATATACTGTCAACTTTTCTTTCTTTTTTTTTTTTTTTTTTTTTTTTGTCAACTTATACTGAGGAAAGTAACCTATGCATAGAAGAATCAAATGCTTTTTTTTAAAACACTCCTGCCACCTAGCCTGATATTCTTCAGGGCTATCCACCCACCCTCCCTTTTTATTTTTATTTTATTTTATTATAGTTCTTTTTATTTTTCATTTAATATATTTTTATTGATTTTCAGAGAGGAAGGGAGGGAGAGAAACGTCAATGATGAGAGAGACAGTGACCGGCTGTCTCCTGCACAGCCCCCTACTGGGGATCAAGCCGCAACCTGGGCATGTGCCCTTGACCAGAATGGAACCCGGGACCCTTCAGTCCGCAGGCCAAAGTCCTGTCTACTGAGCCAAACCAGCGCGGTAAGGCTCAAATGCATTTCTTATGGTTCATACAGGAAAAAAATATAAAGATTAATAGCAACACTGTGTGCCAAACACCTTAAATATTTTCGCTTATAGTATCTATCTCATTTACATATAATAAAGCACTTAATGGATAGAGAATACTGTAAAATTCCTTAAAGAAAAAAGTTTATGTATAATAAGTGTGTTACACTCTACATGGTAGGCAGCCCAGAATCAGGGAAAAAATCCGTGTTTAACAGGAAGAAAAGGTGCGGTCTGTTTTTGACTAAATGCTAAGGTATGTGTTCCCAAATGTTCCCCGAGGAAAAGAAAGAAAAAATAACAGCAGCCTTTAAAATGGTCTCCGTCACTTCTTGTCCTGTCTGCCTAAAATTAGAATTTAAATATCTCCGGGTCAGGGCGCAGATAGGAGTCAACCAGTGGGTGCGTGGATGAGTGGAACAACAAATCAGTGTTCCTCTCTCTCCCTTCTTTTTCTAAAATCAAATAAAAATTTAAAAATAAATATCAAAATTAAGTAGTTTGGATGTTTAAAATTGCATAGCACCATCTTTTGTGAAATCACACTAGCATAAAGAAGTTACTTAGGCAAAGATGATTTTCCTCCTTTTAGTAAAGGTAAACTTTCATGGCTGAAGTTTAACCATTAAATACAAACATTTCCCCACCAACTATTGCTTGTGTCCATTATTTTTCAATAAAGCTGGAAAGAATCGCCCTGCTGGTGTGACTCAGTTGTGTGGGCATCATCCTGTGCACCAAATGGTTGCTGGTTTGATTCCCCGGTCAGGGCACATGCCAGGGTTGCAGGCTTGATCTCCAGTAGGGAGCATACAGGAGGCAACTGATGGATGTTTCTATCTCTCTCCCTCGCCCTTCCTCTCTCTCTAAAAATCAACTTAATGCCCTAACCGGTTTGGCTCAGTGGATAGAGCGTCAGCCTGTGGACTGAAAGGTCCCAGGTTCAATTCCGGTCAAGGGCATGTACCTTGGTTGCGGGCATATCCCCAGTGGGGGTGTGCAGGAGGCAGCTGATCGATGTTTCTCTCTCATCGATATTTCTAGCTCTCTATCCCTCTCCCTTCCTCTCTGTAAAAAAAAAAAATCAATAAATTTAAAAATAAAAATAAAAAATTTCTTTCCTTTAAATAAAAAATAAAAATCAACTTAAAAATCTTAAGGAAAAAAAAAAAAAAAACCTGGAAAAAACAACTATTGCTTGTTTGGCAAGTGTTAACATCTTCGCCACCCAACAATACTAGTAGTAGTGTTCCAACCCGGCCAGGGGGTGGGTGCTGTCTGAGGAATGTACGTCCCCTTAATTAATACAGTTTGGTGACTGTATCTGTCACACTGTCATACAGCAATGAGTGAATTTCTCACATTCCCGTGTTGAACTTAGGAGATTGATGAGAGAAAAAAAACACAAAACTAAATAGCACACCTGGGTTGGTAGGTTATTAAAAATTCCAAACAGCTGATAAGTCTAAATCTGTCCCTTTCTTTTCTAACCACATTCATGTATTGACTTAGATATACCCACCTGGTTTCAAATACCTGTCTCCTAGGTCTGAGATATTAATAATATAGCTTCCTCCCCCCCTAATAACTGAATTTTTAAATTTTATTTTGAACTTGTCTTCTTTAATCCACAGGTTATATATTTAGTACCGCCTAGAGAAAACGTTAACGTCACAGTTTTTTGTAAGCATCTGAACATAACAAAGTGGGTCATATTGTGGGTAACATTTTTCACTTGATACTATAGCACGGACATCTTTCCATTTCAATAAATATCGACATTATTCTTCACAGTCAGACTCAAACACGATTTGCTGAAATAACCCATAACTGGGCTCAGTTCTTAAGGATGGAAACATGACTGATGTCGGAAAGACGATTTATGCAAGGTGGGTGAGTTCTCTGACCTGAGGGACCTTGGTACTTTTCCCTGCAAACATCCACTTCCTGGCTACTCAGACTTCTTGTCGCAGAGTCTGTGCAAGGAGGGGATTGGCCAGGCTCCTGGGCCCAGGAATGCTGTTGCCCCGCTACTAGCTGTGTGAACAGTCCATCTATGGGCAACAGGCAGCGCGCTGGTACCTGACTGTTTTCTTCCTCAGGCCCGGGCGTCCCAAGCTGAAAGGCAGACCAGAAACACTCTCAGGGCAGCCCCAAGAGACAGTCAGGAGGAGGGGGAGAGCCTGCAGCTCTCCGGCAGATCCGCAATGAAAACAAGATGTCTTTCGCAAAAGCTGTGCACGCTTGGCTGGAAGCAAGAAATGACAGCCACTCCCCGGTGCAGGCGGGAGGGTTCATCAGGAATATATGTATTTTTAAATATCTTTTTATTGATTTCAGAGAGGAAGGAAGAGGGGGAGAGAGATCGAAACACCCAGGATGAGAGATCGGCTGCCTCCTGCAAGTCCCCCACTGGGGATCAGGCCCACAACCTGGGCTTGTGCCCTCGACCAGAATCGAACCTGGGACCCTTCAGTTCACAGCCCAGCGCTCTAGCCACTGGGCCACACCGGCTAGGGCAGGAATGTTTTTGTGAAGCTCGCAGGGCAAGGGGGGTGGGAAACTACTAAATGCGAAACCCAGGTTTCAGCTGCAAAACCAGAGGGCTGCCGGCGGAATGGGGATCTGGTCCAAAACGCACAAAGCGCACAGTACAGGAAAACGCTCTGCCAGCGAGGGGCCTTTGTCATCTGTGCAAACGGTACTGGAGCTACAGGAGGCAAAAGAAGACAGATTCCTTTCTTAAATAAGACCGGTTTCTCCTTCCGTCACCCGCCCGTGACTGACAGCACGGAAGGGCCGCGTTCCTGGTTTGAGGCAGGCAGTCTCCTGTCTGACCTTGCGCTGAAGGCCCTGTCCCCGGGGCCCCTGGTGCCCCTTCCGGAACAGGAAAACTGCCTTTTTCCCTCCGGAATGGTTGCCTAGTGCTTTCGGGTCTTGTTTAGCAGTATACCCTTAGGACTTCCCGCTACCCTCCGCCTTCTGCCTTCCCCACGTCCGTCGGCAGGAGAGGAGGAAGCGGGGCCGGGTGTCCAGGGTGTCCAACCCCGGAGCAGGCCAGCCCGCGTCGGAGCGCAGCGCCGGAACCCGGGTCTGAATCGGAAACTGAAACCGCGCCTCGGAGCCGACGCAAGCTCAGGCCCGCGTTCGTCTGGTTTGCAACTCGGGCAGCAGCACAGCCGAGCGCATGCCTGGCTCGGGCCCCGGGTGGGGGCCGAGGAGAAAAGCCACCTCAAGACCCGAGAGCTGTTCTGCTCCGGTCCGCAGTGGGCAGGATCCTGCTGTTCGGACACGTTCCCTTGGTGGGGGGAACTAGCAACCCTCAGGACTAGCAGATAGGAGTTTTAAAGCCTTCGTGCGGAGCGGCCTGCGGCCGGGCGGGCGCCGTTGGGAGTCGGGCGCGAAAGGGGTGATGCCGTCTGGGCGCCGCGCTCGCCCCCACCGGGGTTTGCTCCGCAGCCGGGCCCGGGGGGGGGGGGGCGCGTGGGCAGGCCCGGGAGGCCCCATCCCGGCGCGCGGCAGGGCCACCCCCGGAGAGAACACTCGTCGCCCGCCGGCCCGGCCCGGGCGTGGGCGCGAGGCCGCAGGAAGCCCCGGAAGGGCGGAGAGGGGACGTGCGCGGGCGGCGGTGACTCAGCCGGGCGCGCGGGGGCGGGGAGGGAGCCGGCCGGGGCGGGCGGCGCCGGGCCCCGAGGGGTTAAGTGGGCGGTGCCGGCGGCGCCCCGCCTTCCCCCAGGCCGGCCCCCCGGAGGCCGCGGAGCCCGGCCGTATTTATAGCAGCTGCGCCGGCCGCGCCGCGTCTCTCCCGCTGGCCCCGGCCGCGGCCTCCCCCGCTAGCGCGCCCCGGCCCCGCGCCCCGCGCCCCGCGGCGAAGGCGCCATGGAGCGGCCGGCGCCCCTGGCCGTGCTGCCCTTCTCGGACCCCGCGCACGCGCTGAGCCTGCTCCGCGGCCTGAGCCAGCTGCGCGCCGAGCGCAAGTTCCTGGACGTGACCCTGGAGGCGGCGGGCGGGCGCGACTTCCCGGCGCACCGCGCGGTGCTGGCGGCCGCCAGCCCCTACTTCCGCGCCATGTTCGCCGGGCAGCTGCGCGAGAGCCGCGCCGAGCGGGTGCGCCTGCACGGGGTGCCGCCCGACATGCTGCAGCTGCTGCTCGACTTCAGCTACACGGGCCGCGTGGCCGTGAGCGGCGACAACGCCGAGCCGCTGCTGCGCGCCGCCGACCTGCTGCAGTTCCCGGCCGTGAAGGAGGCGTGCGGCGCCTTCCTGCAGCAGCAGCTCGACCTGGCCAACTGCCTGGACATGCAGGACTTCGCCGAGGCCTTCAGCTGCGCGGGGCTGGCGAACGCGGCGCAGCGCTTCATCCTGCGCCACGTGGGCGAGCTGGGCGCCGAGCAGCTGGAGCGGCTGCCGCTGGCGCGCCTGCTGCGCTACCTGCGCGACGACGGGCTGTGCGTGCCCAAGGAGGAGGCCGCCTACCAGCTGGCGCTGCGCTGGGTGCGCGCCGACCCGCCGCGCCGCGCCGCGCACTGGCCGCAGCTGCTCGAGGCCGTGCGCCTGCCCTTCGTGCGCCGCTTCTACCTGCTGGCGCACGTCGAGGCCGAGCCGCTGGTGGCCCGCTGCCCGCCCTGCCTGCGCCTGCTGCGCGAGGCGCGCGACTTCCAGGCGGCGCGCTACGACCGCCACGACCGCGGGCCCTGCCCCCGCATGCGCCCGCGCCCCTCCACCGGCCTCGCCGAGATCCTCGTGCTCGTGGGCGGCTGCGACCAGGACTGCGACGAGCTGGTCACCGTCGACTGCTACAACCCGCAGACGGGCCAGTGGCGCTACCTGGCCGAGTTCCCGGACCACCTGGGCGGGGGCTACAGCATCGTGGCGCTTGGCAACGACATCTACGTGACGGGTGAGTGGGCTGGCCAGGACTCGGAGCCGGCCGACCCCCCGGCAGGGGTCTCCAGGGTTGGCCTCCCGCGCCCCTGTGGGAGCAAGCCCACCTTCCCGGGAAACCCGCAGGACCTGGACCGGGGACCGCGCCCAGCGGGCACTCCCCCTTCCCCTCACGCTGGGCTGCGGTTCCCCCCAAGCCGGTCCTCTCGACCTAAAAGAAGGGCCTCTCGTGTGAGCGGGACACACAGCTGCTGTTTGTGGGTTTCCTTCCCGCGCTGCGGGGCCTCTCCGGGGAGCCCACTCTTTTCCCCAGGAAGTGCCACACCCCCATTTGGTTGGAAGATACTGGGGCGTTCACCCTGCACAATGGGTGCTTTCTTTCATCCCTGGGGAACCCAGCCACAGGCCCGGGCCCACGCCCTGTGACACATGCATCCCCCTCCCGGGGCTTCCTCCCAGCCCAGCCTCAAGGCCGCCGATGCTGGCCTTTGGTCACCCTTGACTAGGTCCCCCTGGCCTTGCACCTGGGCTGCGAGCTGTGGGTCACATGGTGTTTAGGCTGCTCTCTGCCCAACGACTGTAAACACAGTCACATGCTAGGAGGTTTTCTTGCAGTGACTTGGCTCAAACCCCAAAACGCTGCCGAGTCATGCTGGGCGGGTCCACACTGGGCTTCTCCCACATTTTTTATTGAGGATAAATCTTGGCTCAAGCAGGAGGCTACCTCCTTCCGTGCGGCGAGGAGGGGTGGTCTCCGCGAGGGCTATATAAGGAAAGAAGCTGCGGGCTGGGATCCCTCGGTGAGGCTGTGGGCCGGGCCTGGCACCGGGAGAAAGTCAGCTCTGCGACGGGCAGCGTCCCTGCCGGCTCTGAGCTGACAAGTGGGAGGCCTCCCGGCCAGAGGACACTCCACTCTGTGGCCACAGCTTCCTGACCTGCAGCTCGGGCAGCCTCTGCTGCCATCCCCCAGAATCCCCTTTGCAGTCGGAGGTCGGCCCTGATTTTGGGAACCGGGTCCCCTGCCCCCCAAGCCTGGCCGGGGAACTCCCTCCCCAAAGTGGGCAGACTGGCCCTGACTGCACGCCCTTCCGAAGCGTCTCAGCTGAGCAGCTAATCCTCTGGGTGCAGACAGGTGGCCGGTCCTCCCAGGCAGCTGCCTGTCGGGAATTTCGCGGGGAGAGAGCGCCTCAGCTGCCCTGGGCGCGCAGTTCTCCCGTAGAAGGAAGAAGGCCTGCCGCACGCCGACACGTTTACCCGACTTGTTTTCTCCCTTTAAAAAGCTCAGGGCCACCAGCCGGATAGAATGTCCTGTCTGCGCTGCCCGGTGGCGCCAGCCTGGGGGGCAGGGAAAGCAGCCCCTGGGTCCTGGGGTCCCTTCACCCTGGGGTCCGTCGAGGTCCTGGGTCCTGGGTGGACTTGTTTACTTCATGATTACAGTCAGCGCCGTTGCGCTTTGATGCTTATTTTATTTCCGTTCTTTTTGGAAATGTAGACAGAGGAGTATATGCATACTGGGTGGAGAAAAGTAGTTTGACAGTTGTCTGCATGTGAAAGTTTATTCTTGTCATTATTTAGTAGTTATTGTGTTGGAAAGCGGATCCAACTGTAAACCTACTCTTGCCCCGCCCTGTATTTGTACAACTGGATGAGTTTTCCCTAAGTCTGGAACTGGCGCTGGGACGGCCCCTCGGGCGGCCCCTCGGGCATTACGTTCTGTGTTGGGTTTCCTGCTTGCAGCATGAAGTGGGGGGTGGCCAGGCAGCCTAGACTTTGGGGAACAAGCCCCTGTGCATCCCACTCCTTGCCGTGTCCCCAGGAGAACCGACTCTGAGACCTGATGCCCTGGTCCAGTTGAGGTGCTTGAAGTGTACGTGGGGTCCAGACCCAGGGTTTACTTAGAACTGTGGCCCCAGGGCCTTTGCTTGGCCCACAGAGCTCTGGCGGTGTGTTTGTGGCATGAAGCCGGCGCCTCGGGGCAGCGTCCGCATTGCCTCAGCCGCAGCCGGAAGCCCCCGGCCCAGGCCTTGGCGCAGGAGGTCACGTGTTCACATCAAAGTCGGGGAGGTTCATTCCCCCCCTGGAGATGCCCTCTGGGGTGTTCAGGAAGGCGTAGGCGGGTGACTCACCCCAGCGGGCGGGGACTGACTGCTGCTGTGCGTGTCCTGGCAGGTGGGTCCGACGGCTCCAGGCTGTACGACTGCGTGTGGCGGTACAACTCGAGCGTGAACGAGTGGACGGAGGTGGCGCCCATGCTCAAGGCCCGCGAGTACCACAGCTCCTCCGTGCTGGACGGGCTGCTGTACGTGGTGGCGGCCGACAGCACGGAGCGCTACGACCACACCACCGACGCCTGGGAGGCCCTGCAGCCCATGACCTACCCCCTGGACAACTGCTCCACCACGGCCTGCCGCGGCCGGCTCTACGCCATCGGCTCGCTGGCCGGCAAGGAGACCATGGTGATGCAGTGCTACGACCCGGACACGGACCTCTGGTCGCTGGTGGACTGTGGCCAGCTCCCGCCCTGGTCCTTTGCTCCCAAGACAGTGACTCTGAACGGACTCATGTATTTCATCAGGTGAGTCCCCAGGGGCCCAGGCCCCGTGCGAAGCGCATCGTCCCGGTTCTCGCCACGAAGACGCGGCCGGGTTGGGATCCAGGGCTGGTCTTTCCGACCCGCAGCCTCTGCTGACGGCGGTGTCTGGGGCTTCTAGGTTTCCGTAGGGAAGGGGTCCCGGGGTGGAGCTGGGTCCTTCCAGGGAACTTCTAGGCGCTAAATGGAAGAAGCCCTTTGCCTGGACCCCCACCTGGGGGAGCCCGGAAGGCCCCGGCTGTTCCCGCACGGCCTTCGTTGGAAGGTCCCTGTCCTCTCGGAGAGGGATTCTGAATCTTAGACCAGGGGACACTTTGTGGACACTCGAGACCTGGGGGAACTTGTGGTCTTGACAGAACAACCCTTTGCTCACTGAGCAGAGTGTCCACCCCACTCAGGCAGGTGGGGGCCAGCGGCCAGGTGGCTGGACTGCCCCGCCCCCTTTCGTGTCCAGTGCTCTTCTGCCGGTTCTGGGTCTGTCTGTCCCCTCCCCGCCTGGCCTGGCACCGGGAGGGCCCATGACTCTGGCCTAACGAATGCTGTTGTCCAAGGTCCCGCGGCCGCTCTGGACCGGGCCGGGAGCTGGTGCTGAGCAGGCCGCTGCCTGTGGGAATGACGACAGTGGGAGCACTCGCTGGGGCCTGGACCTGCTGAGCGCTGTGTTGCCTGCTTCTTGGGTGTTGGCATGGTTGGCCCCCATGAGGTGGGCCCCATGGTCGTCCCGTTTCACAGATGGCGAGAAGGCCTACGGGGCAGGGGACTTCCTGCCACAGGCTTCACGTGGTGGTACAAGGTGTGAACCGAGGATGCCCAGGTCCCTGTGTGGAGCCACTGCAGCATGGCAGTACCCGCAGGTCTCGATGACTAGTCACAGCCACGTGCCACCGCCTCGTAGGCAGGTGGGCATCCCGGGCCAGCACCCCCTGCCCGCTGCTCACAGCCTCTGTGTGCTGTGTCCCCGCGGCTCCCCTCCCTGGCCTGGAGCCGTCCTGCATATACGGACCAGGAGGGAAGGGGACCGTATGAACAGCACGGCCCTGTGTCCCCTCTGTCCCCCTTCAGCTGGGGCTTTGAATTGGGGGCCTCAGAAGCCCCACCCCCACCCCCAAGCCTCGAACCATCTGAGCTGCCGCTTCCCTCTCCTCAGGCTTTCTGGTGAGGGCATCCAGGCAGGCGGCCTTGCTTGCACGTGGCCGAGGGGCCAGGCATCTCCGTGTGCCGGAGCCTGGGGGCTGCTCCGAGAAAGCCCTGGAATCTCGCCAGCCCCGCGTCCTCTTAGACACCACCTGACCCTTCACCCAGCTCTCCCTCCCCGAAGTCGGGGTGGTGTCTTCCGAGAGGGGTGGAGAGGCTATAAATACAACTTAGCAGAGCGCCAGCCTCCTGCAGGCTCTGCAGGCTGCGTGCCTTTGAGAGTGTCCTCCGCCCCGTGGTCCAGGCAAGGTGCGCCCAAGGCCGCGTCTGCGCGCTCCTCCCCCTGGTCTCGGTCACTTGTCGTTACCCAGCCGCCCACGTGGGTGCCTCCGCATCGTTAGCCTTTGTAAGGGTACCTAAGGGTGGGGGGCTAGGGAAGGGGGGCCCAGCTCTGCCCCCCGACCCCAGCCCGGCTGAGAGAGTGAGTGGTCGGGAAAGGCAGCCGGTTGTCCTTGGGTCCGGCCGTGACCCACCTGAGTGCAGGCAGCACCCGCTCTGATGCGCTTGAATGTTGGTCGTAGAGCCACCCTGTCGTGCCCTTTGGTGCCTCATGAGCCACATGCCCCCTGCTCGGAGCGCCACCCGTTGGGCAGCTCCTGAGGGTGTCTTCGCAGGGAGGCGGCTGCTGGGGCCGCATCCCATGCCTGCTCCCGTCCTGGCTGTGAGCAGGGCTCCCCTCAGTCACCCTCCCAGCCGTGTCCACCTTGGTCCCCATTTAAGCGGCTCCTTGGCTGGGGCCCTGCAGAGCGAGGGGCTGGCAGCCCTGCCCAGCCTGGCCCCAGCTGGCTGCAGCGTGTGCGTTTCTGCTCGGGGCGGACAGCCCGCTGCTTCCAGGATTAACTACCAACCGTGGTATGTACGGGCCACAACGTAGGAATGGCTTTTTTTTTTTTCCTAATATTTATTATAGTACTTGCCACACTGTGAAGTAATTATTTTTTTATGTATGTTCCCTCAAGAACTATGAGGTTGTTTTTTTTTTTTTTTTTAAATATATTTTATTGATTTTTCACAGAGAGGAAGAGAGAGGGATAGAGAGTCAGAAACATCGATGAGAGAGAAACATCGACCAGCCGCCTCCTGCACACCCCCCACTGGGGACGCGCCCGCAACCAAGGCACACGCCCCTGACCAGAATCGAACCCGGGACCCTTGAGTCCGCAGGCCGACGCTCTGTCCACTGAGCCAAACTGGTTTCGGCTAGGAATGGCTTTTGCATTTTGAAGTAACGGGGAAAATCAAAGCAAGAGTGCTGTTTTGTTTGTTTTTAAATATGTTTCTATTCATTTCAGAGAGAGGAAGGGAGAGGGAGGGAGAAACGTAGACATCAATTGGCTGCCTCCTGCACACCCTCTATGGGGATCAAGCCTGCAACCTGGGTATGTGCCCTGACTAGTGCCTGGGTTAGTGCTCAACCACTGCGCCACACCGGCCGGACAAGAGTACTGTTTTATGACGTGACAAGTGTGAACTTGCAGATTTCTGCGACCCATGAGGAAGCTTGATTGGAACCAGCCAGCCCCTCTGTTTGCAGGTGCCCGTGGCCGCTAGTGCAGGGCCTAAGATACTCACTGTCCGGCCCACCTGCGGACGCCTTGTCTGCGATCATTCTACTATTTTGGGGAGTCTTTGTTTTTCAAGGCTGTGCCTGGAGCCTTTAATGCAGGGGTCAGGAGTGTGTCAAATCAGGGTGACCCCCAAAGGGAAGGGTAGCTCGGGGGCACCTTCCTTCCGGTAGCCGTGGTTACCTTGCTGTGCGCTGAGGATGCACAGTGGACGGGGTGGGATAGGGCTGACAGCAGAGGTGAGGCAGTGGTCGAGGATCGGTCCAGGCCACGTGGGGGTGCGTGATCGGGTGGTCGGCCACGGAAGACTGTCTTGAAGAGGTGGCACAAGTCCAAGTCAGAAGGACGAGGAGGAGGCGGGTGGGAAGAGCCCCGTAAGTTAAAGCTCTGAAGCCAGTGTGGCTGCAGCGAGGGGAGGGCAGAGGGTTCGTGTGGGGTGCTGGGTGGTCGGGAAAGAGGCACCTGAGGGTGTGATCTTCGAGTTCAGGGAGAAAGGCTGAGTGCAGGCACCTCGGAACCTAGGCCAAAGGTGGGGGTGGGGCCTGAAATCAGGGCTAGAGTCCAATTAGGTAATGGGCTGTCAGATGGCACCAAAGAAGTCCCCAAAGGTGAGGGCCTTGGAGGACCTCCTCTCCAGTCCCTCCCACGCACTCTCCCCTCCTCCCCTCCACAGGGACGACTCCGCCGAGGTGGATGTGTATAACCCCGGGAAGAACGAATGGGACAAGATCCCATCTATGAATCAGGTAAGTTTGCCTGCATAGGAAGCACAGGCCGCCCTGAGGCACAGAGCGTACTGGGGAAGAGAGTTCACCAGAGGCCACACGTGCAAAGGCCCTGGGGCACGGCGAGCCTGGTTCCTAGAACAAGGTCTCAGCTCCGTGTGGCTGGTACAGAGTGAGCAAGCTGACAACAGAGGGGACAAGGTCAGACAGGAGGTCTTTGGGGGCTGACCTTGGCAGTGTACTCATTGAGCGCCTGCTGTGTGCTCTGAGCAGGGCACCCACTCGGTGCTGGTGCTGTTGCCTGATCAGGTCTCGCTTTCTCTTGAGGTGCCGAGCCTGATAGTGTCATGGAGCCACGAGGCAGGGGGAGCATCTGGCCACGTGGGCAAATTTCCTTAGTCCCAGACCCACCGCCGCCACCTGCATCTTCTCTGTCTTAACGCACCTGCTCTCAGGATCCCTGTGCATGGCAATGCCACAGTTTACATCACAGCGTGACATCTTTGTCCTTAAGAAATTAACTTGACGTTTTCCCCAAAGTGAGCTACACGCACTCGTGGCAAGTGCGAGGAAGACGGCGGTCCAGCCTTCCGGCTCAGGGGCTCGGTTCCCCATCTGTGAGGCGGGAAGACCGGTCGCACCTGCTAAAGAGGCCGGTGCTGCTCCCAGGGAGACTCCACGCCTCTGCAGCCCCCTGATCACCGCAGGGCCGGGCGTGGAGCCCCTTTTCCGAGGTGGGGTGTAGGACGGGTGCTGGCGGGTCCTGGCTCCCAGCATCACTTCCTGAAGTGTCGAGGCCGCCCCTCCTAAGGTCCCAGGCGCCTTCTCCATGGAGAGGGACTGCGGGGGCTCTGCCAGGCCCTGGCTACTGGCCTCCGCTCACCTGTCCCCCTTGACCCACAGGTACACGTGGGAGGCAGCCTGGCCGTCCTTGGAGGGAAGCTGTACGTCTCAGGGGGGTATGACAACACGTTTGAACTCTCGGATGTGGTAGAAGCCTATGACCCTGAGACTCGGGCCTGGAGCGTGGTGGGGCGGCTCCCCGAACCCACCTTCTGGCATGGCAGCGTCAGCATCTTCCGCCAGTTCATGCCCCAGACGCCCTTGGGTGGACGTGGCTTTGAGCTAGACAGTAGCACCAGCGACATGGACGTGGGCCAGCCCCGGCTGCCACCGGAGCACCCCCGCGAGCTGCACTAGCCCCGGCCTGGCCCAGGGAGGGCCTCGATGCAGGTAACCCAGCACCTCGGGGGCAGCGACCCCCTCCTTCGTGCCTGAGGACAGGTTGGGCTCACCAGGTGGAACCGGCTCTTGGGCTGCCGAGCAAGCCTCAGGGTCCGATGCCTGGACCCTCTGCATCTAGACCCCGAGTCACAGCTGCGGGGTCAAGGCCAGTT
>JAJQQW010000004.1:2260000-2300000 GCA_025583905.1 Ia io | reverse complement strand
AGGCATCCAGTCAATGATTCTCTCTCATCATTGATGTTTCTATCTCTCTCTTCCTCTTCCTCCTTCTTTGAAATCAATAAAAATGTATTTTTTTAAAAAAAGATGCACTCCAGCCAATTCACTTAAAAGACTTCAGCACCGGCCTGTTGGACAGCTCCAGGCTGGGTACCTTGCTCTCTGGGAATAGCTAACGCCCACCCCCCCAAAAGTTGACCCCATGGTCTTGTCTCCTGAGAGCAAGTCTCTGCAGGGCCTGAAGACGGGGTGCGTGTCTTTTTTCCTGGTTTTAGTGGAGAAAAACCCAGCCTGCTGGATGGACACCCCCCAGCCTACTTTGAAGTGTGTCTGTGACCACCACCTGCTCCTTGATCTCACCTCTTGTCTTCGTCTGCGGGAAGGAAAAGAAAGACGTCGCCGCCTCATTAACCCACCTGACCCCGCAGTTGCAGATAGCGCCACGTTCCCGAGGTTCTGGGAGAAGGTTAATGACTCAATCGTGCTCCTGAGCATGTTCTTTCCGAAGGTAATTCACGCGCCCCCGTGGACACGTGCGGGACATGACAGGCCCGTGCTACGGGGTCAGGGCCGTGTGAGGCAACACTCACGAAAGCACCAGGGAGCGGGTGGGAGGTCAGGGCAGGGCCTCTGCTGATTACTGACACTCGGTTCCGGGAACTGATTAACATTCAGAGCCGGGGCCAACGCGGGGGGGAGGAGGGACGGCGGAGGAGGAGGCGGCAGTCTTTGAACTGAGCCCACAGATGTCTGTGCGGAAGGAAGCCTCGTGCTTGGGGACAAGGGCAGCCGTGACCCTGTGATCAGGCTGTCAGTTTAGGAATTAACCTTTTCATTTAGAGCCCGATCATGAGCCCTGCTGACCGGGAGAGTGTCACCGAGCAGTACGTGGGGCCGACGAGGGCCCTGGGACGGGCGTCCGCTGCCTCTCCGAGAGGCTGAGGCGATGGTGGGCTCCCCTCGAACCCCCCTCCCGTTCTCCACAAAGCGGAAATGCAGGTGGACGCCCGCATCTTTTCTTGGCCACGAGAATTTTTAATGAGCCGCTTGCATCCCGTCTCATCACGCCGCAGAGGGCAGCTTCTGTGTTTTAGAAGCAGAAATAAGTCTCCCCCACCTTCAGGGTCCTTGGCGGCCCTTGGCAAAGGCCTTTGGGTAGCAGTGCCTCAACCCTCCATCTCCCACCGTCAGCCCCGATGTGTAAGAACCTCCGGAAGATCCACTGTTGCCTAAATAATGGGATCTATTTAAAGAAATGAAGCCAATTAACGTTTCCGTTTATGACCGAGAAGTGATTCCGCCATGTGTGCTCAGCGTCTGGGGAGCCAATTACTGTTTACAGCTGGGAGATCTGAACACGCTCCTGACGGCATCGGACAGCCTTCTCCTCAGCGTTTCGCCCCGTGACCTCGGCGCCTGGACGCGATGGTGAGACGCCGGCCAGACGGGCCAGGCTCTATGCGTCTGACACCTGCAAGTCCTCTGCGCGGGCGTCACTACCCGGATCCTCAGGCGGCGTTTGGAGTTGGGGGTTTGTGCCTCCGTGTCCTGGCCTTGGTGTCCCTTTCTTACTTCCATAAGAAGCCTGCACCTCCTAGGTCTCTCTGGTCTTAATGTGTCTTCCTTCGGCTCTTTAGGCACATTAAAGGTGTAAGTGATGGATGAGAGGCACCGAAAAAGCGAACTTTTCTTGCGGGGATTTGCATTTTTAATAGGAAAGGTCATCTCGCAATAAAGAGAAGAAAATGTGGGCGACTGGAGTGTTAGACGTGACCGCAGGCTGAGACCTTGGGGACGGCGGGTCCTTCGTGGATCCCAGCTCCACCCTCATGCACTGACCTCATTGTCCGGCCGCCCCCCCGGCTTTTAACTGATGAGAGCAAGTCTCCTGGGAAGGAGCTGGAGCCCGGCGACTATGGGTCGGGCTGGCAGCAAAGTCAGGAAAGGCTGCAGCTGGGAGGTCAAGGCTGAGCAGGCAATGGCACGACCCCGTTGGGGTTACCTCCCTGCTTCCCAGCTCTTAGGGGTCTGCGGGCAGATGGTCTACACAGGATACAACCTGTCAGTCACCCTGGCTCACCCCCAATGGGCAGACTCCATGGCTCCTCTCCTGCAAGGTGACCTTGGGGAGGGGGTCCCACGCCATAGAGTTTTCTGGAACAACAGATGAACGATGGAGGCTTAGGGGCGCTATGGTTGTCTGGCACCCCCAGGTGAGTTAAGGTTGGTGCCATTGAAATGGTACTCTGAAAAGGGTTCCCACGGAGACCACACATGAACCTGGCCAATGTCTTTGTCCCTGTTCCTGGGGTCCAAGCAAAGCGAGTTTCTTCCTGACGCCGAGTCTGACCACGGAGGGAATGATTTCTTGGTCATAAACTGGAAGATACCGGCTCGGTTTCATGAAGTGGATCTAGTTATTTAAGCCCCAACAAAGGTTCTGGTGAAGTTATTAACAAGGGTGCTCTTAGCTGACCCCTGCCTCAGGGACCCAACTGGCACCCTGTGGCTGAATGAGTTACTGTAGCAATGACTACCCAACCCTGGGGCCAGGGAGCTTGGATGACGAAGGTCAAATACCTTCACAACTGAATTAGAAGTGAGTCCGGAATCTGATCCAGCAGCATAAACCGATGTCAAGGGTTCTTAGAGACAGGGGAAGCCAGAGGGTGACAGCTCCAGAAATGAGGCCCATGAAACACTGGCATCGGCGTATGGAGGGTACCTGGGGTTTCCGTCCAGAACCAAGCTTCCTGGGTGCTTGTGAGGGCGGCCGTGCTCCCGGGCAGGGCACTGGCTCATTTCTTAGGCTCTGCTATTGGAAAGCCACCCGCTCGAGGCTTTAAATGAGTACAACGTCCATGCACAATGAGTGAGAGAATTATGGAAAATAAGCAACGTTCTCAATTCTTGGTCTCACGTTCCTCAGACACATTACAGAATTCATTCCGTTCCCAGTTTGGCTGCCGACGTTGACTGGTGAACTACTTAACCGACATTAATATTTCTGTCTTGTAATGGGTGATTGAAATCCCAAATTCCAATTTATTCTTAATCCCTTAATCCTGAGTCCAATTGTTAATGGCTAAATTATGAAAGCATTTTAAAGTGTTTCATTTGAAGTTTGAAACAGACTTATAGGCCTGTTCTGTAGACCCTTTGTGTGTGCGCACGCGTGCATGCGCATGCACTTGCTTCTTAATGGCCACAATAACTACTTTTACAAAATTGAAGGGCTCTAGTGTTATGGATGATGGTGGTGGTGAGGGAGGTGGTGGTGATGATGGTAATGGTGATGGTGATGATGATGGTAATGGTGATGATGATGATAATGGTGATGATGTTGGTGATGATGGTGGTGGTGATGATGGTGGTGATGATGGTAATGATGATTATGGTGATGATGATGGTGGTGGTGGGGATGTTGAAGATGATGGCAATGGCAGAGGTGATGATAGCTGTTGGGATCTTCAGATACCTCATTATGACTCCATTTATCCCCACCCCAGGTTCTGACTAAATTGAGAAATAAAATAAAGAGTAGCAGGCGATGAAGGCAAACATAGGGTTCTTCCTACTGGTAGAGGTCAGATGGGATGATACAGCTCCCACTCTGTGAACCTCGCCAGCTGACAGTGTTGGCTGCACCTGCTCAGGGCGCCCCACCCCATGTGAGACAGGGTCCGTCTGAGTGAAGGATAGGTAATGGAGGTCCCTACATAGGGAAGAAGCCCCCGGGAAAGAAGAGTTATGGAAGCCAGTTGGGAGCTAAGTGCTTCGTAGTGACTGGACGCCGGCACCTCCGCCCTGTCTCCCAGAGGAGAGGCTGGTGTGCTCAGAGGGCTGATGGCTTCCCAAGGCCCCACAGCTGGGAAGTGACAGCACAGGGTTGAAACTCTCAAGCCTGTCCCAAGCTGAGGTGTTTCTACCTGAAAATTGTGCCGAGCCACCATCCACAAAACATGGTTTGAGGACTCCTGGGAATTCCCCACACCCTCGGGGGGGGGGGGGGGGGGTGTCTTCAGGGTCAAGGTCATGTTCATCAGGACACTGAGGTGGAATTGCCCTCTTCACCTGCTCCTTCTCCTGGGCATGCGGCAGTTTCCCAGACGTTACCTGACGCGTAGGTCACGACTGGTTGAAAGATGAAGCGGTGGAGTCCTTTTCTGTGAAAGCCGGAGATGAAAGAGATTTGCCACAATTGTGAAACAATGGACGGACCTAAATCCAAGCTCCTTGGGGTCCTCCATATTTGTTAAGACCACAGAGGGTTCCGGAGACCAGGCGTTGGAGAATCATCGGTTGTCGACCTTCATTTAACGGGAGAAACACGTGGGCCCTCTGGGCTGTCACTGCTGCTCAGTCCTCCAAAGCTCCCCGCCGACCGAATGCCAAGTCGGAGGCTGGGTTTGAGGGCAGGCGAAGCGCCGCATCTGCATTCCCTCGGCGTGTGCCTCTTCTGGGAGCGCAGGAGAGTCTTCACGATCAACCTCTTCTTTCCTTTTAAAAACTGTTGCTGAGCTCTCCTGCAGACTCAGCCCAGCCGGGGAAATCAAACGGCAGCACACGCTGCGGAGCTTGCTTTGCGCTCTCTCTGCCTGTGATCTTAGCTACGTAGACATGTAGGACGCGGTCTCTGCTCCGTTCACGCTGGCCTGAAAGAACCAAGTTGATTTGGAGGCCCTGGGGAAACCAGCCCCTTGGGGGAGAGGCCACACGGCCCACGAAAATAAGGAGGAGCGTCGGTCGTGGTTTGACCTTGGCGAAGACACGGTCACGTGGTCCCTGTACGTGACCCCTTCCTCGCTTCTGGGAGACCGTGAGGAGTGATGTCACTGCTGACAGGCGATTTTAAGGAGCTCCGAAAGAGCACGCCAACATGGGGCTCTTGTCTCTGGTGGAGCCACGTGCCACTTGAAGCACCCGATGACCACGGAAGGTGAGAGCTTGCCGAAGACACGCAGCCCCAGGTCGCCAGCCCTCACCTCAGGGGGTGCCTGTGAACGCCATGGGAATGGCGGGTTCTCAGAGGGCCCGGGGGTGCCGAGCTCTGTGGGTAAGCCTCCCGTGACCGGGCCGGTGCCTGCCACCTGGACGGAGGGCCCCGACGAGGCTGATTCTCTGTACCCACCACCCGCTCACCCTTCCACCCCAGCACGTGGCCCTGCATGGAACTGACTTGCTTGATCCCAGGTTCTCTCATCAGCCTGAGAGTCGCTTAAACTGTAACTCTGCTCATCTTTGGTTTCCACCATTGGCATGGAGCACAGAGCTAATGCTTCGCACAGGTTTGCTGAGTAAAGGAATACACACATTGATGCACAAACAAGGAGCTTGATGATGGGTTAGGAGCTGCACTTCGCTTATACAGCCCAGGGAGGCGTGAGCCATAGATGTGGCACTACTCCTAAGCCTGTTGAGAGGGTCGATGGCACACGATAGTCCCTCCTTAGCTGCGGGGATCCTGTCCAAGACCCCCAGTGGGTGCCCGAACCCTGTACATATATGATTTTTCCTGTACACACACACCTATGATAATGTTTAATTTATGAGGCACAGTGAGAGACTCGCAGTAGTAACTCATCATGAAATGGAACAGCTGTCACAATGCCTGTACTACAGGCTCTGTGACTGTGGCATTCCCGAGTAACATCGGGGGGACTTGAGCCCGAGCCCTGAGAAACCGTGACAGTGGATCTGATCACTGAGAGGCCACCGACAGACCGGCGGGCGTGGGGATGCCGGGCAGAGGGTGACGCATGGCCTTGGCGGGAAACTGCGGGACGGCGCGAGACTCCATGACGCTGCGCAGAATGGCGTGCCACTTAAAATGTATGAATTGCTTATTTCTGGAATTTCAGACTGCTGCTGACCTCAGGAAACTGAAACCACGGAAAGGGAAGCCATAGGTAAGGGGGGTTGGGTCTAGCGTACTCCATAGTCCCCTCAATTCTTATAAAAACTTACAGACGGGGGTGGGGGGGGGTGGGGAGCTGGTCCCCAGGGGTTCGGGGGCTCGCTGACTGAGGGCTCCACCAAAGGCTCCTTCCCACCAAAGTTCCAGGATTCTGGGTCCTGAATCCACTTTGGTGAGGGATACCCCCCGGGCACCTAGAGCTGGCCAGACCCTCTGCCCCAACGGGACTAGCCAGCCAGCCGAGGTCCCTGAGGCTGAGCGCAGTCTTGTTAGGACAAATGAAGAGGCGATGGCCTTTTCACGGATGTAACCACGAAGGGGAACAGCTCACTCAGCCCGGGGAGACGTTTCCCAGGCTGAGGCCGTCAGGCAGAGACCAGTAGGGACCGAAGTGGTTTTCCATCCAGGTTGGTGCGTGACCACCCAAGCAACCCCACCCGTGCGGCTGATCTCTGAAACCATGACCGATGGATGGCAGGGAATGCTGGGGAGGGATGAGGTAAAACCCCCCACACCCACGGATTCCTCTGACCAATCCCAGAGCAAAACATTTTCCTGCCCATCTCCTGACCTCCCCAAAGCAGACAAAAGAGCCGGACAAGGTGTCACGTGCTCGAGGCACGGCCTGACCTTGCGGTTCAGTCTCTCGGGGGGAGGTTCCCGGCTGCAGTCTGGGCCACACCAGCCATTGGCGCGAGAGTGGCAGTTCCCTGCGAGAGAGCCATCTATCAAGGCCGGACGGTTCTGATGGTGATGAGAATATATGAAAGTGCTGTTTGGATGCTATTAAATGCAGCAAAGTAGGTCAATATTGTCTGGAATAATGAACTTGAGTTTAATCAACATATCATCAGCAAAATTATCTGAAAAAGCATAGCAAGTTATTGCTGCTGTGTTTGGTTATTTGACTACTTAATCTTCTAAGATATGCACATAATAAAGTAATTTTGCACGTGGATAGAACTAATTTGTCTACAATCATGCAAGTGTACTTAACAGTATGTTAATAATGCACCAGGCTATCTTTGCGGGGAAGTGTTTATGACTTTGTACCCGGATGACATTGGGTCGCCCTGGACCCTTCACACCCCCACACACACATCATGGTGGACCTGGCACATAGTAGGTGTTTCGTAGAAGTGGGTGGGATTCGGTTTAGGAGTGGGCCTGTCCCCCCATCATCAGCTGTCCGTGGGCCGAAGAAGGGCTCTTGGTCGGTGTTGTGTAGCTGTTTCGTGATGCAAAACAACATTCAGAAACTCAAAGACGTCTGCCAGCTGTGGGAAAAACAACATGTGAGTCCCACGCTGGGAAGAGAACATTTTTTTTACTGAGCAAACCTCAGAGGAAGAATCCTCGCGAGGCAGGGAGGAACACAGAGGAAGATTTAGGGGCACTCGTGGACTGAGGGTATGAGTCTTAGGGCCATCTCTCCAGGCCCCTGAATCTTTGGGAGGTGTGAGAGCTGAAAGGAGTTATTTCTGTTAAGTAAGTACCTGGTGTAGATAAGTGACTTCAACAAACATTGATCCTCTGGATTATTACTGTTGTTGTCAGTGTCATCATCATCATTGTTACCATCATTGTCATCATCTCATCATTAGCATCATCATCATTATCATCGTTATCATCTCCATCATTAGCATTGACATCATCATCAGCATTGTCATCATCATCATCATCGTCATTAGCATTGTCATCATCATCAGCATTGTCATCATCATCATCATCATCATTAGCATTGTCATCATCATTAGCACCAACATCATTGTCATGTCATCATTGTTGTCTTCATAATTATCCTCATCGGTGTCATCATCTTCAGCATTGCCATCATCATCATCGTCACCATCATTGACATCATCTCATCATCTCATCATCATCATCACCATCATTGTCATCATCATCACCATCACTATCATCCTCTCATCATTAGCATGGTCATCATCATGGTCATCATCATTATTAGCTCATCATCATAACCGTCATCGTCATCACCATCATCGTCATCACCGTCATCGTCATCACTAAGGTCAGACAGGAGGCATCCCCACATCTAAGGTGCCCTGCACCCACCGGACGTGCTGTAAGAGGGACCGAGTCTGGCAGCAATGTGTAGAACAGGCTCTGCCTCTCACTGCTAAGGTTTCTTCCCGCCCACAGTTCAGAGGCCCTGGGTCTGTCTCCTGACAGCAAGCAGAGGCGATCCGCTGACCAGTTTGGGATGGGAGTCCTGGGAGGGCAGTTCAGGCCCCACCTTGTGCCTCCACAGACGGCCAGACCCCTCCTGTGGCCAGCATCACCATCCGTCCCAGGTGGGAGGAAGGACGGCTGGCCTGGCTGCTCTGCTCTCCCCGGGAAAGTGACCTTCACGGTTTAATCAGTTGGCAGCCGAGAGCCAGATTGCTTCCTAGTAAAGCATAATGTCAGATCAGTTTCGGGAATTTTCTGGGTGTTTTTTATCTTTGCAGCGAAGCTGTAACAACCCTTGCAGCAGCTGGCTAGGCTGAGAACTTGATGCTGCGGAGCGGCTCATTAGGGCGTAATGGCATTTCTGAGAGTAGATGCTCCTCTGAGCAGCAGGCAGAGCCTCATGCAGCAGCCGCCTGACACATCTCCCTCATCAGCGCCCGCTGATGGACGGCGGGCGGTCAGGGTCCAAACCGCGCGGGCCTCGCCAGATCCTGAGCGGGTACTGCAGGTGCGGCACTCGGGGCGAGGCGGGGCCAGCCTCTGGGTGTGCAGGGACACATGGAGGAGCAGAGGGACTGAGGGAACCCGACGGCGGTGGCAGGATGGGTTAGGGGTGATTTAAAGCCCTGTCCCCAGTTTAGATTGAGCAGTAAATTCTGCCTCCAACGCGGCTATTGTATTTCCCAGGATTAAGCTCAGGGAGAAGCAGTCTTGGAAGTCAGGCAATTTCTCGTTTCAGTGTGAACCTAACCTTTCAATAATCTCATGGCCTCAGAGAGCTTAATCTTTCTGAGCCTCACTCTCTTTATTACCACAATCGGTACAGCCGAGTGTCCTCACACCTCTGGGGCGTGACAAACAACCTTAAACAATTTCAGTGCTGCCTGGGGTTCTGCGGGGGAACCGGGCTTGGCGCGGCGGGCCTTAGTGGCATCTCCCGTGGTTAGATTCAGACCGTGGCTGCGTCTGGGTCAGGCAGAGGCTCGGCTGGGGTGGGAGGTTGCTTAGGTCTTGGGCCCCAGGAAGGGGTGGCCGTGAGGCCGACTTCTCCCCGCACGCCTGTCCAGGGGCTGGCATGGGCGTCCTCACAGCGTGACTGTGTCCGAGTCGTTCACTCTTCACGTGGCAGGGGGCTTCCCACAGACCAAGCCCGCTGAGGCGGAGGGGTGGAAGCGGCCAGCGGCCCAGGGTCGGGAGACGGCAGATCAACTCTGCGGTTGATGGCAGCGACGGGTAAACACCTGGCCGGGCAGGAAACTGCTGAGCGCTACAACTCCCCATCCCTGCACGGATCTGCTGAGTCGCGTTGTTCTTGGGTAATTGGGGTTATGGGCAGTTGACTGCTTGGTCAGGCTCTGCTCTGACGCTGCTCGGCCTCGGTGGAGGAGCACCCCCTTCAGAGGCAGCCAGGAGCCAGTTAACCCTCTCGCTCCTGGGCCAGGAGAGTTTCTCAACTTCTCACTCTCCTTCCCCCACCGTAACTCCCTTTCCCGCAGTGTGGCCACCTCAGAGGGTGAAGACGGGAGACGGAGCCCGGGGCGAAGACGGGCTCAGGGAGCTGCCGGAAGCCGCCTGGTGCAGGAGCCAGAGCCCTGAGGGTGCAGGGGTGACTGGCTCTGGTGGGCAGCTGGGCATTGGCCTGGACGTTCTGGTCGCCACATGCTTCCCTGGCGGGAGCAGGGCTGGGGGGCAGTTCCCCCAAACAAGATGTCTCATCGTCCGGGAACGCCCCGGTCTCAGCTGTGACCGAGCAGTGGGTTTCTTAGGGAGAGTGCCAAGGAGAACTTCAGGGAGGGTCCTCATCAGGACTTGCTCCTCCCACGAGGGTCCCCTCTGCCCCACCTTCTCCACCAATAACCAGGCCCACGGGACTGCTCCCCACAGTCCCGGCACTGGGTGAAGTCGGGGGGTGCTGGCGAGGGCCCCAGGGAAGGAGCGATGACAAGAAGGCACCTCCAGGACGCACAGCAGGACGTGGAGGGACCCTCGGCCAGTTATTGAAAAGTCAATGGAAACCTCGACGAAGAAGTCTGATGGATACCAAGTCTCACAAAGCGTTTTACCCTTCTTAAATAATTAATATTTGAAGTTACAAGGTTTCATTAATTTTGACTGTCCACGCTGTGAGCAGCTAATTCATCACCAGCCGTGTGGCCGCCCACTGGCCTCCGCCACGGAACGTGGTCTTACATGCCAAACGTGTGCCGGTGCCCGGGCTGCTGGACAAAGTCCCATAGTCAGGGACTTCAACACAGCGACCCGTTCTCTCCCCGCCCCGGAGGCCGGAAGCCAAGACCCAGACGGGTGGCGGGTCTTCTGAGCCTTCCTCCGGGGTGTGGGGAAGGTGGCCGTCCCTCTGTGGTCTGTGTCCCAGTGTCCTCTTCTCATAAGGAAGAGATGAGTCAGATTGGCTGAGGGCCACCCGTGACCTCAGGTGAACTTGATTATCTCTATAAAGTCCTTCTCTCCAAACTCAGTCCCGTCCTGAGGTCTGGGGCGGGGGCGGAGGGAGTGTGAGGGTTTCAATATAAGAATTGGGGGGAAGACACACAGTCAAGCCCATGACACCTCCGAGGGTCGGCCCAGCGGGGGCCGGGCGGGGGCTGCGGGGAGAGCCTCCTGTCTGCCACCAGCGCCTTCTCCTCCTGTCCTGTCCGCGCGGCTGGGGCCCGGGTGCAGGAAGGCTGTGGCCCTGGGACAAGGACCTTTGCTCTCCGCATACGGCAGCGGCCTTCCCGCCTCCCGCAGCCCCAAACCAAGACAGATGGCTCCTCTCACGTCTAGGGGAGGATCGGTTTCACGTCCAGGAGGAGGGGTGGCCTCCCTCACACAGGCCGGCCGTGAGGTTGCACTTGATGACAAAGCCCTTGGCCCAGGCCCCCTCCTCCTGGGAGCTCACCTGTGAACGCCCACTGCACGCAGGTGAGAGTGGAGCAGCCACGAAGCTTAGCCATCGCCCGGATGGGTTTGAGCGAACATTCTATCTCCCAGCCATTCACAGGGACCCGCCGCTCTCAAGGAGCTCCACTTTGCCAGTCGGATCCAGCGGCCGGCAGCAGTTTGGAATCCCATGAGCTCGGCTGCTTTTCTGACGCCGCCCCCGTCTGCCTCGCCTGGGCACCCTTCTCGTGCTGTTCTGGAACCTTCGGTGGCTCCCCGCTGCCTCTTGGTCGGGTCCAAACTCCTTTCCCCGTCCAAGGACCCAGTGTCTCTCTCCTTCCTGCACCTCAGAAGTGATTCCTCTGGAGGGACCAGCGGCTGGCGGCCCCAAGGCCCCACGGCCCCACGCAAAGCCTCCTCAGCCGGCCTCCCCCAGGGATTCAGAATCAGCGAAGGTCGCAGGAGCGTTTGCTTCCTAAGTCCTTGCGTCTGTGAAGGGCGGAGGCAGAGGAGGGGACACGGAGCCCTAGCCTTGTGAGGGGTGGCCCGGAGGAGAGATGGCTGTCAGGCCCCGGCGCTGTTTCCTGCCTGGCCCGCGGGGGGCTGAGCTAGAGGCACTGCTGGTGGGTCTGAGCGCCCCAGTACCGCCCCCTGCAGGTCTCACCTCTGTGACTCCTTCTCCCCTAAGCCACCCGCCCAGGCTGTGGCTGTCCCCTCTCCTGCCACCCTTGGGCAGGGCTGTCTTGCACGGGTGTAGAGAGGAGAGGTCCTTTGTCACCTGACCTGCTGAGACACACCCGTGGTTTCTAATTAAACTGGGCGGTGTGGGAAGCTCCCCTTTCTCTGCAGGTCCCTCCGGCTTCTGTTTCTTCTGCACATTTTTGGGACTTGTCTTTGCAAATGGCAGCATGATGGAGGGACCAAGAGCATGGCCCGGTGGCCAGGTTCAGTGACTAGCTGTGTGCCTTGGGGCAAGTTACTTAACGTCTCTGTGCTTTGCTTTCTCCCGTGGCAAAACAGAGGGTAATAGCAGCACCCACAGGGCCACAAACGATCGCTGAAACAGCTGAGACCGATTCGCCTGCAGCCTCCCATCTTCGATATGACAGGCTCAGCGAGGCCTGTGCCCCAGCCAGCTGGCCTGTTGGTCCCGGGAACGCCTTGCCCGGGAAGCTACGGCTGGAAATGAGGAAATTGCTGAACCGCTAGCTTCAGCGACACCCTTAAAGTGCATTTCGCTGAACAACGTTTGCTCCTCTGGGCAAACCCACTTGTTTATCAAAAACCGCTTTTCATCTACGTTTGGCTGGAGACCCTGGCCCGCCGTGCCCACCGTCCGGAACTACCGCATCGGAACATCCTGGTCAGCTCTGCGCAGCGAAAAGCCACCTTCCACCGCCAGACCCAGCCCGAGCCTCGACCACGGCCTGCGGCACCTGTGCCTGTCGCCACGTGGGAGGCTCCCTTCCCGCCCTGCGTGTGGGCGTGGCCCTGCGTGGTCCCCGTGTCCCGGCTGCTCCCTCGTGCTGGGAGGCGGTGAGGACGGGAGCGCGGCAGCCTTGCTCGTTCTGACACTAAGAAACGCTGAGAACCGCGCCCGGGCCTCCCAGGTGAGGAGCCCTTAGCCACTCGGGTCCCTTTTAACGATGGCGTTGCCGCGTAGAAACGTGTGTTCTGCGCCCTTCCTGTCTCATGCCCAGCTAATGCCCAGGAAGAACGCTGAGCGCCGGGAAGAGGGAGCGAACTGAGTCCCTGGGAGGGAGTGGCAGCTGGTCAGGACCGCGGGGCCTGCTTGGGGGGCCCAGCGGCCTCCCCACCCCCAGCAGGGCCCCTCCCCCACCAGCAGGGCCCCGCCCCCAGCGCGTCTTCCTTCCGAATCCTGCCCTTGGCCTCCACCGGGAAGGCAGCCTCACCTGCAGCCCCTTGGGGCGGGGCAGGAGCGCTACTATCATGAAAGCCCCCCAGCCTCTTGGAGCGATGCCCTCCCCCGCCCCCAATGGTACCTCACGGGGAGCAAGGGACGGGAACCGGGCATTCCCTCGTCCCCATTCCTGCTTGCTGTGCACCCTGATCTGTGAACTTCATCGCCCCCCTGCTGGCGGGAGCCGGTCCCCTGGGTGCCTGTGTGGGACAGACGGCAGGCAGGACCCGCTGGGAAAGACCTGCGTGCCCAAATGCTCTCTTCCTCCTCTTTCCCTTTTAATATGTGTTTACTGATGTCAGAGAGGAAGGGAGAGGGAGAGAGAGGGAAACATCCATGATGAGAGAGTCATCCATCGGCTGCCTCCTGCACGCCCCTCACGGGGGATGGAGCCCACAACCCGGGTGCGTGCCCTGACCGGGCACCAAACCTGGACCCTTCAGTCCGCAGGCCGGTGCTCCATCCACTGAGCCACACCGGCCAGGGCTCTTC
This sequence comes from Ia io, assembly GCA_025583905.1. Lineage (NCBI taxonomy): Eukaryota > Metazoa > Chordata > Mammalia > Chiroptera > Vespertilionidae > Ia > Ia io. Next base: position 2,286,582 of record JAJQQW010000004.1, on the reverse strand, counting down.
CTCCTTTTCTAACCATTTCCATCTGGGTGCCAATTCCTTTGGCGAAGGGCATCCCAAGGACATGGTGTGAGGAATGAAAAGGAAATATCCCACGTGCCCGCGGAGCCTTCGGGCGTGTCGACACGTCCCAGGTTTTGACCAGCAGCTTTGATTTTCGTCTCGGCCGCTATTTGAGGCTTTTAGGTCTGACCTGCCGAGGGGAAGATTTGACGGGGTCCGGGAGGTGGGCCCAGCTGTCGTCCCAGCTGAAAGCAGGCAGGCACGGGCGGGCGGAGCGACAGCGGGGAGCGTGCCCCCAGCTCCAGACTCACTCTGCGAGGGCTGATGCCTCTGAGTCCAAAGTGCGTGGGCAGAGGAGGGGGGGACCCCTCCTCACGGATGACCCAGTTCCATCGGAGATGGAGCTGAAGCACTTCTCAGATTCGCTGGCCTTAGTGTTCTTTCCGCCTTTTAATTTTTTACTATTATTTTTATTTTTTTAAATATATTTTTATTGATTTCAGAGAGGAAGGGAGAGAGAGAGATAGAAACATCCATGATGAGAGAGAATCATTGACCGGCTGCCTCCTGCACACCCCACACTGGGGATCGAGCCCGGAACCCAGGCATGTGCTCCGACCGGGAATCGAATCCTGACCTCCTGGTTCATAGGTCGACCCTCAACTGCTGAGCCCCGCCGGCTGGGCTCTTTTCCGCCTTTTTACGGTAAGCGCCCACAACAAATTACCTTTTCGCTCGGACATAGGTTTTATAGGGAAAGTGACACTACTTTCCTTCCCTGACAGACAAGCCGTCGGACTTCTTTTGAAATTGTTTCAAAACTAGGACCCGCCGCCGTGTTCATGAACCACAGAGGGCGGCAGGTGCTGTGATTCTAAACCCCACAGAGAGCTCCGGCAAGCTGCCCTCACACCGCCCCCCCCGGGGCCGCCAGGGGGACCCCGCTGTGGCCACGTGGGGTGGGCGATGAGCCCCCTCGGCCCAGGGGGCACTTCCGGTGTGCGGTGCTGCGAACCTGAAGCGAGGAAAGACCGATGGTCCACCCGCCACTAATTGGGGAAGTATGGTAATTCCGCTGGAGGGGGCGGCGGCGGGGGGAAGGCTTGGGAGAGAGATTTATGACACAAACGAGGTGGTGGAAGGGATGCTGAGCGCCCTGGTGTCGGCCTCCCGTGGGTCAGGACGGAGGGACATGCCATTGATTTAATCTCTAATGGATTTGCCAATTACCGCCCATCTCAGCAGGTTCCCCAGACCGCGAGGCCGGGCCTGCGTCGCTGGGACCCGTGCTGCCGGGTCTGGGGGCTCTGAGCTGGCTGTGGGTTGGCATCGGTATGGAAGTGAGCACCGGGGGGGTGCGGGGGGGGGGCTGGGATTGGTGATTCAGTGTGCGGCCGGATGAGCTCGGCTCCGTCTCTGGGGAAACACCCTGTATTTCAGAAGGTGCTCTAGCTCATCGCTCCTCCGCCGGCAGCGGTTCCCCCAGAAGACGGCGGCGATGTCAAGAGATATTTCCGATGTGGTGAATTTTTTGGGGGGTGGGGGGTGTTCCTGTCATCCGGTGGGTAGAGGCTGGGCCCCCACAGCAGAGTGTCATGTGGCCCCCAATGTCAATGACGCTGAAGCCGGGACACCCTGCTTGTGGGAGCCTCCCTGTCCCTCACCTGGCGAGGGGCGGGCTGTGAGCGTCTGTGCGGCGGGGGGTCTGTGGTTCCGCAGTGGCTCTGAGGACTGGGCCGGTTCTGCGTCCTGACCATTGCTGCCGACTCAAGGGGACCCCCCGGCAGGAGAGCCCGTCCCTCGCGGGGATCTCAGAGCCGAACAGGCTTGGGGGCGGCAGGGGAGGCGCGACCTTCGCCGCCGGGACCCCCGTGTCGGTGAGAAAGCTCACGTGGACTGCCAGGTGCGCGTCCCGGGACGTGCAGAGAGCGTGGGCCCCGCTCAGCCCTGGCCCGCTGCTCACACACCAGGGGGGCGGCGGGGGGGGGAAGCAGACACTGAGCACGGGCGCCGTGCAGGATGAAAGCCCAGTGCGAGAGAAGGTTCTGGAGTGGCCCTGGTTGGCGACATGAAGCAGACTCCACGGTTGCGCTGCTGTTTAGGACACTGTCCCCTGGGCGTGCCAGAGGCCGCTGATCAATGATTCTCTCTCGCCATCAATGTTTCGCTCTCTCTCCCTTCCTGTCTGAAACCAATGAAAATATTTTTAGGAAAAAAAAGGAACAAAAGATCAGGGTGTGGAGTGAGACAAAGCAGAGGGGGCCCCAGCGTGCCCAGGTATCACCCCTTGCATGGCAGCACTTCAACGTGACACAGCTCTGTCTCCTCCCATTTATTTATTTATTTATTATTATTATTATTTAAATAGATTTTATTGATTTTAGAGAGGAAGGAACATCCCAGGTCCCGACGCAGCCAGTGCGGGGCAGGGCAGGGGCAGGAAGGAGCCCGTGTATTCGGGGATCGGGAGGAAACCGCCATGCGGGTGCAGTGGGCGAGGCCAGAGCAGTGGCCAGGGCCAGCCAGCAGTGCCTGACGGAGGTGGGCAGGGCCCATCGCTGCTCCGCTGTGAGCACTGCGGGGCGGGGGACGCAGGGTGACAGGGGGACACGGTCCGGAGGCCGCTGAGGAGCCCGGGAAGGCGGGAGTGCAGGCAGAGTGACCGTGTCTGGGCTGATGGGGGCTCTGTCCTTGGCCCACGTTATTGTTCCTCTGAGCAGACACTTGGTGCTTAAATGCCCACCCACAGCGTGAGCACACGACCCTGTGCGTGGCGGGAGGGTTCTCAGAAACTGAACTCATCCGTGAATTTATCGCCACTCTCCTAGCGCCGCGCCCCCCCCCCCCCCCACGTCCCACCACGTCCCAAGGGCACCGTGTCCCAGGTCTGCCGCAGGGAGTGTTTGTCCGATGCTGAGCCTACGCTGGAATGGACCCCGTGTGTCCCTGCATGTGGGGTCCTTGCTCTGCATCATGGAGGAATCAACCCGCGTTGGTGACAGCAGGAGCCCGCCCACTCAGGTGCCACTGGGACACACGGTCGAGTGCTCTCCATCCTGCGGGGAGGGCCTGCGGGCTGACCCCACTGCGGGCCTCGGGAGGAAGGCGAGGGCCTGCGGGCTGACCCCACTGCGGGCCTCGGGAGGAAGGCATCGCCACCGTCCGGGCACGCATTTCTGCTGCGGACACGCCGGGCCTGGGGCTGCTGGGCCATCGGTCACAGTCAGCTTCAGCGGCTCACCGGCACTTTCCTGGGCAGGGGGGGGCGGGGTGAGCTATTTCCTTCCTCCACCGCCAAGGAGAGGGGCTCGCCGCGGCCCCGTGGCCTTGCTGGGCTTTTTAACGTTAACTGTTCAGGTCAGGTGCGCCTGTCCTCCTGGGGCCTCAGTGCCCGCTCCCTTGACCATGAAGGGGGGGCGGGGGGGATGAGTTCACTTTTCTTGTCCGAAGGGCCGATGGGAAACCCTCGTCGGACCCTTCGCCCGTTTCCACGTCGCTCCTCTGCCGCCGGGTTAATGTGTGGCCGTTACTCCTCAGTTCTGAAACGGCCCAGGATTTATTTCCGTGGCTCCTCATTGGCGGCCAAGCACCGTTCTGTAGCTGGTCCCCAGGCTCCTGAGGACATGGGTCCCAGTCACGTGCAGGGCTGTGTCTGCAGCCTCAGCATGGGGACACTGTGGGCTTGTTTCTAGTGTCTTTTTCTCTTGGTTTTCGTCAAATTCTTGCGCTCCCTTAAGCCACAGGCCATCGACAGCCGCACGTGACTAGCAGGGCCTCTGGATGGGTGAGTGGGGGGGGGGGGGGAGGGGGGTGAACTTTCCTTTTATGCCCTGACACCCGGAAGCTACCTGAAGCTGTGCTGAGCGACCCGGCTTCTTCTTTTTTAAAAAATATATTTTTATTGATTTCAGAGAGGAAGGGAGAGGGAGAGAGAAACATCCATGATGAGAGAGAATCATCGATCGGCTGCCTCCTACACGCCCCCTACTGGGGATTGAGCCCACAACCCGGGCATGTGCTCTCTTGACCGGATTCAAACCTGGGACCTTTCAGTCCACAGGCCGGTGCTCTACCCACTGAGCCACACTGGCCAGGGCGGACCCGGCTTCCTCGCAGCCATTTCTCCTGCTCTTCCAGGGCCCCTGCTAACCCATCAGCGATGCCTCCCCGGGGAAGCAGCCCTGCCTTGGGCCCTTGCCTGGTCTTCGCTCTGGAGTGGGGGCGTCACCAACCCAGTGAAGTGTTAGGGTGTGGAGTTTAAGGCTCATGGTCCTGTTATTGCTGTGGCCCCTCTACCCTTGGAGGGCGGGGGGAGAGTATAGTCTATTTCTGGTCGCTCCCATCCCCAGGTGACGTCCCCCCCCCCCCCGCCCGCCATCCGGGTTCTACCCTGACAGCCACGCGTTTGCTGGACCACATCCTCCCGACAGCGCGGAGCATCCGTCACGCGCCCGCCCCCGCGAGGCCGGAAACAGCCCGGCGCAGCGTCTCAGCCGCCCGCGCCCGTCAGCAGATGTTTCAGGTTCAGAGGCCACGCCAGCTTCTCCTCTCTCAGGAGCTGCCCACGTGGCCCGGCGGCCTGATCGCACTCGGCGCCTTCAGACAGATGTTTACGTTAAAGCTGTCCTTCCCGTTTTCCCACACAGAAGGAATGCTCTCTGGACATTCTTCTAGACCAAAGTCATTCTGCACAAAAGAGATGGTGCAGACCCGTGTGCTCGGAGGAGAGACGCCGGACACCCCGAGAGACGTGCGTGGGGGCAGAGGGGCCCCTCTCCCTCAAGCAGGATGCCGAGGCCGGCGGCCTAGAACCTGGAGGGACGGACGCGACATCTTTTGGGGGCAGTTGGAGAGCGGTCAGGGCTCGGCTCTGCCGTGCTGAGTGGGCGATGTGATGTCCACGTGGAGACGCTGACTGAGCGACTGGGCCGTAGAGCTGGGGTTCGGGGGGAGGATCCCAGCCCGGCGCCCAGACGCTCGTCCCGTTCTGCGCGGCGGTTGGGCGGATGAGTCTGGACTTTGTGAAAGTCTTGCCTGGAGATTGAACAGAGGCCATCGATGTCACTTTAAACCAAACCATCTCACTGGGCACCTGGAAGGGAGTGTCAGTGAGGGAGAGCCTGGCCGAGCGCTCCGACCCTCGGGCTCTAAGAAGCTGCGAGGAAGAGGAGAAATCCCAAGGACACGGGGTGGGACAGTGCGGGCGGCACGCCAGGAGCGGCTGCTGTGCTGGCGACGGGAGAGCAGTGCAGTGCCCCCTGTAGCCAGCTGTCCCCCGTGGCACAGAGAGTGCCCCCTGCAGCCGGCGGCCCACCGTGGCACACACCCTCCATTCTATTCTGGACTTCTCAGCAACGTTCCCCTCACACATCTTTCTCTGATACAATACAAACTTACTTCCTTTAAAAATATATGTTTTTATTGATTTCAGAGAGGAAGGGGGAGGGAGGGAGAGAGAGAAACATCAGTGATGAGAGAGAATCATGGATCAACAGCCTCCTGCACGCCCTACACTGGGGATGGAGCCCCCAACCCGGGCAGGTGCCCTGACGGGGAATTGAACTGTCACCTCCTGGTTCACAGGGTATTTCTTCGCGTGTTCGCGGAGGGCGTGCTCGGAGCCCTCGTGGAGGACGTGGCCGGGGAGCGGGGGCTGAGCCACGGCAGCATTTTAACCTTCCTCTCCTTGGGTCCCTCCTCTGCCAGCATCAGAAGAAGGCCGACGCCCCGCTTCGTGCGTGCCAGCCTCTGGTGGAGTGCGGGTCCAGGTTTTACTCAACCAGCTCAGCAAACAATGAGAGCGACTTCTAGAAGGCGGGCCCAGCAGCTGAAATCCAAATCTCTGCTCCCCGCGCCCGGCTCGGAAACAGCCTGCTCCACAGCACGGCTTTCTTGCCCGGACTTGCGCCGTGGGGCCTAGCTCCCCCGTGCACCCCCAGACGTAATTCCTATTCTTAATTGCGTGGTTATCGATTGCGCACCGCTCTTTGGATATCTGCCATGTTTTAAAATAACACATAATTGGCTCTACGCTTTATTTCTTCTTGTGGGACTTGGTTTTATGGGTTGACATTAGATTGCAATGTTTGTTTCTGATGTAAATGAACAAACTCTTGCAGTTATCTGGGTATTTGAGTTTGTCCTTGGTCCTGCCACGGGTGAAAGGTCTGGGGAAGAGGAGGGTACATGTAGGCGTGGCCTCTCCTCACAGTGGTCAGCAGTCAAGGTCATCCGTCAAGGTCATCCTTTAAGGTCATCAGAGGACCTTCACGCAAGGTGGGAAGAGACAGGGGGCGGAGCTTTCCGGGGGGGCGGGTGGAGGGGCGGGGGCGGGTGGAGGGGTGGCGGCAGAATGACCTGGTGGAGGGATGTCCTGAGGATGGGATTAGGGGGTGGCCTGCCCCTGGCTGCATTCTCACATATCGGGAGAGCAGGGGATGCTGAGCTGACACAGGGGCCAGCTGTCTTTCACCCCAAGAACTACTCCGCTTTTGGTTTTGTGACCCGCCCCACAACTTGCCTCGGATTGGGACTGTGTTCATCAGGGCTCTCCCGAGAAACGGACCGCGAGGGTGTGTCCATGTAAAGAGGAAGGTAGATTTTGAGGAACCTGCTCATGGGGTGGAGGAGGCGGGCAAGCTCAAGATCCGGTGGAGAGGCCCAGGCTGGGGTCGGGAAAGGGTCTGCTGGGGACCCGGCAGCTGGCGGCGAGACGAAGCCCGAGGTGTCGGACGGCAGGTTGCCCTTCCCGGAGGAGGAGGAGGCGGCCTTTGACCCATTCAGGCCGGCCGCTGGCGGCACGCGGCCCGCCACTGTAGGGAGAGCATCGGCTTCTTGGAGTCCCCTGACTTCCATGTCAGCCTCAGCCCCAAACGCCCTGACAGACGCATCCAGAATAACGCTGACCGTGCGCCGGGCGCTGAGGCTCAGGCAGGTGCCACATAAAGTGAACGGCACAGGGCGGCCTCCGGAACCCCACCGGCGAGCCCCGTGCCAGGGCCCTGCGGGGGCCTCGGCTGGCTCTGAGGGTCCCTGTGCTAATGCTTTCTTAGGGCGCCTCGCCATTCCCAGGACTGAGTGAGGACTCTCCCCCAAACCATCTTCCCCGAGCGCTGCTCCCCCACACGCAGGGGTTCCATGCAAACACATGCTTCTGTGCGGGCCGCCGCCGGGGTGGCCGGCCGGCGATGTGGCGTCCATGCCCAGGGGCCTCTGCTGAGGGAGCGAAGCCACCTGTCCTGCTGGTTCCCCCGAGATCGCGCCGCGGCCGAGGGTTTGACGGCACCGCCCTGCGCGCCTCCCGAAGCCGCGGCTGCTTCCAGGCAATCATCCAACTCTGAGGCCGCTTCCTGCGCAGGCGGCCCCTTCCGCTCGGGCGGGGCAGGCGCGTGGCCGGGAGCCTGCGGGAGCTCCTTGGGAGTTTTCAGACGTGAAGTCAGCAACCTGCTCACCCACGGGGCCTCCGGCCTCTTGTTTTGCAGGAAACCGGGGAAAACCAGCTGGGCACAAAGACGTGGATATTTCACTCCCATGGATCCTGCCATCTGGCCGAGACCGGACGGGCACCTCCCTGCCGCCCCGCCCCCACAGGCAGAGAGGGACGTCCCACAAGGGTGGGGAAGACTCCACGCGACGTCATCCGTGGGTGTGGTGCCGGGAGCTGGTCAGGAGGGAGGACGGGGCCCCGAGGAGGGGAGACAGGTGTGCCCACTCTGGGAGGTCTCACGGGTCAGTGCGGGAACCCGAGCAGGCGGCACAGACCCGCCCCGGGCTTCGAGGCGTGCCTGCGGGCTGGGCCTGGTCTGCTGCCCCTGGCGGCCTGGCTGGGGTCGCCTGCCCCCCGCCCTGTGGTCCCCCCACCGCTGCGCTCCGCCCCGAAAGCCAGAGGCCTCCCTCCGTTCCCTGCAGCCTGGGCTTCCTCTGGGCACTCCCATGGGCACCTCCCGGGCAGCACCCGCGACAGGCCCGCGGCTGGTCCTGGCTGGGACCGAGGCGAGGCTTTGCGTGAGCGGCTTAGACGCTGTGAGGTTGGGGTTCTTCTGCGGGGAAAACCGAGACAGATTTCTCCATTATCACAGACAGATGAGGTAGATTTCACATCAAACGTTCTAGCGATGGAACAGGAATCGGTGCCCTTGGGCCAAGGTCATCCGCAGCCACGTGGTTGTGGACTGTGGACCAGGAGCCAGTGGCTGCAGCAGCCCGGCGCCCACCGAGTCCCTCTGTCCTGGGTCAGGGGCGGGGCCCTTGTCTGGGGTCAGGGGCGGGGCCCTTGTCTGGGGTCAGGGGAGGGGCCCTTGTCTGGGGTCAGGGGAGGGGCCCTTGTCTGGGGTCAGGGGCGGGGCCCTTGTCTGGGGTCAGGGGAGGGGCCCTTGTCTGGGGTCAGGGGAGGGGCCCTTGTCTGGGGGTCATTGGCGGGGCCCTTGTCTGGGGTCAGGGGAGAGGCCCTGGTCTGGGGTCAGGGGAGGGGCCCTGGTCTGGGGTCAGGGGAGGGGCCCTGGTCTGGGGTCAGGGGAGGGGCCCTTGTCTGGGGGTCAGTGGCGGGGCCCTTGTCTCGGGGTCAGGGGAGGGGCCCCCTCGGGCTCCCCGTGCTGTGGCTGTTCCTGTTGAGGAACGCTGGCCACCAACTAGACCCCACACTGAGCACCTCCTGTGCCTCGGACAGCGTGCAGGCCCCGCTTCCCCGGGACGACGCGGTCTGCAGAGCAACCAGATGTGCGTTGAGAGGCCGTTTGCACAGGAAGCGGGAGAAGAAGGCCGCACTGTGTGAAGCGGAGGTGAGGGGCACCGTCTGCCAGGGGTGCATTCGGGGCTGGGTGCGGGGGCAGGAGGCAGGGGTGCGGGGTCGGTGCAGGTGCAGAGGGGGGCGGAGGGGGGCGGAGGGGCAGAGCTAACTCAGGGAGCGTGGGAGCTCACAGGGCCTGACCCAGGCTCCCGAGGGTGGAACCACAGCACTGATGTCACCTGGCGTCACCCCAACCGCTCACATACGTGTTCTCACCATCGCTCCTGGGGACACTCCAAAGGGGCGCTGCAACCGTGTGTGTGTGAGTGTGAGCGAGTGTGGGTACATGTGTGAGCGTGTGTGAGTGTGTGAGTGTGTGTGAGCATGTGTGAGCCTGTGTGAGTGTGTGAGTGTGTGTGAGCCTGTGTGTGTGTGAGTGTGTGTGAGCCTGTGTGTGTGTGAGTGTGTGTGAGTGTGTGTGAGCATGCCACACCCTTGTGCAGGGACAGGAAGAGGCCGCCGTTCGGGGCGTCCCTTTCCCTTTCACGGGACGCGGTCGTCGCGCCTCGTGGAGGAGACCTGGCCGCGCTCCAGTGCCGCTCGGAGCCCTGGGGCCACGGCGCCGCTCGGCCTCCCTCGGCGGCTGGCTCGGCTGCTCGACAGAATCGCAATGTTTGTAAACGACATCATCGTGCGGCTGCCCCGGGCGCGGGAAGAAACTTCGCGGCAAGTCTTCATCGATTCAGTAATGACTTAAACGGCTCAGCTCTGGCCGGGGAGGGGGGACACAGAGATCAGCAAGTGCCGCTTCCCAGAGTCCCCCCACCCGCAGGAGAGGGCCCCGTGCCCGAGCCGATACCCCAGGCCCTGAAGTCAGAGACACGCCCGGCAGTCAGCCCTCCCCCCGCCGCCAGCTTTCACCCCTGCCCGGTTCACACGGTGGCGGCGGCGGTGGCGGGAATGCCATCGATGTTCCCGGAGCACCGAGGGCCAGCAGGCATTTACTTCCCAGAAAACACGTGTCCAGGGCCTACTGTTGAGTTAGTGTGCGATGTAGCTGGTACGTAAGCTCTAGCCTGTAAACGCCCGTCTTCCACTCGTGCCTGCCAGGGACTTCCCCGCCTGGCCCCCGGGACCCACACAGCCCTCAAGTGGCCGCAGGGTGAGGCGTGAAGCCCGGGGCCCGGGCGGCGCTGGCGACCCCCGAGGCTCCGTCTCTGCTGTGATTCTCTTCCTGCCCCGCCTCCCGCTTGCGTGTCAATCCCAACAAAGCCCAGTGGTCGCTGACAGCTTCGTTCACCGGTGTTGTTTTCACCCGTCTCTCTCTGGCCGAGCACGGAGAGGGGAGGCCACTCGCGGGGAGCAGGCCGGGCCCCCGGGTCCCCTGCTATTGGGCACTGTCCCTATCGGGGCAGCTTGGTCCCCACAGGCCCAGGAATGCACCCCCCCCCCCCCCGCGACTGAGAGGGGCCCGGGTGCAGGCTGACCTTTCAGGAGTCCTGTGAGCTCCCCGGACCCTAATGAGCACACATCCTTCCTCCAGAGAGTTCTAGAACCCCAGACGTGTCTTACCCACACTCTGCAGACCGGGCTCCCAGAAGACCTCAGTAACAACCCAGCAACAGGCATGCATGTCCCGTGTCCATCTTCATTCCCCAGTCGCAGAATTTCTACGGGACAAAGAGGCTGTGATGATTGGTCACAAAGGGGTGGCCTTCCCAGCCAGCTCAGGCACCCGCACCTACCCCCACCCCCTTCGCAGCCACAGCAAAGCAAGGAGCAGGTGCCTCCCCCCACCCTGGCCTCCCGCTTTATGCATAACAGGCTTTGCCCGGGCTACTGGTTACGCCCTGCTGGGGAAGGCTCTCCTGAGAACGCTCGCTCTTCCTTCCGGCAGACACCTGCGCTGAGCCCCGCCCCCGAGCCAGGACCCCTCACACGAAAGGCCAGGCCCAGAGCGTGGTGGCCTTGTACCTGGCATCACCCAGACCCCCCTGCCTCCTCAGACACTTTATTCTCCTACAGGCATTGTCTCTGCTTTTTAATTACTTTATTTCATTTATTTATATTTAAATATTTAAAAAATTGATTTCAGAGAGGAAGAGAGAGGGGGAGAGAGAGAGGAACATCAACGATGAGAGTGAGTCATTGATCGGCTGCCTCCTGCATGCCTCACACTGGGGATGGAGCCCACAACCTGGGCATGTGCCAGGAATCGAACCATGACGTCTTGGTTCGTAGGTCAATGCTCAGCCCCTGAGCCACGCCGGCCAAGCCGTCTCTGCTTTTTTAAAATTTTCATCCGTCTGGTAGGTTTCCAATTGCTCTCAGCCATCTTCTCTTTGCCAGAGAGGGGACTGCCCCCGGTGGTGCCATAAAACCCGCATATCCGCTGGCAAAGCACATTCCTTTAAAGCCCGGGAATTAGGATTTTCTCGATGGCTCTCGGCCCCACCTCCGCCGATCCTGGCGAGCGGCCTGGTGGCAGCGAGAGAAAGGTTTGTGGAATGAGACTGATGGAAGGTGGGCGTGGGGAGACGAGTCTGGGTCAGACTGAGGACCTGATTCTAAAACTCAGGTGAAGAAGGCACCTTCCCCGTCGGACCTGAGACAAGAACGTTTAGGCTTTCATGGCTCCTGTGTGTGACGAAGGGCTGAGGACTGAGCAAGCCAGCTCGGCTCCCTTAGTGCCTTTTGTTTTAAAATAGAAGCCTGGTGCACATGCACCAGTGGGGTCCCTCAGCCTGGCCTGCACCCTCTCGCAATCCGGGACCCCTGGGGGAATGTTGGAGACCTGGTTTTGGCCCAATCCCATGGAAGCCAGGCTGAGGGACCCCACCGGTGCACAAATAACCGGGCCTCTAGTATGCATATAAGATCCTTGGTTAATCTCTTCCCGCCCTCCCCCCGGCCCACTTCCCTCTGAGATTCATCAGTCTGTTCCATGTTCCCATGCCTGTATGTTGAGTGTCATCCCCCTGATTGTCAGTGCGTGTCATAGCTACCGGTCAAACAGTCGCTTGGGCTTATACACTGAATGGCCAGATGATGATGATCTCTGAACGCATAATAATCTGGCCACTCAGTGTGTTTGTATCTCACATGGGTACCAAAAGTATTCTAGGCTTTTGCTGGAGTTCAACCACCTATTTGCCCTGAGCTTTCTATCAGCCAGTGCAAAGGGGAAACTGATCAGGTGCATGATTTATAGTATCTTTGATATCAAATAAATGAGGTACTCAAGAGAAGTACACTGAGTGGCCAGATTGTTATGAGTTCAGAGATCATAATAATCTGGTCACTCAGTGTGTATATATATATATATATATATATATATATATATATATATACTAGAGGCCTGGTGCACGAAATTTGTACATGGGGGGGAGAAGAGTGTCTCTCAGCCCGGCCTGTACCCTCTCCAATCTGGGACCCCTCGTGGGATGTCCGACTGCCAGTTTAGGCCCAATCAATGATGAGAGCGAGTTGGGCCTAAACCGGCAGTTGGACATCCCTCTCACAATCCAGGACCACTGGGTCCTAACCACTCACCTGCCTGCCTGCCTGATTGCCCCTAACCACTTCTGCCTGCCAGCCTGATCACTCCCTAACCACTCCCCTGCCGACCTGATTGATGCCTAACTGCTCCCCTGCCTGCCCGATGGCCCACAACTGCCTTCCCTTGCCATGACCCGCCTCCTCCACCAGGACCTGCCTCCTCTGGGCGAGGCGGCGTAGATGCTGGGACAGGCCTCCTCCGCACTACACGGAGCCGCGGGACCCCCAGGCCTCAACGCACCGAGCGGCCACCGGGCCCCGACTCCGTGTGCACGTGGCCATCTTGTGGTGGCGATCTTGTGGCAGTGATCTTGTGGCGGCCATCTTGTGACGACGTCACACGCGAGGGCCACCTAGGCTTTTATTAGTACAGATAGTCGGGTCACCTAACAGTTATCGCCAAGGGCTCCTGGCCTGTGAGTTTCTAGGCAGGTCCTGGGGGCCCCAGATGAACTTTGGGGCCCTGCCTGGGCTCGGAGCTGGGGTGGAGGAGGATCCCCACCCTCCTTCAGCCAGAAAAGGGGGCTGTGGCCAGCACCCCTCCTGCCTCAGTCCGACCTGTCCCCTGAGGAAGCTCTGGGCGAAGAATCTCTGATCCACTTCCTGCCTTATTCTCTGCGCCTCCCGGTCTCAGCGAGGAAGAGGATAGGAGGGCCTTGCCAGGCCAGGGAGGCCCACCGTGCCCACCACACACGGGTCCCCCCAGGTTTATCCAGCAGAGGCCCAGCACCAGGGCTCAGGCCCTGCCGGCAGGGCGAGACGGCGTCCTCTGGATGGGTCAGGGTGTGGACAGGAGCGAGAGGCTGTTGTCTCGGGAACGGGCCAGTCTTGCTCGGTGTCAGTGCACCCAAGACCCTAGGGCGTCCCTGGGTGAAGGATTTCACAGGGAGGGGCGCCGGGCACTCCCCAGGGACAGCCCCACTGCCCGCTGGGGCCGCGGCGGCACCGCCACTCGCAGGAGAGGCTGTCACAGACGCATGCCAAGCGCTAGGTTAAGTGGGTTCCAGGAAATCTTCCTGCTTCTCAGTAGCAACTTGCCTGGCACCTGGTCAATTGCATCCTCACCGCTAAGCACTAACCTTCTCCAGGTGCCAAGGACGTCCCCGCTGCGGCTGCGGATCGGGGGCTCCTCTGTCCTCACACATCAGAGTGCTGGGCGGCCTGAGCACCACCTGGGCACCGCCTGGGCACAGCCTTGGGCACAGCGGGCCTCCCTCCTCCCCAAACCCCCTGCTCTGCTGCCTCCCTCCCCTGGGCGGGCTCCCCCTGCTCTCCCCCCAGCCCTCCCCCCATCTCCTCTGCTGTCTCCTGCTCCCTGGCCAATCATTCTTTGAAAGGTCTGAGCACCCAGCTCCCATCCTACCTCTCTGACCTCCGCCCCCGCCATCCTGTGTACCGTCCAGCCCCCGGCTCGGGGCCACCCTCTGTGCCTGAATCTGTTTTATGAGTTCATGAACAAGCAGAAGCCACTCTGTGGGCGAAGGGAGAGGGGCAGTCACAGAGGGATGGTGCCCCCGGGTGCCCTGGGACCAGTTGCAGGCTGTAGGGCTGGGGGTGTAAACAGCAGGTGCCTCTGGGACTAGATGGTCTCAGCCTCGAGGTTGTCAGTCTTTCCATGATGACAGGCAGTCCGGACGGGAGGTTGGCTGCATTCCCATGTTGGCTCCCATGTCCCTGGCGTCCAGCTCCCAGCGGGTGAGAATGCGCCTTCTCATCAGAACAGAGCCATCATGGCTAACAGAGCAGAGTTAACATTTCTTGTCCTTGTAGCTGGCCCCCGATATTCTCCTTCTGCCCCTCACATCAACACCCGACCTCTCAGTGACCCTTCCCCACAGTTCCCGGCACAACAGCCCCTCAACCTGCGGACTGAAAACAGCCGTGTTTGTTGTCTCAGCGAAGGCAGTTCGGGTCTGACGTCCTCGGGAATGAAGGTGTCGCGGGCCCTGCTCTCTCTGGAGGCCAGAGGGGAGGACCCTTCCTCGTCCCTTCAGCTCCTGGTGGCCCCAGAAGTCCTTGGCTCGTGGCCGCATCCCTGCGGTTCTGCCTCTCTCGTCTCATGACCTTCTTCCTTCCCTGTGTCTCTGTGCACCCTCCCCTCTTCTTATAAGGACGCCAGCCATATTGGATTAACTAATTACGTCTGCAAAGACCTCACGGGCGAGGAGCAGGTAGGTGGGCATGGATGTGGGGGACCCCGTTGGACTGATTTCTCCTGGTCTTTTCTCGCTGCCCTCAGGAGGTTCCTTCTGAGGCTGATTCTCCCCTGGTCCTTCAGGGCACTCAGCCTCCTCCTCCCAGGGCAGCCTAACCCATGTCTACCCGCACCTGGAAATGCCAATCTGATGCCCTTCCACAGCCCTTTCCCGGGGAGAGGCGGGGCTGGTCTCCTTCCCCCTGGAAAATGGCCGGATCGGTGGCCCTCAGCCCCGTGCACTGCAGAGGAGCCGTGGTCAGGGAGGTGGGGATGGCCGACTGGCTGGAGCTGGTCATGAGTTCATGAACAAGCAGAAGCCACTCTGTGGGCGAAGGGAGAGGGGCAGTCACAGAGGGATGGTGCCCCCGGGTGCCCTGGGACCAGTTGCAGGCCGTAGGGCTGGGGGTGTTAACAGCAGGTGCCCCCCCTCCTCTGGGAGAACAAGGGGTGGGGCTTCCTGAAGGAAATGGGGGTGCCCTCTCCCTAAAGAGGGGATCAGACCGTAGGCAGCAAAATACAGGTGCCCTGCAAGAGAGGAAGACGGCCGCCCTTAGAAGTCACACGCTGAGCTCCACCCAGCGGTCAGGGCAAGGAGCCCGCTCCTCCCCTGATGGCCCCGCCTGACCCCCCAATGGAGGTGCTTACACCTGCTGAGGAACTTAAATGGCAGCCGAGGAGCCCGCTCCTCCCCTGACGGCCCCGCCTGACCCCCCAGTCGAGGTGCTTACACCTGCTGAGGAATTTAAATGGCAGCCGAGGAGCCCTGCCCGCACAGACACCCATCACCCCACACCCCCCCCCCCCCCCCCCCCCCCCCGGCTGTAGGGTGGCTTTGTGTGTGGATGGCCTCCAGGAGGCTGTGAGGGTCCACTCCTGTGTCCCTCAGAGCTGACGTGCTCTCCTTCCTTTGCAGACGAATGAGACACAGGCAAGGACCCCCTTCACCAGCCCTCAGTTCCTTAGATGAGAGAGCCCTGCCCTGGGGGATGGGCTGCACAGACCCGGGGACGGGGCCTCCGGAGGGCGGGGCGTCCATCCACAACCTGAGGAGAGGACCACAGGGAGGCACAGGATGGTGACATGCCTTCATGCTCTCAAAGTCCACGCACCAAGGCCCCCTGTACAAGCACTCGTGGGCAGGGAAGGGGGGTCGTGGGCTGGATGTGGGAGGACAGGAGCAGGAGGGGAGCCTGGAGCAATCAGCCCCAGAGTGGGGTCTGCAGGGGTGGGTAGAGGTAGGGGAGGTGGAGCCCTGCAGGGTGGGCAGGGAGGGTGGGTATTTGGGGCAAAGAGAATGGGTGGTGTGAGTGACCCCCAGGCAAGACCACGTGATGAGTGGCCACGTGGCGGGAACACGCTGGGGAGAGTGCAGGCCTGAAGCTGCAGTGAGGAGCCCAGGGGAGGAAGGGTGGACGTGCCCGTGAACATGACGCGGATGGCTCTGCACGCTGAGGAGGGGCTCCGCTTCCGTCCAGGCCCTGGGGAGCCGGAGCAGACCTAGAGCGAGGGCAGTGACGTGTTTAGACTGGACCCTGAGGAGGGACGTGTGAGGGACCCATGGGGGCAGGGGACCAGCGGCGGGTGGGGGAGCTGATGAGCCCTGACCCAGGCCGAGCATAGAGGTGGGGATGAGGGAGAGACAGGACAGAGGGAGGGGTCGGTGAGCCTCCGGGGCAGAGGGGAAGGGATGAGCTATGTAAGGATTATGCCGCTGAACACATGGCCGACCACCCGTGGCCCGTGTGCGTCACTCTCATTCACTCAGACCCAGCCTTACCTGGTCACATCCGGGGGGCTGGCCCTGTTGGGGTGCAGAACAGGGACCTGCTCCCTGCTGGGCAGGGACTGTGCCAGCTTGAGGGGGCGGCTGTCTGAGGGAACCTGGGAGCCAGGTGAGGAGGTGCAGGCAGGATCCTGGGTCAGGGGATGATGGATAGGGCAGGAGTGGGGGGGCGGGTGTGTGGTTGCTGGGGGTAGACATGGGTTAGGCTGCCCTGGGAGGGGGAGGCTGAGCGCCCTGCAGGGGTGGGGACCCTCCTGGTGGGCTGGCCTCAGGGGTCCACTTGGACTTGGGTTGTCCCCCAGACAATGGTCCAAACTCCCTGTGCCTCCCTCTGGGCCACCTGCGTGTCCCGCTCTCCAGGGTTGTGCGGGGACAGGCTGCTGCCAAGGGGCTCTGGGTCTAGGAACAGAGCACCCCCCCTACCCACCCCTCCAGGCCCAGGGTCAGAAACCAGGGCAAGGGCAGGCCGGGCGGGGATCCCCCCGCCCCACCCGCACACCTGCTGTGCAGGGAGCCAAGGGGAGGAGGTTTTGATTGGCTCATTTTCTGTGCTCATTGCTCATTATTTTTACAGGGAACAATTTCTATCCATTTTCCTTGTCACTCAGGGTGCTAGCTACTCGCTGAGCTGCTCAGGCCGTTATAAATACATTAGCAGCCACGTTCAGGCGCGCTTTCGGGTAAAAATAATCTCTCCAATTTGCATTGTGGGGCACAGATGTGAGCTGCCTTGGGGAGCTGGTCAGGCTCAGCATCTCTCTCCTGCAGGGCTGGGGAGGGCCAGGGGCCGCGTGGGCCCGAGGGCCAGGAGGCAGGGCCCCAGGAAGCCGGGAGGTGCGAGCCCCGGTCGCCGTCCCCTCCGTGGTCGGGGCTCACGAAGGCATCGAGGGTTCGAGCCCCTGAGAGGGGGTGGGGTTCTGACATGGCCAACAGCACGGGACCCACAGGCCGGTGGCACCTGCATTAGAAGCTCCTGGGACTTCCCAACAGGCCACCCTCTCGGGCCGCCCTGCTGATTTGGGGCTCCCGGGGGTGGGGCCAGGGTTCTAGTGGGGTCACCTAAGGCCTTTGCATTTCACTGTGGGTTGTTTTTATGTTTTTGTCTTTTGAGAGAGAGAGGAAGGGAGAGAGAGAAACATTGATGTGAGAGAGAAATACGGACGGGTCGACTCCCACACTCTCCCTGGTCCGGGATGGAACCTGTGACTCCTCAATACATGAGTGACACGCCACCCAACGGAGCCCCTGGCCAGGGCTGCCTGTCCCTCGGTTTAAGTCGCGCCGGGGTTAGACAGAGCAGCAGGCAGGTCTCAGGTGCCCGCATCAGAGTGACACAGCTGCCGGCACGTTCTGCGGTTTGGAAACCTCTGTGCGTGATGCTTGGATGGCACACAGGCACCCAAACTCGGACACGTCACAGCAGAATGGGGACACGGAAAATCAGCTGTCACTTCCCAAGGAGTTTTTGAGTGAAAAGTGGGTTTCAACATATTGGTAGACTCACTGGGATTTTTCTGAAGAATAAGAATTCTTCAGTAGAATCATAACACTTAAAAATTTCCACCCAGCCAGTATGGCTCAGTGACTGAGGGTCGACTTATGAACCAGGAGGTCAGCGTTTGATTTCCGGTCAGGGCACATGCCTGGGTTGTAAGCTCCATCTCCAGTGTGGGGCGTGCAGGAGGCAGCCGATCAATGATTCTCTCTCATCACTGATGTTTCTATCTCTCCCCCCCATCCCTTCCTTCCTGAAATCAATAAAACTACATTTTAAAAATTTCCCCGTACAATTGCTTGCGTCCTTCCTCAAAGTTGCACTTTTTTGTTAATGCATTTGAAATTGTTGACACCTTACACTGACCCTTCTCAGACCCTAACATTTTTTAAGTGATTATTTATTTATTGCTTTCAGAGTGGAAGGAAGAGGGAGAGATAGAAACATCAATGATGAGAGAGAACCATTGATCAGCTGCTTCTTACACGCCATACACTGGGGATCGAGCCGAGCCTTTAACCCGGGCATATGCGCCCTGACCGGGAATCGAACCTGGGACCCTTCAGTCCACGGGCTGACGCTCTATCTACTGAGCCAAACAGGCTAGGGCGACCTTAACATTTTGAAGGGAGACGATTCTCTCTGCAGGTGCAAAGGAACCCAGTACACTCAGAGCAGACCCTGCCCTGCAGAGGGCGCGTCCCCCGTGGGACTCCCCCGCAGCGTAATGGGGGCCTGTCCCGCCACCCCAGCGCATTGGCAGAGGCTGAGCGGCCACCTCCATTCTGAGACGCTTTCTTGGACAAAGCCTCCTACACGACAAAACTCATCAAATAAGCTGTCTGCTTTGAAGTCACTTCTATATGTGATTTTCCTGAATGTCACTCCAAATTTAGCTGCAGCGGAGTCGTAGATCTCTTAATTCTATTCCGTGCCCGTTTAGGGTATAAATTTGTTTAATTGAAAGTAGGGCTTTGTGAAAGGCTGCGTTTGCTGGTGGCGGCATTCCAGAGCGCAGCGAGGCCACGTCTCAGTCAGACTCTGCGCCCTCCGGGCCGCTCTGCTCTGCGGGCTCCCTCCCTCCCTGGCTTGTCCCAGGCAGATGTCACGTCTGTCCTGTTTGCAAGCTCTGTGGCCAGTAGTGACCATGTCCTAACAGCCCCCGGAGTGGGAGTGTCTGGTTACCGTGGCTCCCGTCACGGAGTTGTTCTGTGCATGAAGACGTCGGAGGATGGCTGACGGAGGCTTCGAGCCTTTGTGGGACGCACAGGCGGACTGACAGACGCTCCCGGGAGGCGCGTACATTTCCCGGGGCTCCGTCACGGCGAGCAGCCGAGAGCCCAGATCCCCACGCCGAGAGGGTTTCTCAACGCAACACCCGCCCTGGCAGAACGTCGCCTTTGCGCTGCATGCACGTCAGTGTTGGTAAATGTTGATAGCCGGTGGCATTCTTTGATGGTGAGATCGCCTCAGTAGTTGGATGCAACTTTGAATGTGCGTCCACACAACCCGTCTCTGGTTCACGTCCCTGCCGCTGGCCGCCCCCTGCGGGAACGCCGCTTTCAACCTGGGACGTGGGTCCAATGCGTGCGCCCATCACCCCCGCGGGGAGACCAGCGCTTTTCCCTTCCTCCGTGTGGAACTTTCAGCTGGATTTCCACAGGACTCGCACCGTCTCAGATGCCTTATTTTTAGCACGGAAACGGGGTTTACACACGTCCAGCCCGTTTCCTCCCTGCAGTGTCCGCGGGAAGCGGCCCTCCTCCACCCCTTTGCAGAGTCCGCCTCCTGCTCGCTGCCGGACTTGGAACAGCTCGCTGCGTGCTTCTTGCCCGCGCACAGGAACCCTCGGGATCCGAGGAGCGTGCGCCGAGCTCGGCAGCATGGCACTGACTCTAAGCGAAGAATCCTGCCTCTCGGAGGGACGCCGGACAGGCAGGGCCTGAGCTGCACCGGCAAGTCCCGGCCTGCGGGCACAGCCTCCTGCCAATGACAGCTGACGTGGACAGCGGTGCAGGCCAGTGTCCCCCGGGGCCCCGGCGACGCCCATGACCAGGCCTGTGGGGAGCTCCCGCGGCCGCAGGATCTCGGTGGCCAGGGCGAGCGGACTTGCCTCTGTGTTAAGTGTGCACTTGCACTGTCGCAGCTCGTGCTTCCAGGCTTCAGTGCAGCGTTCAGAGAAGCATTGGCTGCAGCGAGGCCGACTCCCGGTCGTGTATTTCCTGCTCCATAAAGGAAGGGTCTCTCGGAGCCAAGCCCGGCTGCACCCCCTGATGTTCCCGCAGGGCTGCCCACCAGGGACGGGGGAAGTGGGACCCTTCGGGCCAGGCTCCCTGCGGCCCTGCCACCGGCCAGAGCACAGAGGGCGGGCAGAGGCCGGACGGCTGGAGCTGCACTGTGATTGGAGGGCCGCCCCATCCCCGGGCGCCGCCCACGGGGTGTTGCCCTCACCCACCGACAGGGATCGATGCCGCCCTGAGCCACGCACCCAGACGTGTGTGTGGAGAACAGTCAGGGCGATTTGTCCAGAGGATGAATGGGAAGCCTTTCCAGACAGATCCACGGCGGTTAGTGACAGCGCTTTAATTCCAGGGCCTGTGGCAAGAAGTGGCCCTCGGGCGAGCCGTGGCCCCCACGCTCCGTGGCTGTGGGTCTGTGAGGGAACTGACACCCCGGGCGCCTCCTGGGAGCCTGCACGTGCTCGCTCTCTGAGGGTGCTGTCATCAGCACCCAGGACGTTGGACACTCGGTGGCGGGCCTGCTTCGGGGCCTGGAGGAGCCTCAGGCCGGCCTGACCCCCGGGGAGGCAGTCAAGCTGCTTCGGGCTTTTCCTGCAATGGCTCCCGCTTCCCCAGAGCCGTGTCTGTGGCCGGGGCAGTGGCCACCCTTTCCCTGGGGGAAGGTTTACGCATAGGTACGTTCCCGGGCACCGGGCACCCTCACCAGGCAGCCAGGTGTGTACTCAGAGGTGATAAGACCTCAGCTGTGGCCACGGGTGCAGAGGAGATGGGAGAGATAATGATGAAGCAGAGAGCAGAGATCTCACCAGAGTCAGGGGTTCTTAATCTGGCCAATCCGGTCAGGGCGGTTCCCCAAATGAGGCCAACCTGTGCCAGGTAGGAGTGGGTGTAGGGAGCCGGGCCAGGGGAGGAACCGACACCCCGTGGTAAGCAGCTGGCAAACACCGGCTCTGTGAGCAAGGCCGAGCTGGGCAGAGGTGGAGGTGAGGGCAGGGGCCGGGGAGGGCAGGCCCAGCAGGCATCACCGACCTGGAGAGGCTGCCACTGTGGGTGCCAAGGACATGAAGGAGACGTGGGACCTGCCCCCTGAAGGCAGAGACTGACAGACACACCCAGCAATTCCGCTCGGCTCCGGAACCGTCCAGGCAGCCAGAGCAGCTTGTCCGCCCGGTGAGTCTGGGGGTGGTGGGTGAGGGGAGGCGGCCCGGGCAGGGCATCTTCACCCCCACCTTTCCCGCGGGGCAGGCAGGGCGGCAGCCACGCTGCCATTTCCTCCAGGTGAGAGGACCCACCTGAGCTCCCTCTGTGGGGATGGGAGTGAGCACGCCCCCAGAGGAGTCAGGGTCTTCGCGGCTGTGCTGGGAGGCAGGCCAGCCCTTCCCATCACCCATGTGGGCGTGGAAAACACTCCCCAAGAGCAGCTCTGCACTCCCAAGCAGCGGGGAGGCAGGCAGTCCAGTGCGAGGAGCAGCTGGGGTGCGGGGGGTGGGGCGAGGGCTGTGGGGAAAGGGGAGACTGGCCTAGGGACACGCCAGGGGCTGTGGCCTGCTCTGCAGAGACGCGTTCCAGATGCACCTGCACCCCGACGCTGAGCGGGGAGCCTCCCTGTCTAAACCAACTCCTTGCTGTGTCCTGCAGCCACGAGAAGGGTTTCTTATTGCCCCACTTTAGCTTACAAGCTCGCCGCTGTGGAGCTGAGGGTGCGGGAGGAAATCCAGCAGTTCGCACTTCGTTGGGGGTACAGGACATTGAAGATGGGGTGACGCGCAGAGTGAAGGGGCCGGGCTCTCAGGGGGACGGAGCCTGGGAATGCCCCCCATAACCTCCGTTTGGGGGTGTGGCGGATCAGGCTGTGACATTGGATATTGGTAAATGCCTGGGGCAGAGACAGGGCGGGCGGAAGTGGGGCTCCCAGGAGGGGTGGGGCCTCGAAGGGAGCCAGGGCGGCTGTGGGTCTCGGTGGTGTTGGCACCATAACTGCCTCAGGCGGAGCCTCAAGCTGCAGACACTCCTGCTCGCGGCTCTGCCTGCGGGATGGGCAGACCATGGTGCCGGTGCCGGCCTTCGTGCCTGGTGAGGCCCCTTCCTGCCTGCAGGCCCTGGGGCTGGCTCTCCTCCCTGGCCCCACCCTCGGAGCGCAGGCCACGCCCCCTCCAGGATGCTGCTCTAGCCAGGAATCTGTCCAGGAGATGGGGTGCCTGGAACCCTAGGAGGGCTCAGGCTTTGGGGTGCCTCTCCCCTCTTACAGCCTCCTAGCAGGAAGAGAGCAAAGCAATACGGGCTCCCCGGCATTCAGCCAGTATCAGAGGGCTTGGGATGCCCCTGCCCGTCCCATCAGCCCCCTCTCAGGTTCCAGAAAGTACTCCTTGTTCATCGGTCACCGTGTGCCTGAGCGGGGAGGGTAGCGTGGACAGGGGTGCATGAATGTCAGTTCCGGGGGATCAACTGTCTCCGCCCACTTCCTGAGGCCGCTCGCCCCTCTCCGGAAGGGGGACCGCTTTGCTTCCGAGTGAGTCAGACGTTCGGGTTATGGAGCTCTGCTTTTCATTTGTTGTTAAAAGTCTCCCAAGCCCCCCAATAGCTCATCTCCCCCGGGCGCGGGATGGATGCTTGTGAACATGCGCCCGAGTCTTCGTGTGGGTGAGAGCAGGACTCCTGGAGACCCCCTGCAAGCAGCCCCGTCCCCCGTCTCCTTCTGCTGGAGCCCACTTCCTGTCCTCAGCGACTTGGCCCCGCACGCGGCACGAGCTGGCGGGGAGCAGCATCCTTGTGTGCACCACGCTCCCGAGCAGATGCCTCAGGGCGCTGCGCCACTGTCAGAGAAACTGCTGCTGCCTGGGGCCGCCTGGACGTGCTGTCCCTCAACGTGTCCGAGGGCCTTAGGGTGACAGGGGAGCGAGTCTGCCAGGCGATGCGGGGCCTTTCCTGCTGGAGAGAGAGGGTCTAAGGACCCTGCCCAGCCTCTGCCTGAGTGGCCACACTGTCCACCTGCCCACTCACCAATGTCCATCTCCCATCTGCCCGCCCACCCAGTACACGGCTATCAGCGCCCTGGGCGGCCAGGCAGGGCATGGCCTCTCTGTGCTGTTGTCTCTGTGTGACCCCTGAATCGACCAACAAAAGGGGAAAAGCTTCCCCAAGAAGTGTGGGCATCGCCTTTGCTCATCAACACCAGTGACACGCTGAGGCTGGTGCACCTGGCAGGGCCAGGGAGGGCTTCCCCGGTGGTACCCAGGGGCTGCAGGGACCAGGTCCTGGATGGTCCGTCAGTTCTTCCCTGGAGGACGTGGTGGTCCAGTGTGGGGAGCAGAAGATGCTGAGGATGAGGATGCTGAGGATGACAATGAGGATGAAGATGCTGAGGATGAAGATGCGGATGAGGATGAAGATGCGGATGAGGATGAAGGAAGAAGATAGAAGAGGAAGACGGGGTGAAGGACACTGGCCTCGGGTTGTAGCAAGGGCGAGGCCTGGGCGCGCTGTGGGCACACACAGCTGGGGCATCTGATCCGACAGGGGAGTTGGGACAACTTCCTAGTGGAGGTGGCACAATGCGGTGACCTAAAGGACCAGGACACGCTGGCCCAGGAGCGGGAAAGCCAGGAGAAGGGTCTTTCCAACAGGGACCCTGGTCAGTGTGGGGGCCTGAGGGTGAGGGGGGCGGAGAGCTTCGGGGAGCTCAGGGAAACACAGTGCTGGGCAGAGCGTGCCGTGGGTGGCGCGGGCCGAGGAACGTACCCTTGTGAAAGCATGGCTGCAGCGGTGAGATGCGAGGCCACGTGGAGCGTGTGGGCCGGGCTGAACCGTGCGGAGGCCGTCATGATGCGACGACTCCTGGCAGCTCGGACATCGCTGTCCTGAACACGTGTCGCCTACCAGGGCTCCCGTTTTTAACACACTCGGGAGCGGGGAGTGATGTGGGGTGCGGCGCGGCCCTCTCTGGGGTCCTCCCCACATTATAGTGAAGGGAGCCTTGGTGCCTCGAATAGGCCTGGGCTGATGTCCGAGTCACCCCTTCCCCGCTGAGTGGTCTTGGACAATCTCCTTGAACTCTGCACACGTGTGTGCTCAGGCCTGGAACTAGCAGCCACGCTGGGCATTACAATATCGACATAGCTCCACACCAGCCAGGAACAGCCCCGCACCTCCCGGCTGCTTCAGGTGCTCGCCCAGAGCCCCGCCTGGCCCGGCCCAGCCCAAGCGGCCCAGCCGAGCGGCCGCGGTGATATCTCACGCATGGGGTCTGGGTGGGGTGATGCCAGTTGCCGCTCTGCGCTGTTGCAGGGCTGAAGTGAGATCCCGAATGTGCAATTCCTAAGGCGGCTGATGCGCATAGACCCGGGTGAATCCCAGGCCGCGCTAGAGGAAGCAGCTGGGCCTCTGCCCAGCGTCAGGGCATGCAGTCAATGCCATGTCGTCTTCCCTCCTTAGTGTGTTCCGGAAGCCTCTTCACGCCCGAGGATAACAGCTTGAAGAAGACGTTGTTAGAGGAAGTGGCTTTTCTGCTCAATTACTCTCTAGATTGGCTGTGAGCAGTCAAGATGCCACCTAAGCTGCTGCTCGAGGACGATGGGGTGTGACAGTTCCTGGCTGGAAAAGGCCATCGAATGATCAGCTGCGTTTCGGTGTGTTCGGAATGGATTTCTCCGTAGATGCCGAGCTCCAACAAAACTCTTAAAAACGATAATGATGATGGTGATGGTGATGATGATGAGTGTAATGACGATGGTGATGATGATGGTGGTAGTGATTTTAGTGGTGATGATGGTGATGGTGGTGATGTTAATTGTGATAATGATGGTGATGATGTTGATAATGATGGTGGTGATAATGATAGTGATGATGGTGATAATAATGATAGTGATGATGGTGATGATGGTGATAATAATGGTAGTGATGATGGTGTTGATGGTAATGGTGATACTGATGATGGTGATGATATGATGGCGATGGCAGTGGTGATGATGGTGATGGTAATGATGAGTGTAATGATGATGGTGGTAGTGATTTTAGTGGTGATGATGGTGATGGTGGTGATGATGTTAATTGGGATAATGATGGTGATGATGTTGATAATGATGGTGGTGATAATGATAGTGATGATGGTGATAATAATGATAGTGATGATGGTGATGATGATTGTGGTAGTGATTTTAGTGGTGACGATGGTGATGGTGGTGATAATAATGGTAGTGATGATGGTGTTGATGGTAATGGTGATACTGATGATGGTGATGATATGATGGCGATGGCGGTGGTGATGATGGTGATGGTGATGATGATGAGTGTAATGATGATGGTGATGATGATGGTGGTAGTGATTTTAGTGGTGATGGTGGTGATGATAATGGTGATGATGCTAATTGGGATAATGATGCTGATGATGTTGATGATGGTGGTGATGATGGTGGTGATAAAATTGTGATAATGATGGTGCTGATGGTGATAATAATGATAGTGATGATGATGAGTGTAATGATGATGGTGATGATGGTGATGATGATGGTGGTAGTGATTTTTGTGGTGATGATGGTAATGGTGGTGATGTTAATTGGGATAATGATGGTGATGATGTTGATGGTGGTGATAATAATGATAGTGATGATAGTGATGATGGTGATGATGATGGTGTTTATGGTGGTGATAAAAATTGTGATAATGATGGTGATGATAGTGATACTAATGATAGTGATGATGGTAATGATGGTGTTGATGGTAATGGTGATACTGATGATGGTGATACTATGCTGGCGATGGCAGTGGTGATGACTTTTTTGACTAATCACAACTCACCCCTCTAGAGAGAAGCATCACCCCCAAGGCATAGCATCTGACGTACTTCCTAGTTGGGGTGAGCCAGTTATCCCCTCTAATCCTTGTTGGCAAGTGGTGAAGTCATCCCGACCTCGAGGTTCAAGGACCTATCAGGAGTCCAGAGGTAGAACATGTATGTAAACTCCACATGCTTGGCAGAAACATGCTCCCTTCCTCTGAGCACATGTTGGTATTGCCAAGTTTAGGGGCTCGGTGAGAACAAGAGGTAAAGTAGCTTCTTGAATTGCTAACACCGACGGGTAAGTGCAGAAGAGTATGTGAGTGTCCACAGGGATGCCTGCCCCGCCCTGTGTGAGGCTTATGCCTTTCACCCCACTGACGTCCAGTGAAAGGTACACGAGAGTGACATGCGTTCCTTCCCAGCAGAATCCTGAGGGCCAGGTGAGGTTCTGCCAGGACTCCTGGCCCGCGCTAGGGGATGGGGTGTCCAGGTAACAGCAGCCCCTGCACGTCGGGGCCGGTGGCAGCTGCCGGTGGCTTTGAGCAGGAAGGAGCGAGCTCTCGCTGTGTGGGATTCAGCCCGAGCCTGGGGCTTGTCTGTTGATACAGCACCACCAGCCCCAGCTGCCCATGCGGTTTAGACGTTGATTTGAAAGAGACACCAATAGAGATGGCCGTGGCCGGTGTGGCTCAGTGGGTAGAGTGTCAGCCTGTGGACCAAAGGGTCCTGGGTTTGATTCTGGTCAAGGGCACGTACCTCGGTTGCAGGGTCCTCCTGGCCCGGGCCCTGGTAGGGGCGCATGCAGGAG
>JAJQQW010000004.1:2035000-2257500 GCA_025583905.1 Ia io | reverse complement strand
CAGAGGGAAGTAGAGCCGAGGCCCGGTGAGTTCGCAGCAGGAAGAAATGGCAACGTTCCCATCAAGACGGGAGCACAGTGAAGGGGTGTCTCGTGCAGGATGGGACGAGCTGTCTGGCAGGAGGGCAGAGAAAGGAGAGCCTTGCCCTTAGGCCAGCCTTCTGAGCGGGGACGGGGGACGGGGGATGGGGTGCGGGAGGAGCCTCCCCCACGTTAGGAGGCTGTGCACACTTGGGGAGCACCTGCGGGTTCTCTCCTCTCTGCAGCCCCCTCTGGCGTCACAGCTGAAGCCAGCTCATCTCAGAAGCCTTCTCTTGACCCCTGGCCAGCCCTGCCTTCGTCCCTGGGGTCTGGGGACCCCTGAGTAGGGGGATAGATTTCAAGGGGTCCTTACACTTGGATGGGGGAGATCATATCTCTAATTTTCTGAACTCTAACCCTACCCCCACCCCCACCTCCATCTCCACCCTAAACCCAAACCCTACTCCTACCACCACCCCCACCCCTAAACCTACCCCCAACCCCACCTCCACCCCAACCCCTAACCCTACCCCTACCCCACCCCCACCTCCACCCCAACCCTTATCAATATCCCTACCCCTAGCCCTAATGTAACCCTACCCCTAATCCAAACCCTAACCCTACCCCTACCCCTAAACCTAAACCTACCCCTACCCCTAACCTTACCCCTACCCCTACTCCTACCCCTACCCCTAACCCTATGCCTAAACCTACCCCTAACCTTAACCCTACCCCTAATCCTAACCCTACCTCTAACCTTAACCCTACTCCTAACCCTAACCCTACCCCTAACCTTACCCCTACCCCTACTCCTACCCCTACCCCTACCCCTACCCCTAAACCTACTCCTAATCCTAACCCTACCCCTAACCCTAACCCTACCCCTACCCCTAAACCTACCCCTAACCCTGCTCCTACCCTATCTTTACCCCTACCCCTAGCTGTAACTCTAACCTAACCCTACCCCTACCCCCACCCTCACCCCTAATCCTAATCCTACCCCTACCCCTAAACCTAACCTTAACCTTAACCCTAACCCTAACCCTGCCCCTAACTCTATCCCTAACCCTACCCCTAACCCTGCCCCACCCCTACCCCCAGCCCTACCCCACCCCCACCCCTACCCCTAACCCTAACTCTACCCCTACCGCTAATCTTGCCCCTACCCCTACCCCTAGTCCTAGCCCTTCCATTATAAATGTAGGCAACAGACAGCAGCGGTGACCGCAGCTGGGACTGCCAGCCGCCCTCTCCTCACACTGTCAGAGTGTGACTGGTGTGGCTGAGGAATTGCTTAGTGTAGTAATAAAGAGAGCATACATTGCTATATTAAACATTTTTAATGAAAATGTTCATAATGCCTTTCAATATCCTGGCTCCCCACTCCCGTGCCTGGTATTGAATGCACTGAAGTGAGGAGGGGTCTGCGGGTTCGCCCGAGGCTGACCCAGGGCGGTGGAGCAGCGGGTCAGCAGCCCCAGCCCCCGGGCCCTGCAGCCGCCTCCAGGGTCAGCCAGGCCTGGGAGGGCCTCCCTGGAGCTGCACTCCCACGTGGTCCCGCTAGGTGGCGGCCGAGCGGGCTCCGGCTCTCCCGGGCCCAGCTGGGCCTTGACCAGGATCCTGCCTCCCTTCCTGGGATCTGGCCCGCACCCTCAGGGAGACAGCCTGGGCTTCTGGGAGCCACAGATGGGACACTATGTGAGGCCCTCTCACGGTGTCCCCACGGAATTCCCGTGTGGAAGGGAGTAGAGAAAACGTTTTCTCGAAGACGAAACTGTGGTCAGAGGTGAGAGAACAGTTAGCACAGGGTGGTGGTCTGCCCACGTGAAGATGTGGGCTCTGTCCACGTGAAGATGTGGGCTCTGCCCACGTGAAGATGTGGGCTCTGCCCACCACACTCCCGCCTCCTGCCCCTCCTTGGGCTCCTCCTGGGGAGGCGGCTGCCCGTCAGTCCTCCTGGCTGGAGAGGGGGCTCCTTTGGGCCTCGGAGTCCTGCAGGCCGGGGCGGGGGGGGGGGGGGGGGGGGGGGGGGGGGGGGAAGGGCCTGCCAGGGCGTCCCCGGGCCCAGCCTCGGGCACCAGCTGCCCCTCCCAGGGGCCGGGGCTGGGTGATCCCAGGCTCTGCAGGGGCGGCACCTGCTGGGGTCAGGCCCCCGTTAGTCAACCTGGCCTTCCCCTCCGTGACCCCATTTCCGCCGTGACCCCATTTGCTGCATAAGAACAGCCCTGGCAGCATTTCCAGCCCCCGGCTGGCACCGCGCTCGGGCACGGGGCACTGAGGCTGAGAGCAGGGCTCTGTCTGCCTGAGGGTTCTCAGGGGTCAGCAGGTCGGCCCTCGTGGTGAGGCCCCCAGGGAAGGGGTCCCCCATCAGCTGTCTCTCCTCAGCTGGTCAGGCCTCCGTCTCCAAATGCAGCCGAACCAGGGCGGCCCGGGAACCGGGAAAGGGCCGGACCAGGGAGCGGACCTGCCCGCGGAGGTGGCGGGGCCCCTGCGGGTCGGGCCTGGCCAGAGGCCGCTGGGGCAGGGGAGCCACAGGCAGCCTGGACGGCCGGTGCCCCGGACCAGGCGGGCTGCGCTGGGCAGGGGTGCCCGCTCCGAGCAGGACCAGCGACTCCTTCCCTCGGAGCTGCCACCGCGGGGCGGCCGGCCGGCCGGAGGGGGCCCGGCCGAGCGACCAGGAGGAATCGCCCTCCCGCCCCACGGCTGCCGCGAGGCCCTGCGCGCACTCGGTCCCAGGAAACTTTTCGCGCGGCCCCTCCTCCCCACATCGGCTCCCGGGCCGCCGGGCCCACTCTTAACCGGGTCGGAACCGCGAACTGCTTCGCCTGCCATCCAGTTACCGTGGCAACACCGCCCGGCGGCGGTCCAATCGCAGCCCGCGGCCTCGCCGGGGCCTTGGCCAAGGTGAGACCCGGACGCACGGGCCGAGGGCGGGGAAGGGGCTGCCGGGGCCCCGCTCGGTGACGCCCGCGCGGCGAGGCGGCCCCCGGAGGCGGGACGGAGAGCGACAGCCTGGGCGGACGGGACCGGGCTCCAGTTCCAGGGGCGGGGAGCGGTGACGTGGGCCGGGCCCGGCGGGCGGAGTTGGGACCCGCGCCGGGAGGCGGGGGCGAGGCGCCGGGAGGCGGGCGCGCGGGGGGAGGCGGCTCCGCGGCGGGCGCGGTGGGCGCGGGCGGCGGGGCCCGGGATCCCCGCCCGCCTCCTCGGCGCCGCGCCGCCGCTGCGCGCCCCACGCCCCGCGCGCCTCCCGCCCGCCTCCCGCCCGCGGCCGGCCGTCTGCGGAGCGAGCGCTCAGACGGAGCCCCCGCCAGCGCGAGCTGTGCCGCCCGCTACGGAGCCCGCCGAGCGCCCTGACCCGGCGGGGCGCCGACAGGACCCGCGCGCCTCCGCACCCCCGCCTCCCTCCCGCCCCGGACCGAGCCGGCCCCTCGGCGCGGGGCTCCGGCTGGCGGCTGCAGACACGCACCGTTGGCGGCGGCGCTGCCCGGCCTCCCTCCCGCCGCCCCGGAGGGCGAAGCCGCTGCTCCGACCACCGCCGCGCGGCCGCAGCGCCCGAGCGCGCCCCTCCCGGGCCGGTCGCCCCGTCCCCGCGGGCCTCGCCGCGGCCTTCGCGGGGCTTTCCCCGGAGGGGCTGCCGGTCCGCGCCCCGGGGGAGGATTGCGCCCCCGCGGGCCGCCCAGCCTGAGCCATGCGCCCCCGCGGCGGCGGCGCGCCGGCCGGCATGGAGCCCCGCGCGGCCGCGCTCTGACTCGCTGCGCCCCGCGGCCGGCGGGCGGCGGACCGAGAGCGGGTACCGGCGCCGCGGGACGGGAGCGAGCGGGATTGGAGCCGCGCGGATGGCCGGGGCGAGCGAGGTCTGAGCTGCGCTCGCTGAAACGTGACCATGTGGATCCAACAGCTTTTAGGACTCAGGTGAGCGGCCCGGCCGGCGCCAGGTGCGGGTGGGAGCGTGGGTGCCGGGCTGGGCGGAAGGGCGCTTTCCTCAGGCTGCGGATGAAGGGACCCTTCCCCGCCCCCCGCGAGCGGCCGTAGGGCGCCCCGGGAGCCGGGTCGGGGCCCCAGCCCGGAGCTCGGCGCCCAGCGCTCCGCAGGGAGCGGCCCGCTCTCCCGGGCTCCGCGCGTCCGGGCCGGGGCGCGGGCGGCGGGCGGCGTCCGCCACGCAGTGTCCTGGCCGCCCCTGCGCTTCCTCCCCAGGCCCCGAGCGAGGCGCCAGCCGCTGGGCGCGGCGCGCCGTGGACCCAGGGCGGGGGCCGGGGCGGCCGGGGAAAGGCAGAGCCGCTCGCCCCGGGCGAGAGCCCGGCAGGCGGAGTTGGAGGAAAGCAAAACAAAACCGCCTCTCAGCCCGTCTGTCCGCCTCCTCGGCTCCCGGGCTGAGCAGGGGCCTCCGGGGCTCCCAGCTGCCTATCCAGCTGCTTGCTGGTGACCCCCGGGCGCGGCGGGTGCGCACAGCTGGCGGGCAGCTGGGCAGGAGGCGCGGGGGATCTGGGGGCGCGCGGGCGCGCGGTCCTCCCCGCCCCCATCCCCACCCTGAGCCGCCTGGGGGGCGCCCTGGGGCCGGCCTGTGCCTGGGACTCCCGGGTGAGCTGGGAGGGACTCGGAGCCCGGAGCCCGCGG
The DNA here is from genome assembly GCA_025583905.1 of Ia io. Classification (NCBI taxonomy): domain Eukaryota; kingdom Metazoa; phylum Chordata; class Mammalia; order Chiroptera; family Vespertilionidae; genus Ia; species Ia io. The sequence goes on along the minus strand of JAJQQW010000004.1, from coordinate 2,252,866 downwards.
CGGGGGGTGCCCAGAAAGACCCCTTTCCGCAAACTTTGCCCGCCTGCGTGGGCGCTCGGGCGTCCGCCTCTGCCTCTGGCGGCGCAGGGCCCGGCTCGGCACAGGGGTCCCTTCGCGCGGAAGGTGCCCCCGAGCCGTCACCCTCTTGCTGGGGGCTCCTCGGGGCTGGTGCGTTTGGGTCCCAGGTCGCCACCGAGAGAGCGGGGAGGACGGAGGTGGAGGCGGAGGGCGCCGGCGTGCGGTTCCGAGTCCGTCCACTGGGATGCACTGCGCTCCCGCGCTGGGGAGGGCGGCGAGCTGAGCCCAGCCGGCTGCCCAGCCGCCCCCACCGCCCCGGCCACGGCGCGGGGAGTGAGCACCCGGGAGGGCCCAGGGCGCGTCCTGGTTTTGAGAAACCAGAAGAGGACGGAGCTCGCCAAGGTTTCGCAGCTCCCCGGGTGCAGGGGACGCGGCTCCGTCCCGGGTCCCGGCTGCTGACAGCAGCGAGTGAAAACCGTCTCACGTTGTCACTGGCCTTTTTCTGGAAAGCAGCGTCCCTCCCCAGCCCCGCTTGTCGGTTTGCCGCCTGGGCCTCAAGAGGTTAATGGTGAGGCGCCGGCGTTGGCATTGGCTGGGCCTGACCCTCTGTGTGTGCTCGGACTAGATAAGGCTCTGGACGCCCACAAAATGGACCGGGAGGCTTTGGCGGTGACCCATCCAGGCACCTCGCCCTCTGCCTCTGGGTCTCAGCCAGAACCAGGGCCTGGGGAGGGATCTGGGGGTCCCTCTTGAGCCGCTGCCCGGCCCCTGAGGACTGCCTGCCGGCCAGTTATCTGCACAGACATGTTTTAATCTCTGACACGGTGCCAGGCTGGGAGAGCCGTGCGTTTGATAAGGGAGAGGAGAGTCGCTGTCGCGGAAGGACGCTCTGTGGGCTCAGGCTCCACCAGCAGCCCCCCCCCCGGGGCGGGCGCTTCTTGGCGTTTGCTTTAGCAAACAGTCCTGTTGGCGATGTTGAAGTTTGACCTTTTGTCTTCTCCCGTCGCGGTGAGCACGGGATTTTCTGGAAGTGGGTCTGGAAGGACGAGCTGTCACCTGTTTGGGAGGCTGACCGGCAGAGCGCTGTCATGTGGGAGCTGTCCGCTCCCCTCCCCTCCCCTCCAGGGTCTGCGGGCTCTGCCTCCCTTCGGGCAGGGGACCCCAGGGCCTGCTCGGGACCTGAAAGGCACTCTTCCCTGGCAGTGAGCGTCACCTTGCCTGGCGCCTGGCTGCAGGTGGGACGGCCTCCTGCTGGCCGCGGAGCCTGCCTGGCTGTGACAGGCCGCGGAGTCTGCGCCTGAGCCTGAGGCAGAGCCACGTGGTGGTCCCTGAGCGAGGGGCCCTCGTGCTGGTTTCCGAGACGGAGCCTGGGCTCCCTGTGGTGCGGATTTGGAGCGGAGCCCTGCAGGGAGCCTCTCCTTCCAGGGGGAGACAGACGGGTCTTTTCAAGCCGGTTTTTGTGCCTTTGGGGGGCGGTTGTAGCAAAGCCCTCAAGGTCCTTCCGTGCACACAGACGCTGGCGTCTCCTGGGGCTGCCCCAGAGCGGCTGCCCTGGATGGAGCCCCTCCGTGAGGACCAGGGGCATGGGGGGCAGCGGGGGGGCGCAGTGGAGTTAGGCTGGGGGGGCCTTCGGAGCTGGAGACCTGCAGGCGCTGCTTTGTCAGGGGCTCCTGCACCTGAGGCTTTTGACAGTCGTCCTCAGGAGTTCAATGGCAGCCAAAGTCACGGCTCCTTCCCGCCCTGCCCCTCAGAGAGGCTGTCTGTCCCCCTCCCCGGAGGTCCCTGGCCCCTCCTCTCTGCGAGCCCTGGGGGGGGGGTGGCCGTGGTGGGGGGAGGTGCGTGACAACATTCTCTCTTGCACTCTTCCTTCCTGGGGCACTTCGCAGCTGCCCGAGCACGCGGACCCCACGTGAGCCTCCCCGCCAGCCCATGGGCTGGCTGTCACCAGCCCCCCTGGGAAGGCCTGGCGGCTGGGGTGGTGCCTGGGCCTCGGAGGACGGGATGGGTGGACGCCGTCAGCAGGCAGCCCTCCCGGTGACTCCTGCCCCCGGCTGTCCGCTGCTGTTTCCAAACGGGTTGCAGCAGAGTCCGGGGAGCGTGGAGGCTGTGGCTCTGACGGGGACAGTGATGCTGGGATGAGTCGCCATTTCAGTAGGCAGCTCACATCCTCCCACCTCGTGGCACCCCCCTCTCGCCCACCCAGCCCCACGGGAACCTTGTCCTGGTGGAGGAGGGGTGGCAGGCTCCTGCCGTGGGTCCTTCCTGCCGATTTACTTGAATCACCTGCTTCCTTCCTCCTGGGCCTGGAGGACGCCATGGGAGGGAGCAGGGCCGGCAGCGCAGGACGGGCCGCTCCAGGCCTCCCTGCCCTCCTCTGGGCCCCGGACAGGGAGGACCTCCTCTCCCGACACTCCTGCCTCCTGGCTGGGGCACTGGGATGGTGGTGGGAACTGCAGAGCCCAGCCCGGGCCTCGGTGTCCCCACCCACGGACCTGGGCACCAGCAGGGTGTTGGCAGAAGTGGGCTGGGTGCTCGTCCGAGTCCCGCATTCCCTCGGGCTCTTTGCGGGCAGACTCAGGGCGCCTGGAGCACGTGGGCACGGCGCGGCCTGGGTCACTGTGCAGTGGGCGAAGGCCAGACCCCGGTTGACCCACGGCACCCGGGGCCCCCCGGGCGGCTGCTGAAGGGGGTTACGTAAGAGTCGCCTGCCTCCTGTGCACGTGCCAGCGGCCTGCAAAGGGCGACAAGTCAGGAGAGACGAGGCTGATGTAAAGCTGAGCCGGAAGCCAAATATATCCCTGATCTAGATCTTACGCTTCCAGTCTGGCTCGCGAGGGTTCCTCCTGCCGCTGCCTGTCAGCCAGGCACGGGGAGACGGCGGGGCCTGGGAGCCCGCGGAGCCCGGCCCTGGACTCGCCCCTCTGAGACCCTTCCAGGAACCGGAGCCACACAGTGCGTCCTGGCCGCCTGGCTGCGGTTACGTAACTCAGAGGGACTCTCCGTTCATAGAAAGTCAGAGGCGGCGGCCATCAGAGTGGGGCCCTCGCGGGGGGGCGGGTGTGTGCTGGCTGGCTCCCCAGGGTCCATCCACATCCGGGCTGGGTCACACCTGCCGCCTGCGGGGGGCCTGGTTGCTCGCTCTCTGCACCCCAATCATCAGCCAGGGACCAGGCTGCTTCAATGCCAGCCTGAGCTGCTTCCAAAGCGTGCGAGGAAGGCTGAGTCCCCTGTTCCCCTGGGGGGGGGGGGGGGGGGGGGGGGGGGAAGGGGGGGCTGTGCTGGGCTCAGGCTCTCTCTCTTTGGAAAGCACCTCAAGACCTTGCGAGTTTGGCTCAGTGGATACAGTGTCGCTTGCAGACTGAAAGGTCCCGGGTTCGATTCCAGTCAAGGGCAAGTACCTTGGTTGCAGGCTCCTCCCCAGCCAGGGTGGGTGCAGGAGGCAACCAGTGGATGTGTCTCTCTCTTACTGGTGTCTCTCTCTCTCTCCCTTCCACTCTCTCTAAAATCAATGGAAAATATCCTCAGGGGAGGCTTCACACACAAAAAACAGAAGAAAAGGAAACAAAGGAAGCACTTTCCGCAGGAGGGAGGCCAGAGCCCCCTTCACCCGTGGGGTCTCCCTAGTTGGCATTGTCTCCACTGATCCCGAGAGCCGGGAGTGGAGGCTGACCTGCCGTGTTAGCCGAGGACAGGGCCCCGTGGCTGGGCCTGCGGGGCGGGGGAGGGGCTCAGGCTGGCGTTGGCACCTCTGCTGAATGCGGGCACTGGGCAAGGTGTCCCCTCCTTCCTGTCACCCTCCTGCCCGGAGAAAGGCGGGTGGCAGCCAGCTGGGCCCATCTGTGCTGCGGCCTCCCCGGCCGCCGGCCCTCCGTCTGCCTGTCCTGTCCCCCCACCAGGACTTCTGCCAATTATCGCTCTGTCTCGGGGGCCGGCCACGGGGGGCCGTCCTGCCAGGCGCTGCCTCTCTGCCCGCCCACCGTCCCAGCCCCGAGTGGGCAGCCGCCTGGGCGGTGTGGCTGCGGAGGGAAGCCAAGCTGGGGCCTCGCAGCTGGCAGCGTGTCCGCGGGGGGCCCTGGGGACCCGCGGGTGGGCTCCTGCCTTGGGGGTGCGAGGAGCCTGGTCCCTGGGCGGGACTGTGTCTCATTCTTCACCGCCGCCTGTGAGGGGTGGCCGGTGCGTAGTGGACACCCAGGAGAGGCCTGGCGGGGAGGACGTGTCCACGGGCACAGGGCCCTGGCTCTCTCAGGCCTTGTCCTTGTGGTCACTCCTCCCTAACCTCCCACTGGACCTGGCGAAGGAGTGCCAGCCAAGGCCAGTCTTAGGTGGAGGCCCTGTTGAGACTCCAGCAGATACATCATTCCTTCGACCCGGGTTCCGGTGCTCACAGCCCCACCGTGAGAGGTTCGTTCCTTTGGCTCGAGGACGGGGTTGTACCTGGAAGGCAGACATGTTCAGGGAAGATGATTCCCTTGAGCTCTTGCAGTCATTATCGGCTCACCCAAGGTTCTGGTCGGTCCCTGACCCCGTGGGTGGGCAGGTGGGGGGATGGGGAGGAAGGTGTGTGGCTCGTAATAGAGAAACTGTCCCGATCGCTGCTTTTGCTCACTTCACGCCCACCGTCCATTCAGGTCAGTCCTTGCTGCCCCGGGGGCGCCCCACCCTGAGCCGCCGCCATGTGGACCCAGAAATGGGTGGGTTTCTGTCCCGTGGGGAGGGGCAGTGTGTGGGGGATAGAAATACTTGTATCCGGGTGGAGACCGCACTGTCCAGGAGAAATAGGGCACGGGCCACATTTGTATTTTGAAAAATTGCAGCAGGCCAGTAAAAGAAATAATAAAACTGAAATCAACTTCAATGAGATATTCACTTTAACCCCCCATGTACCAGATTATCATGTCCATGTGTAATCGTGTGAAATGGTATTAATGAGAGTAAATTCATGTTCTTAGCCTGGGCTCGGCCCTTGAATCAGGAGTGTGATTTATTCTCACGATCACCCGACTGTGGGCTGCACCCCGGGGAGCTCCGGAGCCCGTGGGCTCGCCTGTCGTGCTGGCCACTCCCCGTGGGCACTCGGGCGGGAGAGCAGCCGCTGGTGGAGCCCCGGCCCCCACCCCTGTTGCTGTGGCTGTGCTGCTCTGTGGGCTCAGGCTCCGAGGGGCCGGCCTGGCCACAGCCCCCCTAATTCAACAGTGGGGTCCACCCAGAGCCGGGGTGTGGCCCGAGCCAGAACAGTGAGTGGGTGGGGGTGGCTGCTGCCTTCTTGGGCCCACAGTCTCGAGAGGGAGGACAGGTACCCACAGGGCACTTCCCCCACGGCCGTGGTCGGCAAACTGCGGCTCGCGAGCCACATGCGGCTCTTTGGCCCCTTGAGTGTGGCTCTTCCACAAAATACCACGGCCTGGGCGAGTCTATGTTGAAGAAGTGGCGTTAGAAGAAGTTTAAGTTTAAAAAATTTGGCTCTCAAAAGAAATGTCAATCGTTGTACTATTGATATTTGGTTCTGTTGACTAATGAGTTTGCCGACCACTGCCCCACGGGGTTGCAGGAAGTGATTTGGGGACCTGAGGCCGAGTGGCAGAGCCCTCGCCTCTGTGACACAGGCATCAGAGGCCGGCCAGGTGGCGGAGGCCAGACCAGCAGGTGCCAGAGCAGGACAGGCAGGGCCCCTGCGGGAGGGAGCGCTGGTCTCCTGCGGGGAGTGTGTCCAGGGTGTCCTCGGCTCCCACTGGAGCCACCTGGGGGGCAGGCGTCCCCGTGGCCCCCGTGAGCACGTTCTCTGACGACGTGAGGGCGGGGCCTTCCTCGCTCCCTTGCACCCCTGCACCTGTCACCATGCTGACCGTCCAGCCACCTTGGGCCCCGTGGGGGCAGGAGGGACTGTGAGTCACCAGGGCCACGTTTGAATGAAAATTTTTAGAAACATTGTTCCAGAGATAGGGGTGTGCGTGTGTGTGCGCATGTGTGTGCGCACGCGTGTGTGTGGTGGGGAGTGTGCAGTGGGGTGTGTGCATGTGTGGGGAAGTGGGTGAGTCTGCTGGGCAGTGTGTGTGTGTGTGACGTGGGTGTGGCATGTGCAGGTGTGGTGGGTATGGGTGTGTCCGCTGGGAAGTGTGTATGTGTGTGTGTGTGTGTGTGTGTGTGTGTGTGACATGGGTGTGTGATGTGAGTGTGGTGTGTGCAGGTGTGGTGGGTGTGGGTATGGGTGTGTCTGCTGGGGAGTGTGTATGTATGTGTGTGTGTGACATGGGTGTGTGACATGAGTGTGGTGTGTGCAGGTGTGGTGGGTATGGGTGTGTCGGCTGGGGAGTGTGTGTGTGTGTGTGTGTGTGTGTGTGTGATGTGAGTGTGGTGTGTGCAGGTGTGGTGGGTGTGGGTATGGGTGTGTCCGCTGGGAAGTGTGTATGTATGTGTGTGTGTGTGACATGGGTGTGGTGTGTGCAGGTATGATGGTTGTGGGTGTGTCTGCTGGGGAGTGTGTGTGTGTGTGTGTGTGTGTGTGTGTGTGTGTGAGACGTGGGTGTGTGACGTGAATGTGGTGTGTGCAGGTGTGGTGGGGGTGGGGGTGCGGATGACTGTGTGTTGGGGAGTTTGGGGGCTGGTGGGTGTCAGGCGCTGCACCTCCCGGTGAAGAGACCGGAGAGTAGAACACCTTCTCCCGCAGAGGAGACTGGCTGTGCCCACGGGAGAAGGAAGCGGCTGCACGCCACAGCAGAACCCGGCTGCGGGCAGTGCGCGGGGGGCACCTGGCTCCGACGGGCTGATGGGCAGCTTTTCGTGCTACACAGACACGGGGTGGGGGCGAGGTGAGGGGATTTGAGGGCGAGCCTGCCCAACAACAAGCCCCCCGAGCCTCTGCAAACACCTGGGGGGGCCCTGCTAAGTGCCAGGCCACGGGCACGCTCCAGGAGGTGGGGCGGGATCTGCTGAGGGCCTGGGTGGTCGCGTGGGCCCCCCTTTCATCCCGCGGATTAGAGTGAAGAGTGGACGGCAGGATGATCCCGTGGCGTGGGAGTCCCGCCTCAATCGGGGCGAGAACTCTGAGTGGAGAAAGCTCCCCCGTGACCTCAGCGGGATTGGTTCACGTGCACGGACTTCGCGGAGCGGATCCATCCTCAGACTCCGACGTTCAAACTCAGGGAATGTGAGGGCAGCTGGATGGCCGGTCACGTGGCTTCTTTTGGCCAAATCCGTTGGTGCACCTTCCTCAAATGGACCCGTGTCAGTTGTGGTGGAGGTTCTAGTGAACGGAGGGCGAGGAGGTCAGTCACGCACCAGCAGCTTCAGGGGCGGCGCTGAGGGCGGGCCCGGGGTCCCAGCCCCTGCAGGGCATTTTCGCTGCTTCCTGGGGTCCCTGCCTCAGGTTGGAGGCAGCAGAGATCCTAGGGGGAGTTCTGGTATCAAGACGGGGCTGTGGAAAGAAGGAACACTCTCAAGTCGCTTGTGAAGCGGATATTGCCCTGATAGCAAAGCCACGCAAAGACAGCCCAGGAAAAGGAGACTGAAAACCAATATTGTTTGTAAAAATGGACCTCTCCCTACCCCCCCAAATCTACAATAATAAAAGCATAGCCCTAACTGGTTTGGCTCAGTGGATAGAGCGTCAGCCTGCGGACTGAGGGGTCCCGGGTTCGGTTCCTATCAGGGGCATGTGCCTTGGTTGTGGGCACATTCCCCAGTGGGGTTTGTGCAGGAAGCAGCTGATCGATGTTTCTGGCTCTCTATCCTTCTCCCTTCCTCTCTGTAAAAAAAATTAATAAAATATATTTAAAAAAATAAAAGCATAATATGCAAATTAGACCAGACAGCTGAATGACCTCTGGACGTCCCTCCGGACAACCTTCCGGATGAAGCTGGGGCTGCGATGGTTGAGGCAACTGCACCGGGCCTCTAGTCCTTAATAAAATATTAGCAAACACAGGCGGGCTGTAAAAAGAAGTATATGCCAATGGGGTTTAGTCCGTGGATGCAAGGATGGTTCAATCTTTGAAAAATCAATCAGTGCCCTCTATCCTATGAAAAGGCTAAAGAAGAAAAACCACAGGATTGTATGCACTTGATAAAGTCAACACCCGTTTGGGATAAGAACTCTCCAGAATGTCAGGAAAGAAGGGCACTTACCTTGAGGAAGGACATCTTCAAAGGCCGTCGACTGACGTCGTACTTACTGTTGAGACATTGGACGCTTCCCCCCGAGGCCAGGGATGAGTCAAGGATGTCCACTCTCCCGCTGATATCCACCATCGAGCTGGAATTCTAGCCAGGGTGATACAGGAAGAAAAGGAGGTAAAGGACACCCAGAAAGGAAGGAATAAAACTGTCAGTATCTCTGTATTTGCTGATACAGACAGATGATAGGATTTTCTACACAGAAAACCTCATGTAATCTATAAGAAAAACCTTAGAACGGCCTGGCTGGTGGGGCTCAGTGGTTGAGCGTCGACCTATGAACCAGGAGGTCATGGTTGGGTTTCTGGTCAGGGCACATGCCTGGGTTGCGGGCTCGATCCCCAGTAGGGGGCATGCAGGAGGCAGCTGATCCATGATTCTCTCCCTCTCTCTCTTCCTCTCTGAAATCAATACAAATATATTAAAAACAAAACAAACAAAAATGAATGCCCTGGCTGGTTTGGCTTAGTGGTTGGAGCATCAGCCCACTGCCTGAAGGGTTTGATTCTGGTCCAGGGCATGTACCTCAGTTGTAGGCTCGATCCCCGGCCCTGGTCGGGGCGCATGTAGGAGGCAACCAATTGATGTGTCTCTCTCACATCGGTGTTTCTGTCTCTGTCTCTCCCCCTCCCTTCCACTCTCTCTAAAAATCAACGGAAAAATATCCTCGGGTGCAGATTAACCAAAAACTCCAGCTAATGCTTTCTAGTTCTTCGTCAGAGATCAGCACTGGTTTCTTTTTGGGGTGTGTGTGACCTCTTTGGGGACCCTGGAGTTGGATGTAATAGCAGTTATGGGGGATGTGCAGATGGGGGATGGGTAAAACGATGACTTTCTGAAATGTGCCGTGTGGTGGTTCTGCCCCAGTTTTGAGGATGCAAAACACAGCCGCACGCGTCCCGCGGAGCCGCGGATGCTGTGAGCTCCGCCATCGGTGACAGTAACGAACTGCCGGTGTGTACTGACTGGGCAGGAGGAGCTGTCCAGGTCCGCACAAACCAGGTCAGCCCGGAAACAGAGCAGCCTTTCTGGGGCCGGCCCCCGCCCCCGCCCGGGCACGTGGCGCTGGGGTGGCTCTGAGACAGAGCCGGGGCGGGAGCCAAGCACAGAAGCTATGGCTCAGGCTCCAGCTCGTGCTGGCGGGCCCGGGTGTGTGAGACAGAATGCTAGTCTGGCTGTGTTGTTCTCCTTTCAGGCTTTATGACCAAAGTGTGTGTGCCTGTCACCTATGTGTGTACGTCTCTGTGTGCATGTGTATCTGTGTGTGCATGTATGTCCGTGTGTGCATCTCTCTCTGTGTGTCCATGTGTGTGTATCTCTCTGTGTGCATGCGTGTCTGCATGTGCACCCACGTGCGTGTCTCCGTGTGCATATGCATGTGCATCCATGTGTGCATGAATGTGAGTCTGTGTGTGCATCTGTGTGTGTGTATGTGTGTGGGAGCGCCACGCACACACACGCTGCATAAATGCTGCTGACTGGTGCCGGGTGGCGCACTGGAAGCTGTGTGTTGGATTGGGCTCTGGGCGTCTGAGAGCCAATGAACTAGGCCCATCGCTTCTTTCTCCTTCCTCCCCATCCAGCTGGGCGGCCCCGGAGCCTCCAGGCCTTCCATAGCCCGGGCTCAGCGCTATGTGACCAGCCACGTCTCTTCACCCCCGTCCATCCTCCGGGTCCTCATGGCGCCCTACAAGGCGGGTGTTGTTGCTCTCATTTTGCAGAGGAGGACACTGAGGCTCAGAGAGGTTAAGCGATTTGTCCAAGGTCACACAGCGAACTACTGGGAGGGCTGGGGTTTGAACCCCTTTCATGGACTGCGAGGTCCATGCACACGGTTTTCACCATCCCTTATGGCTCCCTTCTTTTGTGTAAAGTTTGCTTCTCACTTCCTCAATTACGCATTGGCCTTTTGGGGGAAAAAATACCAAATAAAGTAAATCAAAAACTCGCAGGCCCCGCTGCTGTGACGACCGGTGAGCACCCTGTGGGTGTGGCCCTTGCGGCCAGCAGCCCCGTGATCGGAGGTCCCAGGCACCTGCGGTCCTGAGTCGGAGGGGGGTCGTCCAAAGGGGAGATTATTTTTCAGGCGAGAATGAGCGCGGCGTCACACGGAGGAGAACAGCTGTGACACAGATACGGTTATTCAATCTCGTTAATAATTAAAAATAAACACGGCTGCTCATTCCGGGAGGCCCTCCCGGGAGCGCTCGCAAAATTGAACTGTGGGACTGAATGAATGGTCACGTGGAGAAAGTCGGGTCAGGTGTCTTAGAATTCCGGGTGAGAGGGCTGCCCACCATGTGTGCGTGTGTGTGCCTGTGCGTGTGTGTATGCCTGTGCGTGTGTGTGCTTGTGCGTTTGTGCCTGTGTGTGCGCCTATGTGTGCGTGTGTGTGCCTGTGCGTGTGTGTGCCTGTGCGTGTGTGCGCACCTGTGCATGTGTGTGCCTGTGTGCCTGTGTGCCTGTGCGTGTGTGTGCCTGTGTGTGCGTGCCTGTGTGTGTGTGTGCGCCTGTGCGTGTGTGTGCCTGTGTGTGTGCCTGTGTGTGTGTGTGTGCGTGTGTGTGTGCCTGTGTGTGTGTGTGTGTGCGTGTGTGTGCCTGTGCGTGTGTGTGTGCCTGTGTGTGTGTGCCTGTGCGTTTGTGTGTGTGTGCGCCTGTGCGTGTGTGTCTATCGAGGTATAACTTATTTACTGGAACATTCACCGTTTTCAGTGTCCAATTCAGTGATTTTCAGAGAATCTACCGTGCGTATAGCCGTCACTGGTCCAGATTTAGGACACGCCCCCCACCCCTCGTGTGACTAACAGTCCATTCCCGCCTCCGCCTCCAGCGGCCGCGCCTCTGGGTTTTGTCTCAGACGTGTCACCGGTTCCTATAGCTCCTGCCCGCTGCCAGCTTTGCTGTCTCGTCAGCCTCACTGAGCGAGCTGCCCTCGAGGGCTGCCTGTGCGCAGCGGGTCCCTGCCCCCCGAGGTGCCCCCCTTTCTGGATCTAGCACAGCCCGTCTCCACGCCTGCTGGGGGCACGGGGCTGGTTCTCCTTCGAGGTGCGGACGGCGATGATGCTGTGAGCATCGCGGGCGAGTCTTTGTGGGCACGGGCTCATGATGCCCCTGCCGCCTGGTGCCTGGCAGCCACAGCCCTCGACGCTGTGGGGTTGCTAGAGGCCGGGGTGTGGTTAGCCTGGCGGGAGTGCTCGGGGCGGGGGGGACCCAGGGCCCCTTCCTCTTGTTTGGACGGGCTCCTTCCCTTCACGCTGAAGAGAAGGGCTGAGTCCATACGGCCCTTGTTCACGTGTCCATTCGTCAGCAGTCAGCGTCCGTGGAGTGTCACATGGGTCTCGCGTGGCCCTCATCTTGCGAGTGAATACGGTTACTGTGGTCCCCGTTCTGCCCGGGGTCGGAGGTCCTGGGGAGCCCTGGGCTCAGTGGGGGGGCGGCTCCTCACTGACCTGGGCTAACCTCAGATACAGTGTTTCTTTATAAAAAATATTTGTTTATTGATTTCAGAGAGGAAGGGAGAGGGAGAGAGAGAAACATCAGTGATGAGAGAGAATCATGGATCGGCTGCCTCCTGCACGCCCCGCACTGGGGATGGAGCCGTCAACCCGGGCCTGTGCCCCGACGGGGAATTGAACTGTGACCTCCTGGTTCCTAGGTCGACGCTCAACCGCTGAGCCACGCCGGCCGGACATCTGATTGCTTCCTTCCCGGGGGACAGCGGTGCCCCTTCAGGGATGCCCACCTTCCCGGAGCAAAGGGCACTGGGCTGCCTTGTAGAGAGGGGCGCCGTGCGGACGGGGAGCTCAGGGCAGCGTGCACAGGAAGCTCCCTGGGAAGGAGGTTGATTGCTCACCTGCAGGCCTTGTTCCTGGGGGAGCCTGTCCCCGAGGGAGCCGGGGACTTGAGGACCCCGATTCCATCCTCCCTGGGCCGGTCCCTGGGTGTGGCCGAGAGTCCTGCCCACCCGGCCAGGAGGGTCTGGGCTCTCAGCTGCCAGCCTCTCGGAGTGGGGGGGTGAGGGGTGGGGGGTGGGGGCCCTGCAGACCGGGGGAGGCAGGGAGGGCTTGGCGCTGGGCCCGGCGCTGGCGGCTGGGTGGTGGCTGCCTTGGGCTCTGTGTTGAGAAGGATTCTGAGTCTTTGAGGCCTAGAGAGGGAGACGTGCCCAGCGATGGCTCGTCACATCGCCTCTGGACAGGGGAGGGGAGCATGCCCCCCCGAGCCACGGCGGCCCTTCCTCCGCGGGAGGCCTGAGCATGGGGCCTGGCGGCAGCCACGTCACCTACCCTCACGAAAGGATGCCTCACCTAGCGGCGCTTCCTGTGTGTAGGCCCGGGTCTCAGCATGCCGTCTGTCGTAACTCAGCCTTACAGCACTGCCTCCCTTTTCCAGAGGAGGCACAGAGAGGCTGAGTGACTTGCCCAAGGTCACACAGCAAACGGATCCGTTTGTCCTGCTCTTCCTGGTCTGGAAACACACGGGCACGGGATGTGCAGGTTGGGAAGCACCTAAAGTCCCGAAGGTCCTGGGAAGCCCCGCCCCCCCGCCCCCCCACCTCCTGCCCCGTACTGTGTGTGTTCAGCTGGGAAGACAGGGAAGTGAGGTGGGAGGGGAGGGGCCTCAGAGTCACGGAGCCAGCAGACGTGGAATTGCCACCCCGGCCAGGCCTAGGACCTGGCTGGTCAGGCGGTCATTGCTGGGCCCTGTGGAAGGTGACCAGAGACACTGAGGCCGGAGCTCTGGGCTGGGCCTGGAGGAAACCCCATGAGGAGGGGCTCGGAGCTGGCAGTCAGCGGCCCCGTGGCTGCCTGTCTGGTGTCACTCACAGTCGCTCGGGGGAAGCTGGCCCAGGACCACGGGACAGCGCACCTCCTTTCCTTCTGTCCCCTCCTGGCCTTGCTCCTCCCCCAGGTCCGAGCCCCCTGCCTTCCCCTAGAGAAACACACACACACCCCCCCGGCGATGCTGGTCCCCTGCCCACGTGACACGTTGGCATCTGGGAAGAGCCCGAGGTGCCCGGGGTGAGCCTGCAGCCCCGAGTTGCCGTGGAACTTTCGAGGAGGAGCGGGGAGACTCAGGGGACTTGGTTTTCCCTCCGAGAATGCAGGAGGGTCCTGCATCCCTTGTCCACGTGTGGTCCAAGCGTGTGCCATGGAGCTAAAGCCCTCTGCAGGGGCCGGGAGGACTGTCACTGTGTGTGTGTGTGTGTGTGTGTGTGTGAATGTGTGAGTGTGTGCAAGTGTGTCTCTGTGTGTGTGGAGGTGCATGTCTCTGGGTGTGTGCAGTGTGTGTGAGTGTGTGTGTGTGTCTATGGGGGTGCATGTAGGTGTTGTGGAGGTGCATGTAGGTGTTGTGCCTGTGTGTGTGTGTGTGTGTGTGTGTGTGTGTGTGTGATGTGAGTGTGTGAGTGTGTCTATGTCTCTGGGTCTGTGCAGTGTGTATCTCTGTGTGTGTGGAGGTGCATGTAGGTGTGTATTGGAGGTGTATGTGTGGTGTTGTACATGTCTGTGTGTGTGTGTGTGTGTGTGCACATGCACATGTTGTGGGGAGTGGGTGTTAGGCCTCAGTGCACTTGAAAATCACCAATTAATAAGTTTGTGCCCCTTCATCCATCATCTGTCAAGCAGTTCAAAAACTTTAATTAACAAACTCTCCCCACAGCCCTCCCAGGTCAGGAAATGTCATTAGCCTTATTTCACAGATGGGTAAACTGAGGCAGAGCAGGGTGAAGCAATTAGTCTAAGGTAATGCAGAGTCAGCACCGGGCGCGGGGCCTCCCAGAGGAGCGTGGGCAGCCGCGGCCGCTCCGCCGTGCGGCCCCTGTCCTGGGGGGGCACCCACACAGCGCGGCACCCTGGGTCTGTGGCACCGTGGCCAGGCCTCTCCGGGCCCTGCCTGTCCTCTCTTACCCCTCGCTCCTTTCCCGTGACGGATGGGAGGCCCTGGCAGCGCCGAGAGATGCTGGGAAGGGTGGGCCTCACCCCTAGCCTCCATGCCCCCCAACACCTCGGCATTCTCACACTCTGTCTCGTACCGGAATCCCCGTTCCTCCTGAGCCACAAGCTGGGAGAATGTCTGTTAGGGCCACGGGCATATTTGGGTTCAGTGGAGGGACCCGGGCTCAGCCCTTTAACCTAACGTGGCCCGTTTGAAGGTGTAGTTCCCAGCACTGAGCGCACGCGGCTTGTGCCGCCATCACCACGAGCTGGTCCGGATTGTTACCTTCAGGAGGAAACCTAGTCTTGGTTCGAAGTCACTTCCATCCCCTCCCCCAGCTGCTGGCAGCCACCAGCCCGCGTTCGTCTCCACGGACACGCCTGCTCTCAGCAGCCCATGGGAAGGAGATCCGACGAGGTGACTCCTGTGTCTGCTTCTCTCCCTCGGCATCGGGGGCCCAGTCCTTTTTCATGGCCGAGTAATATTCCACCCTCCCCGCTGCTGGACACAGGCTGTGCTCCCTTCCGGCTGCTGGGAGTGGTCCCACAGGGGCCTCTTGCGGTCCCTGTCTTGGGGTCTCTGAGGAGCGCGCCTCGGTGCCAATGCTTTCGGAACGCGGGCTTCCTGGGCTGGGCACAGCCATGCCCCATGTGTGACCTGAGGCCGTTCCCTTGGTCCCACTGTGTCTCAGTTTCTCACCTGAGGGTGGGTGTCCCCCCGCGTACGGCCAGGAGCGGGGTGGCTGGCGGGCACCGTGGAAGCGGCCCCTCCCGTCCCAGCAGGCAGGCTCCGTGCTCAGGGGCCGAGGAGGGGGGGGGGGGGGGGGGGGGGGGCGCTGGGCGTGGATCTGCTTCTCCGTCCCTGCTCCCGACACATCCCCGGGGGAGGCTCCGCCGAGGAGCCGCTTGTCCTGACTCTCAACTGACGGGGGTTAGGGGCCGGTCGGGGGCGGATTGAACCGGTGCCGCGGGATGGATCTCATTCTCCTGGCGTCCGCCTCGGACTCCCAGACCTCGGACCCGAGCCGCGTGGCCTGCACACGCCCAGCTGACGTTTGTCCTGGTGGCGAGATTCCAGCCGGGCCCCGGGACCCCTGGCACGTGGTGCCTGCCGCTTGTTCCCTGAGCAACGTCCGGCTGGCACCGAGGCGTGATGCCCGCCCGGCCCCGGCTCCCGGGCAACCGCTGTCCCCTCTGGTGTCCCTGAGAGCCACAGGCAGTGTCTCCCGGCCCAGCTCCTCCATCAGAGGTGCCTGTCCCAGCAACCCCATGGGCTGCCTGGTCGGGAACACGTGTGCACGCAGGAGCCTCGCCCGGTTAGTGCCCCAAATCCCACGGTAGGACTCCAGTGGCCGGGACCCCTCGGGGAACACAGACAGCTGGTCAGGCAGGCTGTGCCCGGTCTCAGAGACCCTCCCAGCCAAGGGCAAGCCCAGGCCTCTCGCGGGCTAAACCCTTTACTGCCCCTGTGCTTTGTGCCAGGGTCTGGGCTCTCCCACAACCTCACTGTTGGGGGGGGGGGGCGGTGTCGCCAAAGCCACCTGTGTGCCCCGAGGCATTCTGGGAAGAAGAGCTGGAAGGTGGACGGTGGCTCTCTGTGAATCAGCCGCGGGTCCCGTGCACAGGGAGGTGGCCGCACGCAGCAGCCTCGGCCCCCAACTGCGTCTCCTGTGGGACTGGGCGCCGGCGCTGGAGGGAGGCTGCCGTGGGCTCGGCTCCGTGTCCTGTGTGGGGCCGGCCAGCCTGTGGTCACCCTGCGCCGCCTCCTCCGTGGCGTGGGGACTCGCGCATCTCAGATCCGGTCCCCGCCGTTCTCGGGCTGCGGCTCCGCCGACCGGCTGCCTCCCCGCCCGGTCCGGTCCCTGCGCACCAGCCACACCCTCCGGCCTCCTCAGCCTCTAGGCCCTGGCTCCTTTCCTTCCTTCCTTCCCCCACCAGTTCCAAAAAAAGACCATTTGTGAAGGGAGTGAAAATTGAGCTTATTTACGACAAATCCAAACTTGGCAAAGGTTTCCGAAAGCGGCCGCTGGCTTCGGAGAGGGTCTGGCCTCACCATCTCTGAGACTGTGCGGTGCAGCTGGCCAGGTGGGGGCTGAGCCTGGCCTGGCCCCCCGGGGCCCGATGTCCTCCCTGCTCCCCCTCCCCCCAGAGGCAAGGAGGCCAGTGCTGTCCGAGGGACTCTCTGGAGTCAGCTCTCAGATCACCCGCATGTCGGAGAGAGAAGGACGGGGCCTCGGAGCTCCAGGCCCGGGAGCACCTGGACGCTCACCCGGGGGCCCTTCCCCTGGGGTCTGGGCGACAGGTCGGAGGGCGGGACATGGGGCCCATTGTCCCTGCGCATTGGACGTTCAGGCTTCGGGCTGATGCAGCACCCCAGGGGACAGGCCACGGAAGGAACCTGAGGGTCCAGCCTCCAGGCGCCGGGACGTATTTGGTGCTGAACTTGAAGAGCAGGGACAACCCCAGCGATGCGCCTCCAGGAGTTAGAGACAGTCACGCGGATATGCGGATGCGCTGCTCCCTGTTGGACGTGGATAGAGGCGTGGGTCCCCCAGCCCCGGGGCGGGAGGGGCGAGAAGGAGAAGACTTCTCCAACTGGCACAGCGCAAGCTGGCATTTGCACCCTTAAGCACCCTGGCTGCTTGGGACCGACCTCTGTGCCCCCGCGCCCAGGCCTGGTTCCCCGTGATTGGGCGGGGGCCCTGTGGGCTGGCTAGTCCGCACCCAGCCCGTGCTGAGCTTCCAGAAGTCCCCAGGGCGGGGTCAAAGGTGGCCGTGGAAATCCTGACCCACGCCCCTGACATTCCTCGCGTCCCCTGACAGAGACCACCAGGAGCCACGCAGAGAACATTCCAGAAGCAGGAATGACTGCTGGAGGACCCCAGTGCCCAGTGTTTTCCGGGGCTCGTGTGCTCTTGCCCCCACAGCCGCTGTTCCGATGCGTGTCCCTGGCCGTCCTGTCTGAGGGGCCTCCCTGAGACCCCGCACCCCCCTCCTGGCTAGGAAGGCACTGGGACCCTCTCAGGGGCCTGGAGACCCTCTGGTTGCTTTCGCTGAAACAGATGCTCCAGAGAGCGGGGGCTCCTCTGGGTCCCAGCCCCCGACATGCCCGGCACGTCCCCATGGGGGCACAGAGGGCAGGGTGGAGCGTGGGGACACCGGGGAGCTCTTTGTCCATCCAGGAGGGAGGAGTCCTGAGAGTCAGGAGGGCCAGGGCCCTGGGACCTGAGCGAGAAGGAGACTTTCCAAACTGGCACAGTGCACACTGGCACGGTGTCGTGGGAGGACCCCGTGGCAGAGCAGGAAGCCGTGGGCAGGAGTCGCAGGGGCCTGGGGTCAGCTCGAGGTGAACAGGGCCCTGTCATTGCAGGAGGTGTCCGCATGCATGAGCCGCCCGGGCTGAGAGCGAATTTCCTGCCCGAGTTGAGTGACAGGTGGCAGGAGGTTGCAGAGCGGACACCCCAGGAGATAGTCGCGGCGGGGGGGGGGGGGGGGGAACGGCGGCAGGGGGCTGTGGTCCGTGCACGTTCCCGCATGCTGCTGGGATTCACGGCTTTTTGTAGAAAATGAACTGTTCACACAGTGGAGGCCCGACGGGGCCTGGCCAGCGGCTCTGCTGTCATCTCCCCAGAGGGGTCCCACCCCCCTTGGCCCTCCTCCTGTGCCAGGCAGAGGACAGAGAGGGGCTTAGCGGGGGAGGAAAGGATTTAAAACAACAACATGCCCGGCCAGCATGGCTCAGGGGTTGAGCGTCGACCTATGAGCCAGGAGGTAACCGTTGGATTCCCGGTCAGGGCACATGCCTGGGTTGTGGGCTTGATCCCCAGTGTGGGGCATGCAGGAGGCAGCCGATCCATGATTCCTCTCATCATTGATGCTTCTGTCTCTCTCTCCCTCTCCCTTCCTCTCTGAAATCAATAAAAAAAATATTTTTAAAAATATATAAGACAACAACAACAACTAACTCCTGAGACCAGAGCTTGCGGCACGGTGGGTGTGACGCGCGTGGGTGTGACACGTGGTGTGCGTGAACCTCAGTGTGCAGGGCTCTGAGAGTCGGTCGGTGGATATTCGTGGGCGTGGAGATTTGCCTCGTAAGAAGAGACCAGCTAACGCTCTGCATGCAAATGGCTTGAAACTCCAAAAAATACACAGGTGTATGCGTGAGCGTGTGTTCGGGTCATGGAGAGCCGCTGGCTAAATATATCCGGTAAATGATGAAAATGAGCTGCTTTTCTCTGTCCGCAGCGGTCCGGGCGCTAGCTGCTGGTTCCAATTGGAGTGCTGATTTACCCATTTTTATAAGAAATATAAATAGCACATGATGTGGAGAGCTTGCTATTCACATGAGTAGTGTGTTTTCTCCCCGTCGGAGGCTGGGAGCAGCCCAGTGGTGGGTGGGCGGCTGATCCAGCAGCTCCAGGGGAGCAGATGGAGACACCTGCTTCTCGTAGGGGCAGCCCTGCCAGCATGTCGCGGGCTGTGCCTTCCTCTGGTGCCAGGGGCCACGCCGAGTTACTACTCCCTCCTGACTCTTCCCTGTGGCCTGGAATTCAGTGGATTCTTCGGGATCCAGGTGAGGGAGAAGGTGTGTTTGTGAGTCATTTATAACAGTGTCTTGTACTAATTAATCTGTACCAATTAATGCTAATTAATCTGGCCCAGGCGCATGTGCCACAGTGCCTGGCCTGTTTCAGTAGATGAACAGTGTTTGTATTAGTTAGCTATGGATGTGTAACAAATGACCACAAACTCAGTGGCTTAAAACAACACACATTTGTTGCCTTTCACTTTCTGTGGGTTGGGAGCCCAGGCCTAGCTCAACTGGGTACAGTGCAAGCTACAATCAGTGTCTGCTGGACTGCGGTCTTATCTGAGGCTAGACTGGGGAAGGGCCCACTGCCGAGGTCATGGCTGCTCCAGCACGCGGTTCCTTGGAGGCCCCCTGGCCGAGGGCTCGGTTCCTGCTGGCTGTCAGCCCCTCACCCTGTGTCCTTCTCCAAATGGTAGCTCACACCGTGGCAACTTGCTTCTTCAAAGCCAGGCACCGAGAGAGTGCCCTAACAAGGTGGATGTTAGAATCTTATATAACACTAGAGGCCCGGTGCACAACATTTGTGCAATGGTGTGGGGGGTCCCCTCAGACCGGCCTGCACCCTTTAGCAGTCTAGAAGCCTTCGGGGGATGTCTGATTGACAGCTTAGGCCCACTCCCCGTGGGGGCAGGAGAGGCTTCCGCCACTGCTGCTGCACTTGCCAGCCGTCAGCCTGGCTTGTGGCTGAGCAATGCTACTGCATTAAGTGTCTGCCCCCTGGTGGTCAGTGTGCATCATAGCGACCGGTTGTTCAGCCGTTCGGTCGATTTGCATATTACCCTTTTATTAGTATAGATTACCCTGGCAGTGAGTCCCCCCTCGGCTGCTTTCTGTTGGTTAGAAGTGAGACTGGTTCCACCTGCTTGCAGGAGAGTGGCCTGAGGAGGCGTGACCACCGGGAGGCAGGGGCCATTGGGACTGCCCATCTCTGTGGTCAATGGCTCCGTCTGGGGGGTTCCAAATACAGCGGAACCTCGGTTCTCGAACTTAATTTGTTCCTGAAGGCTGTTCGAAACGGAATCACTTTTTCCCACAGAAATAATGCAGCCCATCACTGACACCATAGACTGTCGGCGCGAACATGCCGTGGGTTGGCAACACGTCGCAGTTTTGGAGATGCTAAATGTGTAAGCAGTGAGCCTCTTAGAATCCATACACACACGCGTGTGCACAGACATATACAGGGGCCCCCCCCATATGTATTCACCCTTTGAATAATTATTAATTCCAATGGGTTACATCTGAAGAAAGAAAAAGAGTTGAGCTAGGAGCTGTGAAAGTGTGTATGCACTTTTGGGACACCCTGTATATAAATGCACATATATGAAGCATTTATGTGTAAGTAAGTAAAAAGAGAGGTGGTAAGGAATCGTCTCATGTGACTATGGAGGTGGTGAGTCCCAGCGTCTGTGGTTGGCAGGCTGAGACCCAGGGGAGCCGATGGCCTACGTTCCAGTCCAGGAGCCAGCGGCCTTGCACCCCAAAGAGGATTCCGAAGGCCAGAGAGACAGGTTCGCTGCAGCGTCGCCACGCCGGCGCTCGGACCAGGCGGCATCCTTCTGGAGGTGTTTTTGTGGGGACTTGGGCTGATGGGGAGCAGAAGTGGGTCGTTTCTCTGCAGGGTTACAGCCAAGTGTCTCAGCCCAGAGTGTCCAGTGGAAAGGCCCCTCGTAGACCCTTTGTTCTGCTCAGACTTCCAACTGATTGGACGAGGCCCACCCACAGCCGGGAGGGAACTCCGCTTCCCTCGGTTCTGACTCACATGTTCCTCTCACCCAGACACTCACACACTGACCCAGGGTCCAGGCGCCCCATGGCCCGGTCAGGTCCACATATACATTCCCCATCACACCGTCACCATGGTCCAGGTGACCTCATTCCCTTTGTCGTTGTAAGTCAGTATTCACTGGAGGATATTTTTCCCACTGATATCTAGAAAGAGTGGGAGGGAGGAAGGGGAAGGAGGGGAGGGAGGGCAGGGGAGAGAGAAGCATGGATGTGAGAGAGACACATCTATCGGTTGCCTCCCGCATGTGCCCTGACCAGAGCCAGGGATCAAACTTGCAACCCAGGTACATGCCCTTGACTGGGAACCAAACCTGGGACCCGTTGATGCATGGGCTGGTGCTCTAACCACTGAACCACACCAGCCAGGGCCCCCATTCATCCTAATGCCATTTTCAAAGACCTATTTCCAAATAGGGTCACATTCTTAGACGTGAATTTGTGTGTGTGTACTATTCACCCCACTACACCCTCCTGTGGGAGCGGAGGCTGGGAAGGAGCTGGGTCAGGGGTCAGCGGGCTTTGCTTCCCTTAGTCCCCATGTCGAGGCCTCAGTGGTCCCTTGAGAACGGATGCCCATCGCAGGACTGCGCAGAGCGCCCTCCTGCTGGCCCGTCTCTGGCCACCATCCAGGCCACTGCCGTCCAGTTTGACAGGACGCTGGGCGGGGCCAGCTGCGGGCCGGGGAATGGCGCTGTGGCTCAGGTGCGCGGAGACCTTATATTTAGACACGGAAGGTCGTTTCCACCCCAGGAGGGAGGACAGGTTCGCTGCGGCGGCGCCACGCCATGCTCGGACCAGGCGGCATCCTTTCGGAGGTGTTTTTATGGGGACTCGGGGCTGAGGGGGAGCAGAAGTGGGCCATTTCTCTGCAGGATTACAGCAAAGTGCCTTGTAACCTGTACGATATATGAGCTAAATAATAGGTCTTTGACATTAGAATTGGGGCGGATTTGGAAATATTGCAAAGATAAACTTCTGAGCAAGTCCTGCTAGAAATGGTGTTTCCCAGCCCCCGCTGCTGGCTTGAAAGCCGGAGGGGGAGCGTGACATAAATCAAAGAGACAGGTGCAGTTTTTGTGATTAAACAGCCAAACGCGTACAGAATGCCTCTGTCTGGCCGGACAGACACCGAGTGTGGCTCCAGGCGCTTGGCTGACGCCCCACTGTTCACCCGCTGCGCTGAATGCCCGCACTGTTTGGCGGAGCGCTTCGGAAGCCCGTGTTTTCAGCCGCACGGGCCGCGTGTAGAATTGCCACAGACTGCCACGGAGCGGGGGTCACCGGGCCGCGGGCAGCGTCCCCGTCTGCCAGCCACAACAAGCAGAGGCGGCCAGGCATCTGCGGGGCAGGGCCAGGCGCCGGCCACACCCGGCCCGGGCAGGCGTCTGGGAGGGAGGACCCAGGAGGGGGCCAAGGGTCGGGACCGGCCCGCTGTTTGGGGTCTGGGGGTCTGGCCTGATGCAGGGCTGGGGTCATCCACCCAGGCCTTTCTGCTCCCTCCCAGACGCCAGAGGGACAAGCTTAGACCGTAGATGGGGCGGCAGGTCAGTTCTCTCTCTGGTTCCGACGAAGCCCCCAGCTCCGCCGTCGCGGGGGAGGCCAGGCCTCTGTAAACGGCGGGTCCCGAATGTGTGCCTCCCACAGAGGACACGCAGGCCGCGTGCAGCAAGGCCGCGCGCTTGGGCTCCGACAGCCCCTGGTGGGGACCGTCGGCCACCTGTGACCTTGGGCAGGGGAGCCAGTTCTCTGCCTCAGTGTCGCCACCTGCAGAACTAAGGGATGCAGCAGCTGGGTGGCAGCGTCTCAGGCCGCCAGTTTCAGGCACTGCTCTGAGCGCTGTGGTCCACCCTCAGCAACCCTGCCGTCACCCCATTTCACAGATGAGGAAACTGAGGCCCAGGCCCTTGGAGCCCAGCCGGCCGCGTGCAGGCTCCAACCGCATCACCTGCCAGAGTCCCAGCTCTGAATGAGCAGTAAGAGTCAGATGGCCGGGATTCAGATCTGGACTCTTAGCTGCTGTGTGACCTTGGGTGCATCTTTCACCCTCTCTGAGCTCATTCCCACCATCTGTAGGATGATAACCCGTCCGGGGGGTGGGGGAGAGTTAAGCTGAGGAATGCAGTAAGGCGCCTTCCACGGTGCCTGTCTGTGCCCTGCAGGGAGGTCAGCGACGTTCCCCGCCCCCAGACCTGAGAGTCCCGCCGGCCCTGGGTGGCTCGTGGGACCAGAGTCCTGGGTCCGCTGTCCGTGAGTCGGGGTGGCCCTGAGAGCTTGCCTTTCTCTCCAGTTCCAGGTGAGGCTGGTGTGGCGACCCCTGAGAGCCTGTGAGTGGTCCACTCCCTTCCAGGGGGTCGTCTGTGACCTTGATGTGACCTCACAGGCCTAGGAGAGTGCAGAGACAGGACGTGCCCTTCAGGGCTTGGAGGGAACGCAGCTTCCTGGGCGGGTGCCCGCCTCGGCGCCTCCTGGGGCCTTTGCCCAGATTTGGCCTCGGAGCTTGGAAAACGCCCAGTGGCCTCACCCAGCGGCGATGAAGTTGTCACCTGCCTTTCCTTTCATTCATTCCGTAGCTGTTTGAGGTCACTGCCCGTGCGCCAGCTCCCAGCGGGTCCCTGGAGAGCCCGGGCGGAACCAGGACAGGTGCATCGGGACAAGGATCACCCACCAGGATGGGGCGGGGCAGGGAGCAGGGCCGGAAGGAAGAGGAAGGGGGCAGGGAGGGGCGGGGTGGAGCCAGGGAACAGCCCTGCCATGCCAGGAAGCAGGGCCCTGGGTGTCAGGCCCACCCTGTGGGTCCAGTTTCTCGCTGAACATAAGCCGGGGGCTCAGAAACCGGGCCGCTGCCCCCGTGTGGGGGGAGCGCGTCCCGATGTCTGGGGGCAGCTGACAGTTCCCTGCGGGAACGCACCCTCAGTCCCGTGCTGTGCGCTCAGTACGTCCTGCCGGGTTAGGAGTCCACAGGGCAGGTGGGAAGGAGGCCGGAGACTCCCTCCTGTTGGGGCGAGGGTGCTATAGGCCGCCTTCAGGGGCTGAGCCCCTGCTTCCCCAGCCGAGGCTTCCTGAGCTGGTTCGGGGAGCAGGACCCAGGGCGGCCCAGGGGCCTGCCTGGCTGCAGGGGGGAGGCCCCCGGTGGGGGGTGGGGATGACGGAAGGGGACCCCCAACAACCTCTCCTGCTTCTCAGAGCCCCCTGACCCTCAATCTGTCCCCTTCCCGGGACCCTGGGCTGGGCAGGAGCTGGCAGGCGCCTGGGGCTCATCACTGGCTCCCACGTAGGGCACCCCCATTTCACAGGTGGGAATGCTGAGGCTCCAGCACGTCGACTTGTCGGAGGGCGGCTGGTACAGGCAGAGCGGGGCCAGCGATGGGGCGGAGGCAGGATTGGAGGATCCGGTGAGCTCGCCTCCCGGGCCGCCCTGGAGAGCTGAGCGCTCCTCCCTCGCACGGCAGGGCCCGTGGTGCCCTCCCAGCGTGGAGTCAGCCCTGGCCCCAGGTGGTTGTCCTCTTCCTCTGTCATCTCAAGTCATCCTGGCAGGAGGACAAGAGACAGCCGCAACGCCGACCTCCTGCTGTGGAGCCCCCCTGCTTAGCGGGCTGCTGTGGACGGCGTGATAATGGCCTGGAAGTGGCCGGTGGCTGTCCGTCCATCCGTCCGTCGTGTGTGTGTGTGTGTGTGTGTGTGTGTGTGTGTGTGTGTGTGTGTCTGTGTGTGACAGCCACCCTCCTGGGCACCAGAGGCTAAAGCGTGGCTGTCCAGAACTAGGAGCTGTGAAATGCTCCCGGCCCACCAGTTGTAACAACAAGGGCGTGACCTTGGCTCGGCCTGCCCATCAGTTCTCAACCTATTGGGTCGGGAAATGGAAGACCGGTGTCATTCATGTGATCCATAAGAAACCTGCAGGTCCTCGAGGTGAAGGCCACCGGCCCAGCCTCCCCAGGGGGCGGGCGAGGCCTCCTGGGATGAAACCAGGGTCCGGCAGGAAGGGTGCTGACAAGCCCTCGTGTCTTGACCGCCAGCGTGGACGCTCCTTCAGGGGGTCTTTAATGCCTCGCCCGATGGCTTATTTGCAAATAGTCTGCATGCTGCTAACGATTGGTGTTTCTCCACGTGTGGCAGCCGCAGGCACAGCCGTCTGTCTCCAAGCTGCTGCTGGCAGAGCTTCGTCTTGGGACCAGCGACAGGACCCCACTTCAGGGCAGTGGTCCCCCCCAGGCAGGGGACAGACAGGCTC
The DNA here is from genome assembly GCA_025583905.1 of Ia io. Taxonomy (NCBI): domain Eukaryota; kingdom Metazoa; phylum Chordata; class Mammalia; order Chiroptera; family Vespertilionidae; genus Ia; species Ia io. The sequence continues at coordinate 2,228,133 of JAJQQW010000004.1, read as the reverse complement.
AGTGCCTAGTGCACACACCCCTGCGGGGCAGGTGCCGTTGGCGGCCGGCAATCAGCCATCTGGTCCACCTGAGGCCACAAGGTGGAAGGTCGGTTGGCTTGGGTATCAGCCTCTGGAAGGCCAGCAAGGCAGGATGCATCGGGACAGACAGAGGGACCCAGGGTCCCCTCCTGGAGGGACCACCTCCTGTTTTCCCTCCGGGATGCAGGCCTTTCTCCTCAGGGTCTGCTCCCAACAGCCGCTGCCGATGGTGAGGGTTGCTGAGCGGATGAAATGATTTAGCTCATCCTCACTCCTTCCTTAAAGCCAGGGGGGTCTCCTCCACTTGGAGACCCCTTACCCAAGGGTCACAACTGCCCTAGTTCCCTGGGGCACCATGACACGGGACCACAGATGCGAGGCATGGGGCTCAGACCACAGAGATCTAGGTATCCCTCAGCTGTGGCCGCATCACCCCAGTTTCCGCCTGCGTCTCCACGCGGCCTCGGCCACTGTGTCCCAAACCTCCCCTCCCTTTTCTCTCATAAGGACGCCCCCTGTATGAGGACCCCACAGATAATTCAGGATGACTCGGGATCATTAACATAACCACATCTGCAAAGACCCCTTTTCCAGTGAAGGCCACTCTCTCAGGTTCAGGGGTTCAGGCCTGGCCGTCTCTCTGGGGGCCGCCATTCACCCCCCACAACGACACTGTCACGTTGAGTGCCCACCATGTGCCAGGGGCTTTGTGCCCAGCACCCCTGCTCTTTCTGACCCCCACAGGCAGCTTCTCTCACTCAGTTTGCAGGTGAGGAACCGAGGCGCGCAGGTGCGGGCGCAGGTGTAGGCAGGGAGCCCGCAGGGGTGGGGGGGTCCTCACCCCAGGACTGTTGGGCTTCAAGGTCCAGATTCCCGACCTTGACCAGGTGTCTCCTTCCTCCACGCAAAACCTCAGGGGGCTGGGTTCACGTTTTCTCTTTTCCCTGAGACTGAGGGTAACTCCCTTAATTCCTTCGGTCCCGAGAATATGTCTCCCCCCAATAAGAGAGCACCCACAGAGTTGTTCAGCTTCCATAAGTCAGTGAAATGATAAACGCAGTCCCCTGGGCCCCTCCCGGTTCTGAGGGAGCAGGTGAGCCGCCGCCTCGGAGCCGTTCCTGTCCTGTTGTGCCTCGCAGGGTTCCCTCCTGCACTGCTCTCCTGCCCCCCCAAAACCTGCCAATCGTAAAGGGACGTTCGCTTAGACCCGTGGTCGGCAAACTGTGGCTCGCGAGCCACATGCGGCTCTTTGGCCCCCTGAGTGTGGCTCTTCCACAAAATACCACGTGCGGGCGCGCACGTACAGTGCTATTAAAGCTTCGTGGCCCATGCACAGAAGTCGGTTTTCGGCTCTCAAAAGAAATTTCAATCGTTGTGCTGTTGATACTTGGCTCTGTTGACGAATGAGTTTGCCGACCACTGGCTTAGATGCTCACATACACAGACCATCCTTCCAGAATGTTCTTCCTGCCCTTCCCGGCTGTGGCCAGGACGCCAGCCTGGCCCAGCTGTTGGCTCTTGGTCTGCTTGTCCCCTTGGCCTTCCACAAGTCGCCAATTCCTCTGGCCCCTCACGGTGACTTGCTAACTCCTACCAGCCCTGCTTTCAGGGTTCCAGCCTCCCAGCTAAGGGGAGTCTCTATTCTGTAGAGGGGTCAGGACAGCCCAGTTAGCACCCGGAGCTGGACCAGCACGCCGAGCTGACCAGGGCAGTCGCCTGTCCACTGTGAGCCAACCCCCCAGAGACCGGGACGGGGAAGGGAGCCAGGATCCTGGTTCCTCCCGCAGACCCGTCATCTTGGCATCTTCCTCCTCAAACACTTCCAAGCGCCTGCATCTGTCCCTCTCTCTCCAGAATCCGTTCAACAAACAGAAGAGCACTGAAATGTTAAAACCCTGACCAGAGTGCGAACGTAGGATCGAGGACTTGAAAACCTCATGAAACGCATCGTGGGCTCTTGCCCTATAGCAGCATCGGGGTTATTTGGGGAAGCTGTGGGTCATTGTTGCAACTCCCCTACTTATCTCAGCTGGTAGTCAGAGGGAGGCTCCCTTAAGCCCAGCCCCGCAAAGCAGGGAACGCCCACATGCCTTCCATTGGCTCAGCTTGTTGATTCAGCCGCAGTACGCTGTGCCCCGTGTGAGCTCCGGTGAGTGGGGCAGCGGGTGGGCAGCCCCTGGACTGGGCCCGAACCCCTGGGGTTCGCATACTGGACTGTCTCCTGCAAGGTCGCCGTTTTCTGGTTGACTGTAAATAAAAGGCTTAACGTCTTCTGGGTCCATCACCGTGGGGGGGTGGGGGTTCAGTGGTACCAGGTGAGGTGGGAACAGACAAGATCAATGGGATTGTGGTGGGAGCCTCTGCCCCCCATTACCAGGGCTTCCTTAAGAGAACATTCACGGCCCTGACGGGTTTGGCTCAGTGGATAGAGTGTCGGCCTGCGGACTGAAAGGTCCCAGGTTCGATTCCGGTCAAGGGCATGTACCTTGGTTGCGGGAACATCCCCAGTAGGGGGTGTGTAGGAGGCAGCTGATCCATGTTTCTCTCTCATTGATGTTTCTAACTCTCTATCCCTCTCTCTTCCTCTCTGTAAAAAATAAAAAAATCAATAATAAAACAAAAGAGAACATTCACGTGTGGGATATACCCACTCGGCCGCAGCTGGCAGATGATGAACAATGTGATGAACGTGTCATTTTTCAGAGACGAGGGTGCCCCAGAGCTGGATAGTCAGTGTAGAGGGAGAACTCAAGGGGATGTCCCACCAGAGGGAAGAAGCACAAGATTCATCCATCCATCCACCCACCCACCCACCCACCCACATATCCATCCACCCATCCATCCATCCACCCACCCACCCACACACACACACACACACACACACACATCCATCCATCCATCCATCCATCCATCCATCCATCCATCCACACATCTATCCACCCATCCACCCACGCATCCATCCACCCACGCATCCATCCATCCACACATCCATCCATCCACACATCCATCCATCCATCCATCCATCCATCCATCCATCCATCCATCCATCTATCCATCCATGCATCCACACATCCATCCACACACCCATCCACCCACACATCCACCCACCCACCCACACATCCATCCATCCATCCATCCATCCACATATCTATCCACACATCCATCCACCCTTCCTTCCTTCCTTCCTTCCTTCCTTCCTTCCTTCCTTCCTTCCTTCCTTCCTTCCTTCCTTCCTTCCTTCCACCGTGTTGGGCACTGGAGATACTTGGGGCTCCCAGTTGAGGAAGTGGTTGTAGCTCTAAGTGCATCGTATGAGGGGCTGCACCCAGGAGAGCATTTTTGGGGGGGCCGCCTTTCTGGGTGACAGGAGGGTGCTCAGGGGAGACCTTCATGCTGAGGCTGGAGGATATAGGAGTGGACAGTGAGGATGGAACGTGGGCGGTGGGGCTGAGCTCTGCTGGCCAGGGTACCCCGTGAGCACACGCGGAGAGGTGGCCAGAGTGCAGCCTTGCAAGCCCCATGTGGTTGGATGTGGGGAGACGGGTCAGGGTCGATGGCATGTGCCCATGGTTTTGGCTGAGCTGTGGCTAGTGTGGACGTGCATTCAAAATGACCACACGATGTGTGTGTGGTCCAAGAGGAGGCGGCCTGGCTGTGGCGTGACTTCCTCTTCCCTGCTCACTGCGGTCTGGGCATAGATGCTGGTCCTCCACTATCTGGCGAGCCTGCCCGGGGTCTCAGGGGGCATGAGCCTCGCACTTACTTTCATCCACTTGCCCGTCTTCTCACCTGGAGGCCAGGTGATGTTCTTACCCCAGGGCCTGCAAGGCTCCAGCATGAAGCAGGCCTAATACATGTTTGTGAACTGGTAGATGGATTCCAGGAAAGGAGAGAAATGGACAGAGAAGGTGGGCGCAGCAGAGAGCCAAAGAAAAGGAGACAGAGGGAGAGACAGAGACAGAGAGACACAGACAGAGGGATGGAAGCCCTGAGGTGAAACGCAGCAAGTGAGAAATTAAAATATAACGGGCGACGGTCAAATATAGTTAGGTTTAGTGGAAACGCCCAAGGTGTAGCTTCTCACTTAGAAACAAGTGGCTGACGTGAATATAGAATTCTGCAAAAACAAAGGCCCTCGTCAGCTGTTTCCTTTGCTGTGGAGGTTATCCAGGCACAGGGCTGAAGTCATCCACTCGTGGAATTCAGGGGATGTCCCTAAGAACATCATTCCCCTTCCATGGATGGGGAAACTGAGGCACGAAGGCTGTGGTGAGCTGAGCAGCCCTGGGGTGCCAGGGCTGTGAGAAGCCCGCTCAGTGTGGGCACCCAGCGAGTACACACAGATCGGGTGGGTGCAAGACTCGCCGGGTACTCAGGCCTGGGGTCTGAGGGGCTGTCCCGGAGGCTGGGGGGAAGGCAAGGGCCTCTCCCCGTCACTCTTGCCTGTGGGGCTCCTGGCTGGCCAGGCACACGGCTCTGGTGTGGGACAGTCTCCTGCTCCGTGGAGTGTTCCTGAGACCACAGAGCGGGAACGGGCGCCCACGGGAAAGAGAGAAACACACAGCACCTCCTTCCTGGAGGAGGGTTCAGAGACAATTACCCATAAATCAGTACAGCGCCGTGTGAATTCAGCTGATTAAGGCGGTCGCAGCGTCTTCGTTGCCGGAGGGTGGCCCGATTAACCACGAAGCAAGCAATTTACACCAAAACACCTGCTTTCTGAGCGGATGGCGGGCACAGTGCGCTCCACGCCCCGACCCCGAGCCCAGGCTCTCATCCCGGTGCAAGGCGAGGCCCTCCTGGCGGGGCTTTGCCCACAGCGGGGTGGGTACCAGGCCCTCCCGTGCCCATGGCCCTAGGGGCAGCTCGGGGACAGCACCCTGCACCCCCTCCCACAGACCCCGCGGGAGTGGTCACCAGGATTGCACGCCGTCCCCCCCAGGTCCTCCTGCAGGAGGCGTCTGCCGCGCACCCTCTACCCGGCCACCAATAAGCCAAAGAGCAGGGCACGGAGCACTGGGGCTGTGGGGGCCGAGAGCCAGGTCTGAAACCGCTCCCCTCTTACTGTGTGCACCTCTCCCCAATCTACGGGTGAGGAAACTGAGGCACGGGGAGTCGGGGGAACCCTCCATCATCGGGAGGTTCTGGGCACTGACCCAGCTCCTAAAAGTAAGAGCCCAGCCCCGGGAGAGGAAGTGCTCAGTGACTATTGGGGGTTTCCTGACACCCCCAGAGGATGAGTGCTGGGGGCTCCCACCGCCTGCCTGCCTCAGCAGCCCCCCGAGTGCTGCCGGGTCTCCTGGAGTGGGCCCCACAAATAAACCCACAGCATTCCTTCTGCTCTTCCCAGCTCCTCTCCTGCTAAACTTCTCCTTGGCATTCAATACCCATCACCTCCTCCCAGCAGCCCTCCAGGCTCTCGCAGGCAGAGCCGAATCCACCCCAGCCGATGACTGCCTGCCTCTGGGTCTTGGTCAGTGGAAGGGCCTGTTTCCCCAGTGGCCTGCGAGCCCCCGACTCGTTCATTCTCTCACGGATGATGGCGGAGCGCACCCGTGAGCCGTGAGCCAGGCCCCGCGCTGTGTGCTGGGCTGGAGCGGGCGGGGCATCGTCTCCTCATGCCTAGATCCAGCCCCATCATCGCCGTCGCTAATGGTTGTGGAGTAATTGGATACAAATAAAAATTAAGAGGCGCAGTTAACATTAGTGTTAAAGTGTAATTAATATTAAATTACAGTTAAGCTGAATAAGTGCCCACCTCAGGCTGCAGTTCCGTAGTCTATGCACCGCCCCTCCCCCGCCACAGCGCTGGGGGTCACTGGACAGGTTCCGCTGCCATTGTGTGTGGAGAAGCCTTCTGGGCGCTGCCAGGATGCCAGGCGGGTCACAGGTGTCACGGCGGAGCTGGTGGCCGTGGATTCTGAGCTTCAGAGGAAACCCTCTGGGGCCTGGGGGAGAGGATGGTGGGGAACCGGTAGTCATGGAGGGCTCCCAGGAGGTGGTGTGGGGAGGGGCTGGAGGACACCCGACGAGGGAGAGGATGGCTTCCTGGGGGTGGGAAGCTGTGGACAGGAGCCCCAGCTCCTGTGGCTGCGGTGGCCTTTCCTTCCCCGACAAGACTGCCCGCACAGGCCTGGCGTCCAGGGCTTCAGAGCCGGGGAGTTGCCAGTCCGGCCAGCAGGGATTCTTGACAGAGGAGAGTGAGCCTGGTTCCTAAGTGGGGGGTGAGGAGTAGGTAGAGGAGGGGGGACAGTCGTGGGGAGGGGACCCACCACGGGCTGCCGGGCGCTCTTCTCTGGAGCTGCTCCTCTCTCTCCAAGTGACCCTCTGGCCCTAAACCTGGGGACAGGGTGAGGTCTCTGCAAGTGTGTGTGCGCATGTGTGGGTATGTGTGCCTGTAGGTGCCCATGTGTGCCCATGCGCGTCTGTGTCCTTGTGCAAGTGTGTGTGTGCGCATGTGTTGGGTATGTGTGCCTGTAGGTGCCCATGTGTGCACGCATGTGTGCCCACGTGTGTCTGTGTCCTTGTCCTAGCGGCCACCATGTGCAAGTGTGTGCATGTGTATGTGCGTGTGTATGTATGTGTGTATACGTGCCTGTATGTGCCCATGTGCATCTGTGTCTGTGGGTATGAGTGGGGGGTGGTAGAGCCGCTCAGGAGTTAGGTCAGTCCTGATCCCCCACAGGCCGAAGCCGGGAAGCCACGTGGTCACACCGGAGGCTTTCCTACCCACCGCTCAGTGTGCCACGGCCGTTGGGTGCTCTTTTGAGGTGGTGAGTCCCCGCCACATGGTGTCCGAGGCTGGGAAACCTGGAGGGCGGAGGTGAGAGCGGGAGAGTGCGCATGAGGGGCATTGCCAGCTCCCTCTGTCCCCGCGGAGCCGCTGGCCGCGTGCCCCCACCTCCCTGCACCCAGGCCCCTGGGAGGCCCAAGCCCTGCAGCACTGCCCACCTGCCGTGACTGGACAATGCACTGCCATCTGTGAGCCGTCGGCCCTTGTTGGTCACGTGGGCAGTGGGGTGGCCTCTCTCGGAGGCCGTGGATGGGGTGCAAGGCGCCACACGAGGGCCCAGAGGGAGCTGGCCCAGGAGCGCTCAGTGCCTGACTGTCCTGGTGGCCAGCGTGCGGCTCCGGTGAGCCGGTCACTCCCTGTGCACCTCCCAGGGCAGCGTCTCCATGGCCACCCCCTTCCCAGGGGTCATGAGTCTGGGTCTCTTTCCCCAGAGACCAGGGTGGGTGTCGGGTCGGGGAGGGCAGACCTGGCAGTGCCATCCTCTCCTGGGGAACACGGGAACGTCCTGTCGCTGGAGGTGAGATGGAACTTGACCTACGCGGCCGGGTTTGCAGGATGGGGTCATGGTCGTGCGGCAATTCCAGCTTGTTTCCCAGTCCCCTCCTCTTTCTCCCACCGTGGATGTGGGGGTATCAGTGGGGCCCCTGCCCCCTGCCCCGCTGTGCTTATGCTCAGTGCTGTGGCGCCATGCGGGCGTGGGGTGATCCTGGGTCCGCTGCAGGCCCCCTCCCTCCCGGCCTCAGCGATGCTCGGTGTAAAGGACCGGGGACGGGCGTGTGTCCGGCAGGGAGTGGAGGGGCTGTGTGAGGCCCCTGGGCTCCCCAAGGCCCCTTGGTGGGCTGGGTCCTGACTGAGCTAGGCCAGGCCCTCCCCTCCTCCTCCCCCCGGACGGTACCAGGGTCTGCGCATCACAGACTCAGGAGGACCCTCAAGGTCTCCCTCCTCGCCCGGCTGGCAGCTGCCAGGCCCCGCCCCGCGGCCAGATGTCCTTGTCGGTGTGCGGCCCCTGGGCCTCCCCCTGGGCCTCCCCCAGGGCCTCCCGCAGGCTCCGAGCCTCTCCAGGTCCAGCTGCGGTTTCTCCTCCTCCGTCACGCCCACTCTCCGCTCTTAAGCTACTGATTTTCCCTGCCTCAGTTTACCTTCTGATGCGTGAGGGCCCATGATGCCGCAGCCACACTGAGCCCCTCCGAGCAGTCACCCCCAGAAAGGAACGCGGCACCCCAGCTTTTCCTGAGGGATGGACTGGGGTTCTGGAGGCCAGAGACCAGCGGCTTGAGCAGGGTGGGCAGGAGCCCTGGGGGTCCTGTGGCTGAGCCCCCCTCTCAGCGGCTGGACTCACAGCGGCTCTGCAGTCAGCCTTGCGGGAGTCCAGGCCTCCTGTGCACCCAACGGCTGGGCCCTCCGTGCGCTCGCCGGCGTCTGCCCCTCGTCCACCTCCTGCACAAGGTGGGCTCGTGACGCCACAGGAGCCAGTGCCCAGGGACGCGGGACGGCCAGGCCACACCGAGGGTGAGCAGCCATCTGACCCAGAGCCTCCCTCAGTGGCTCCCCTTCCTTCCAGGCACCTGGCCGCCCCCACCCACTCATCCCCTCTGTCTCGGCGAATCCTCGCACGCTGCGCCCTTGCAGCTGCTTGTCATTCTAAGAGGCAGCCGCCTCGCTCTCTCCTCCACCCTCCCCGCCTGGCACGCGCTCGCGCTTCACAAACACCAACATCACAACAGCAACAAACCCAAAATAGACGTTTCCGCGAGCACTCGGGGACGCAGGGTCGCTGGGAGCTGTACCATTCACTCTCAGGGCGAGACCATCAGCCAGGAGCCGGATCTCACCGGCAGGGGTGGGGCAGGGGCGGGGCGAGTCTGAGGCGCCCAGAATGTTCTGGAGGAGGAGCGCACGTTTCTCACGTGGGGACAGTGTGCACCCCCAGGCCTGGGAGGGCGGCCCTCCGGCGCCAGCTTCTCCTCGCTGGTGGCTACTCCGCCAGCTTCTCCTCGCTGGTGGCTACTCTGCCAGCTTCTCCTCGCTGGTGGCTACTCCGCCAGCACAGGGCTGTGCTGAGGCCTTTTTTCGGAAGGAAGCGCAGCCACTGTTTTTGTGCTTTTCTTTCTCCTGCGAAATGCGAGTACCAGCCGCTCCTTTCGGAGGGCGACCGCGCGGACAGCGTGAGAGAGTGTGGAGTGCTCAGCCACGCCTGCCGGGATCATCGCTCCATCGCGTGGGTGCCGTGTCCGGGGCTCCATCACGTGGGTGGTGTGCGCATGCCCACCCCGTGCTTCCTCAGCAGGCTCAGTCCTCTCCTGTGCATGTCTGCAGCGCTCCTGTCTTTCCACGTGCTTGCTGAGAGCTTCCCTGTGGGCATCTTCCCGCCTGGCAACCGTGGCCAGTGCGGCCGAGGGCTGGAAGGGGCTGGGACCCTGGCACCTGGGCTGGTGTGTGCTGTGCTCTGCCCAGGACCCCTGCTCTGAAGGGTCACCCCCCGCCCCCAACCAGGCCTGCCTGCCGCCCCTATTCGTTATCTCTGCTTAAAAGTGAACATAAAAGCCGGGCCAGCGTGGCTCAGTGGTTGAGCGTTGACCTATGAACCAAGAGGTCAGGGTTTGATTCCTGGTCGGGCCACATGCCGGGATTGCGGGCTCAATCCCCAGTGTGGGGCGTGCAGGAGGCAGCCGATCCATGATTCTCTGTCATCATTGTTTCTCTCTCTCTCTCTCTCTGAAATCAATTAAAACGTACTTTTTAAAAAAAATGAATGTAAAGTCGGATTCAACCAGGTCTGAAGGAGGAACAGGCCATGTACTCGGCTCTCCACCTGGGATGGCCCGGGAGCTTCGCTGTCATTGCTGGTGCTGGGCGGGTCCCAGCGGTGCGCTTAGTGGGTCTGCGGCGGGGCCTGCATCTCAGTGCTGTCACCACCCTCTCCGCGGCGGGGGGCTCTCACTGAGGACTGAAGACAGCGGAGAACTTCTGTGGGGGGTGCAGGCCTGACTTGGCCCCCCCCAGGTGTCTTGTCCTCGCTCTGGGTGATGCTGGTGGGGGGAGGTCACCGACGCAGGATCCTCCCCCAGCCCTGTGAGTGCCCGGCTCTGCCAGCCTGCTGCTTGGCCTCGAGCCGGGGTTGGGAGCCCTTTTTCTGCCAGCGGCCATTTGGGAATTTAGAACATCATTCCAGAGCCACACAGACTTACCGATTTAAAAAGCAGCCTGCTGTATTTGGTCAAACAATGAACTCACCCCCAGTGCCTTGGCAGGGCCAGACCAAATGACTTCTCGGTCCCTCTGCAGCCCGTGGGCCGGACGTTCCCCACCCCTGGCCTAGAGGGCAGTGGAGAAAAGACAGGCCGGACCCCGATGGGCCAGCTCGTGCTGGGGGCCCGTCTCAGGCTTTCGCCCCCACCTGCAGAAGAAGCGGGGTACTGGCAGGGCAGTGGGTTGGCCTGGGGAGGCCGCCCAGCTGTGGCGCAGCTGCTGGTCACGTCTTGGCACTGCCCAGAGAGGGCACAGACGTGCCGTAGGAGGGCAGTTGCTGGCCGAGGGCACTTCGCGGTCCCGGATGGCCTGCAGGCGGCACGGGCTTCGGGCGCAGCAGGTGCGCAGCGCCAGACCCACAGAAGCTGGCCGACGCCCCACTCCCAGGAAGAGAACATTCCTGCCCACAGGGCTACCCACCCTCCACTCCTGGCCGCCTCACTCCTCCGGAATGCTCAGGCACGTTGCCAGGGCAACCAGATGCCAGCGAGCGCGTTGCCATCCTTCAGCCGCCTCCCAGCACCCGAGAAGCCTGCAAGCATCCGCGTGCCTCGAGCTCTGCAGACCTGGCTCCGAGCTCCCAGGGAGAAGAGATGGGCCCTGGGCCGAGGCCCCGAGGCCATGATGGGGAGAGGGATCACAGGGCAGCTGCTGGCCCTGGGGACCGCACCCCTCCCCCAGGACGGTAGTGCCAGAGAACCTGGAGCAGCGTGGAATCGGGAGGATCTAGGGGTGTCGGGGCCTTTGTCACACCAGAAACCCCAACATCCCCCGTCCCTGAAATCAGTGTCCCTCCTAATGGAGTGAGTGCTAGATCCAGAGGAGGACAGGATGGGGGGGGGGGAAGCCCCCTGGAGTATTTTTTCCTTTTTTAATATGTTTTTATTGATTTCAGAGAGGAAGAGAGAGGGAGAGAGAGAGAAACATCAATGATGAGAACCATCCATTGGCTGCCTCCTACACACCCCCTACTGGGGATTGAGCCCACAACCTGGGCATGTGCCCTTGACCGGAACCGAACCCAGGACCCTTCAGTCGGTAAGCTGATGCTCTATCCTCTATCCACTGAGCCACACCGGCCAGGGGTCCCCCACCTGGAGTTTTACTCCACCCGGAGGTCCGGGCTGACGAAGCCACCATTGCCCCTCAGCACAGCCTTGGGGTCCGGGGTTTGTCCTCAGAAAGTCCTTGGTCTCCTGTCTTTGCGAAGAGCAGAACGCCATTGCCTTCTAAAAGGTGGCTCTGAGTGTGAGCGGGGATCCATGCCTGCTCCCCTCCGGGCTCCCCCAGGTCCCTGCGGAGACCCCCGGGGCCTGGGGCGGCTCAGGCCCCTCCTGCCAGCAGCACCCGGGAAGCACTGGGTACCCAGGTTTCAAGGAACGAGGAACCAGTGCTCCCCAGCCCCACAGATTGTTCCCATGGCAACTGCCCCCAGCCCCCAGCCCCCCAGCCCCGGGGCACGCGCCACCTGAGGGGAAGAGGTGCCTGACTCCCTGACAGCGTCTTTCTTTTGTGGAGAAGAGAGACAGAGGGCATCAAACTGGATCGCAACCACTGCGTCTCATTGAGCTGTTCTTGGGGAACAGAGTTCAGTGACAATGTCAAGAGGGAGAAGCAAGAACGCTGCAGACTGGGAAAGGGGGAGGCGGAGCCCCGTTCTCCGCTGGGAGGCCATCGGGTGGGGGCGGCAGCGTGGGCTTCCAGAGTCTGGGCTGGGACCCTGCGGAGCGGTGGCGGCTGGGGGCGGGGGGCACCCAGGCCCTTCCTCTCGGGGCAGGCCGGCCGCGGGGATGGAGCTGAGGCTGGGCGCGTGCTCCTGCCGGTGCCTGCATCTCCGAGGCGCGGCTCTGGCTCTGGCGGGCGCCTTCCCGGAGCCCCAGGCCGCTCTCTCCAAACCTCCGCTCAACCCGCTTCCTGAGATCGCAGACACGCCCTGAACTTCGCCCTCTAAGCGTGTGCCGGCCGGTGGTGGTAGCATGTGCACAGGTTGTGCAACCATCCCGCTAGTGATTCCAGAACACGTCGTCACCCCTAAAGACCCCCCTGAAGACACCCTGACCGCTTGCCTGGCCTCCCCCCTCCCAGGTGGGCGCACCCCTCAGAGCGGACGGACCGGCCTCAGAGGGAACACGCCAGCTCCCCGCCCCGCAGCGCTGGCTTTTCTGCATAACAGCCGGGTGGCCTGGGAATGCGGGGTTTCTATGGTAACCAATTACAGCTCACGATTGGCGACAAGCGACAGGAACACCCCGTGTGTGAAGTTACGCGGGGCAGGCAGGCCCAGGCCGGGGCTGCTGGTTAATTTCCTGGAACCATTTCTCCGAGCGCCGCGGCTGGCAGGTTTGCGTGTGGCTGCTCTTAGCCGGTGGGGCCTGGCGGGGCCTGGTGGGGCCTGGTGGGGCCTGGTGGGGCCTGGTGGGGCCTGGTGGGGCATGATGGGCCTGGCAAGGCCAGATTGTGCCTGAGGGACCTGGTGAGGCTGGCTGGTACCCAGAGTTGCCGGTGTTTCCTGGGGAGGCCTGCTGAGGCCTCGGGGTGCCTGATGGTTGCCAGTGGTGGCCGCTGGGCCGAGGCACCCACCTCCTTGAAGCAGCATCTCGTCCCTCTGAGGCCGGACCTGTGTCCGAATGAGCAGCTCCCGGGGGAACCAGCGGCCTAAGCCATTCATCTTCACCGGCCACAGGAGCCGCCGGGTGTGACTGGGGGCTGCACGCTGACCTGATTCCCCGTGCAGGGGGGGGGGGGCACCCCTGCATCGAGCTGGGCGGGCTGTGGGGGAACTGCACACGCGGAGCTGGGTGGGAGCCATTAGCTTGGCGAGCAGCTCCCCATGGCAGCAGCAAGTGGAGAAGCTGGGCCTCAGCAGCTGGGGGTTAGCCCCCCTTGGCCGTGGGCGCTCCTGAGTCCAGCTCCTTCCTCGGCCCCGAGAGCCGCGCCTTCCCAGGGGCCGAGGAGATGAGGGGCAGCCCCGCAGGGCAGTGTGGCCTGAGGAGGGGACACACACATGGCCACACTCACCCATAGGGGCACACAGCAACACACAGTCACACAGAAACACCCACACCACACCCACACACTCACTGATACACACATGTGCTGACACACAGATGCACACACAGCAACTCACACACAGGTGCACACACACACCAACTCACAGGTGCACACACACCAACTCACACACACACCAACTCACACACAGGTGCACACACACCAACTCACACACACACCAACTCACACACAGGTGCACACACACCAACTCACAGGTGCACACACACCAACTCACACACAGGTGCACACACACAGATGCACACACACACCAACTCACACAGGTGCATACACACAGATGCACACACACACCAACTCACACAGGTGCATACACACAAACACAGGTGCACACACACACCACTCACAAACACTCCCTGATACACACACATGTACAGACACACCCAGCCACCTTCACACACACACACACACTGACACTCACACATACACGGCCACACTTACCAACATACTCACCTCACAGACACACATACATTCACACATTGACACACTCACAGCAACACCCCCACCCACACACGAGCTCACCCTCACTCATCGACAGGCCTCATGGACACACAGACTGTATACATTCACACACGGACACACACACACAGGTACACCCACACCCACTTTCACACTCAGTCTCATGCTGACAGTCATACACACACACACACACACATCCACCCGCCTCGCACACGCACACCCCACGCAGTCCTGAGACACCCTTGTGCGCATGCTCACACGGTGACTCACACTCACTCCTGGTTTATTTCCTGTGAAAGCCACGCCGCCCTCAGCAAGCCCAGCTGCCAGCTGCTTCCCGCGCTGGTTCTGAGCAGCTTTAGGCTGGCGCCTTGTACAGAGCGCCCCCCGCCGCCCCCCGCCCCCCTCACGGCTCTGGTTCCTGTCAAGCTGTGTGACGAGCGCTCACTTTGAATGGTGCCTGTTACCTAAGCGGGTGGGAGCGGCCCGTGGGCCAGACCCCACACCTTTCCGCGTGGCTGTCCCAGCTCTGGGTTTCACGTGACACCCCCTGAGCGCACCTGGGAGCTCACGTCACACTGAGAGCCCCCCCGCCAGGCGGTGCCCTTCCTCCCACCCCCGGGGCTGTGCCCGGAAGGTGAGGGGGGGGGCGCCAATGCCCATAGGAGGCGCCGGCAGAGCGGGTGCCCGCACACTGTCTGTGGGGCCTCGGCAGGTGGCGTGTGCCCGAGCGAACTCGAGGGGCCCCCATAAGAAGGGTCCCCAGCAAGACGCGGAGGCCACGGCGGCTGGAAAACGCGCACGTTCCACTGAAACACGAGGAGGGCGGGGGGTGGGCGAGCAGGGAGCGCGGGCCGTGGCCGGGCTCTGGACACGCCTGGCCTTCACCCCCACGTGGAGTCCGCCAGGTGCCGCGCCCCTCCTGACCCCGGCGGAGGTGGCTGCACGCTGAGGGCCGCCTGGGTGGGTGGCCTCTGGCCCAGAGGACGGTGTCGCCCGACGGCCCTGCCATGCCCTCGCCTCCCGTCCTCGCTGCCCTGTTCTGGGCGCTGTTGGCAAAGGGGGCCTTCGAGGTCTGCTTGTCAGCCGACAGCGGGGGGCTCGGGGCTCGGGGCTCCATTTCCCCCGGGCAGTGGGCGGTGGCTGTCGGCCCGCTCTGTGCTCTGCGGCTCCCTGCAGAGACGTGACGGGACGTGCAGGCCGGCAGGCAGCTCTTAGGAACACGTGTGTGTGTGTGTGTGTGTGTATGTGTGGGGTGTGTGTGTATGTGTGTGTGGGGTGTGTGTGTGTGTATGTGTGTGCGGTGTGTGTGTGTGTATGGGTGTGTGTGTGGGGTGTGTGTGTATGTGTATGTGTGTGCGGGGTGTGTGTGTATGTGTATGTGTGTGGGGTGTGTGTGTGTTGGGGTGTGTGTGTGTATGTGTGGTGTGTGTGTGTGTGTGTGTGTGTGTGTGTGTGTGTGTATGTGGGGGTGTGTGTGTGAGGTGTGTGTGTGTGTGGGGTGTGTGTGTGTGTGTGTGTGTGTGTGGGGTGTGTGTGTGTGTGTGTGGGGTGTGTGTGTGTGTGTGTGTGTGTGTGGTTTGGGGTGTGTGTGTGTGTGGGGGGTGTGTGTGTGTGGGGGTGTGTGTGTGTGTGTGTGTGTGTGTGTGTGTGGGGTGTGTGTGTGTGTGTGTGTGTGTGTGTGTGTGTGGGGTGTGTGTGTGGGTGTGTGTGTGTGTGTGTGGGGGTGTGTGTGTGTGTGGGGGGTGTGTGTGTGTTTGTGGGGTGTGTGTGTGTGTGAGGGGTGTGTGTGTGTGGGTTGTGTGTGTGTGTGTGTGTGTGCGGGGTGTGTGTGTGTGTGTGTGGGGTATGTGTGTGTGTGGGGGGTGTTCTTTTAAACCGCGTTGGGTAGGTCAGGCATAACAGGCCTTGGACATGAGCGATGAGGGTTCCGGGTTCCGCTGTGAAGGGAGGATGGGGCTCAGCCCCACGCACAGTGGCTCGGGCCGTGGTGGGGGGAGGAGAGGCCCCGTAGAGCCGCCCGCACTGACCTCCCCTCTCTCTCCACGCAGTTCCATGTCCATCCGCTGGCCAGGCTGCGCGCTGGGAAGCCAGGCCTGGATCCTGATCGCCATGTTTCAGCTCGCCATGGACCTGCCCGCCTGCGAGGCGCTGGGCCCCAGCCCCGAGTTCCGGCTGCTGCCCCGGCCCTCACCCCGGCCGCCCCGCCTGTGGAGTTTGAGGAGTGGACAGCCGGTCCGGATCCCCGCGCCCGTGTGGAGCCCCCGCCCGGCCCGCGTGGAGCGCAGTCACGGGCAGATGCCGAGTCCCCGCGCCAAACGGGCGCACAGACCCCGGGACCAGGTGGCCGCCCTGGGGCCCAAAGCGGGGCTCGCCAAGCCCCCCGCCGCTGCCAAACCCAGCCCTTCCCTGGGCCCCTCGCCCTCCTCTCCGTCGCCCCCCGTGGGCAGCGGGGCCCCCACGGACCAGCAGGCCCTGCTGCGGAGGGGCCGGAGGCAGCTGCCCGCCGTGTTCAACAGCTTCGACCTGCACCTGCGCGGCGGCCGGCCCACCACCGAGGCCGAGTTCATCGCGTGGGGGCCCACGGGGGAGGAGGAGGCCCTGGTGGCCAACACGGCTCCCGACGGCCCCACCACGGTCTCCTACTTCCAGACGCGGAAAACCACCGCGGCCACGGCCACCGCGGCCACGGCCACCACGGCCACCGCCATGACGCTGCAGACTAAGGGGGTCACTGCGCCCCTGGACCCCAGGAGCAGGATCCCGGCGGGGCTCAGCACCACGGAGCCGTCCACCAGTCCCAGCAGAGACAGCGGCAAAGACACCAGGCCCCCGCGGATTCTGGGGGAGACCTCAGGTACGCCCTGCTTTTCTGGTTGGGGTTCACATGGAGTGAGGGATTTCCTGGGGGCATGGCTCAGGGGGGTACTGAGCCGGCCCAGGGGGTGCTTCTTGGGGGGACCGTGAGGCAGAACCTAACGCGAAGGCACGGGGCCCAGCGCGGGCGCAGGGCATCGGGGAGCGCGCTGTGCGGTGAACGTGCGGTGCTCACATGCCGGCAAGTACCGGAGCCGGAGCTGAGGCTGGTGGGAGGGAGAGGCCTGGAGTGGGTGCCGGGCCACCGTGCTGTGGGAGGGGCTGCCGAGCTCGCCCTCCCCCGGACCAGAGCGACACGGTCCAGCATGGTGGCGCATCCTCTGGGGGGGAGGGCACTCAGGCGCATCCTCGGGGGGGGGCACTCAGGAGCAGATGTGGCACGTCTGGGCAGTGAGGGGCCGGGGGAGCCTTCAGATACCCCCAGGGCGTGGCTCTGCGGTGGCCGCTGCCCGATGGGCCGGGATGAGGCTCACTGTAGACGAAGGGGCGACCGCGGCAGGGGCAGGAAGGGCCTCCTGTGGGGGGGGGCAGCTGGGGCTGCTCAGGCGGGCGCGGCTGGGAGGTCCTGCCCTTGGGGCGTTGGAGGACAGGGGCACAGCCTCGGGACCTGGTGCCGGGTGCCGGGCGGGAAACGCCTCCTGCAGCGAGGTTTCCTTTCCTTCCCCGCCTGCACCGCGTCCTCCGATGGCTCCCGAGGAGGAGGGCTGAGAGGTCTCCCGGGCCCAGGCCCGTCCCTCCCCGCGTGGCCACCGCGTGGCCCCACCGCACGCCTGCAAGGACACCAGAACAGGGCACCTCGGTCCCAGCTGCCTCCAGCCCCTTTGCCCAGGCCCCTCCATGACCAAGTGCAGAGGTGGGACCTGTGCGTGTGACAAGCTGCCGTTCTTGCTGACTCAGGAGAAGGGGGGTGCCGTGTGCAGGGCATGAGCACAGCGGGCGGGGGCAGCAGCCTCCCCCACACCCATTTGCTCTGCACGTCCTAAGGTTTGGAGGCTCCTCGGGCCCTGGCAGGGCCTTTCAGAACCCAGGAGGGGAGGGGTTGCTCCCCAGGGTCCGTCTGCAGCACCTGGCCGGTTTCCCCTGCACTTGACCCCTGCCCTCGTCACTGCATCCCGGCGGGCAGGCCGGCCGTGGCCAGCAGCGGGACAGGCTTTGTGGAGCGTGTGGCTTTTGTTCCGTGGCCTACTTTCTCCCTTCCCCGGGACAAGGGAACGGTGGTTCCGCTCCTCTTCCCTAGAGAGCAACACCCGATGAACGCGGAACCGGGCTCCCTCTCGGGGAAAGGGCAGGGCCGGGAGCTTGGGTGCCTCACAGGAATGTGTCTGCAGGGCCGGGGACAGGCTGACCGCCCTCCCCCGCCCCCACCCCCCCTGTCCCGGTCCGTCCAGCTACTGGCCATGGCCTGCCAGCCAGCCGGGCATCATCTCTGTGCCAGGCACCGGGGCAGCTTACAAAGCCTCCGTTTTTATCTCAGTCAGCTTGCACGCTGTCATGGTGATGGAAGTGAGGGCTGCCGCCTTGGTTACCGTCACCCCGCGGCCCCCGGCCCTGACTGTGTAGACACGGATGGGAACCCAGTCCCCATTTCCTCCCCATTACGTGTGCGATGACTGAAGGATGCGCCGGGGACCGTGTTAGAAGGCTGCGCAAATTAATTCCCAGGACATCGGATGTCGCTAATCCAACTCGGCAGATGAGATCTTGGAAAAGATGCATGGTTCCCCCTCGTATAATCTGGTGCGGAATTAATTTGTTTAGCAAAACAGATTGAAAGGGGGTAAATATGTGTGCGCGGATGCAGAGCGACGGTAATGCTGGGAAGGGAAGCCGAGGCTGGGCGGGGACAGCCAGCAGCCCTCGCTTCCCGGCCGAGGCGAGGAGAGGCAGGGCACGGGGAGACGATGCCTCTAACTGGGGGACCTCCCAGGCCAGCTGGTCCTACCTCCGTGCCACAATCCCCTGGGACACTGAGACCCCAGGCAGGCGTCCTCTGAATCGCCTTTGCCTCAGCCATCGTCACATGTAGACCCGGCTCCTCACTCTTTCCCGAGTGTGACTGCGGCTCACGCGTCTCAGGCGGAATTTAAAGTGGCCCGGGGACCTCGGGGACGGTGCATGCGTGGCCAGCGGCCCTGTGTGAATCTGGGCTCTGGTGCGTGTGGCTCTGTGACGTGAAGGTTCTCATCTCTCTTTGCTTCACTGTCTTCATCAGCACAGTTCAGTCACTGCCTCTCCTGAGCGGTTGCCGCGAGGATTCAGTGAATGAACAAGTATGAGACGTGGCGCTTGGCACCTGAGAACCTCCGTGCACACCAGCAGTTTTTATACCCAGCGAGCGTGGCTCCGGGGGCAGAGGTGCAGGTGTCAAGGGCTACAGGCTGCCAGGGACGTGGGAGTCCTGTCACCTCAGCACACCCGTCGGTGCTCACTCACTGCCAGGGGCACCCCGAAGGCTGGCATTCGGGTTTCAGGAAGCGATAGAATTCATGAGGGCAGTGCTCCTGGCCAAGGAGGGATGCTTGGAACCAGGTTTGGGGAGCTGTACATTTTATTTTGGCTTCTGTAGAGACATGTTGAGACAGAGCATGTTACGTTTTCCTGTCTGTCCGCACCACAGGCATTGGTGGGCATAGAAAGGGCAGGGGCTGTTGATTTGGGGCACTTGGCAATTTCGCAGGAGCTAACATTACATGGATACTGATAGGAATCGTCAAAGCCCCCCCGCCCCACGATCCCCCTGTAAGTGAAATGCTTGGGAATTTCTCCTAGTTTTGGTGGAGTGGTTACAAGTGCCATTGCCTGCCTTCTCATTCTTGACATCGTCCTGTATGAGCTGTGTGAACTTGGGCAACTTGCTTTTCCTCTCTGTGCCTTCGTGGAGATGACAGAATTAAGCATCTCGTGATGTTGTAAAGATTAGTGAGATAGTACCTGCCAGGTGCTCAGTGCGTGGCACATAACAGCTGCTTGGTACATGTTTGCTGCTGTTTCGATGATGATGGTGGTGATGCAAGTCATGATGCTGATGGCAATGGTAGTGTGATGATGATGGATATGATGGTGATGATGGTGAATGATAGTAATTATGATCATGGTGATGGTGGTGATGATGGTGATGGAGATAGAGATGGTGATGATGTTGATGATGGTGATGGAGATGGTGATGATGGTGATGATAGTAATTATGATCACAGTGATGGTGGTGATGAAGGGGATGGAGATAGAGATGATGATGGTGGTGATGGTGATGATGGTGATGGAGATGATGATGGTGATGATAGTAATGATGATGGTTATGAAGGCAATGATAATTATGATCGTGATGATGGTGGTGATGATGATGATGGAGGTGGTGATGATGGTGGTGAGGTGGAGATGGTAATGGTGATGGTGCTGACAGTGATGATGGAAGATGGTGATGGTGATGGTGATGATGATGATGGTGATGATGGTGATGGAGATGGTGGTGGTGATGATGATAGTGATGATGATCGTGATGATGATCGTGTTGATGTTCGTGATATGGTGATGAAGGCAATGATAATAATGATGGTGATGATGATGATGGAGGTGATGATGATGGTGGTGAGATGGAGATGGTAATGGTGATGGTGATGATGTTGATGATGGAAGATGGTGATGATGGTGGTGATGATGGTGATGATGATAGTGATGATGATGGTGGTGATGATGGTGATGATGTTCGTGATATGGTGATGAAGGCAATGATAATAATGATGGTGATGGTGATGATGGATGTGAGATGGAGATGGTAATGGTGATGGTGATGATGTTGATGATGGAAGATGATGATGGTGATGATGATGATGATGATGATGATAGTGATGATGATGGTGATGATGATCGTAATGATGATAGTGATGATGTTCATGATATGGTGATGAAGGCAACGATAATAATGATGGTGATGATAGTGGTGAGATGGAGGTGGTGGTGGTGATGGTGATGACAGTGATGATAATGACATTTATTATCTTTGTGGTGATTTGCTGCTTTATTGTGGAGTCATCTGATGAGGTCATTTGATGAGGTTCCATGTCCTCACCCCTGACCTTGGTGCTTCACGCAGAGGCATAGATGGCACCAGCAAGGAGCCGCTGGGATGGAAAATCACCTCGCTCAGGCTCTCCAGGGCGCTGAGCCCCAGCTGCCCATGGTGCTGGCAGAGGGTGAGTGTCAGGTGGGTTAGGAGTTCACTCGAGGTCGAGAGAGGAGGACTCCCAGAGCTCAGCGCCCGCCTCCTGTGACAGCTCTCTTGCTGGCCATGTTCTGAGTCTGTAATCACCGAGTCTCCGGGGAGGAAAATAGGAAGTCATTTCCTGGGCTTTAATCTCACAACTCGTAAAGGGCGCTGTGGGGAATGGAAGCCAGCTGATGCCCATTACTGCCGTGGCCCACGGCGGGGTCTCCGGCCCCGGTGCTCGGCAACAGCGAGTGCTCAGGACGGCCTGCCTGGCCCTGGCTGCTGAGACTCTGCCCGCTGGTGCCTGGGCCGCAGACTCTCCTCCCTGCTCAGACCCATCGGGCACGTTCCTCAGCTGCCCATGCTCTCGGCGGAGGGGGGGCCTGCCACCCGGGAGGGACTGTGATGCTCCGTGGTCTCCATTGTCCTTCAGGGTTCGCTCCATTCAGGACCGATCGCCCAGCAGCTCCAGGGTGCCGGGCTCAGAGGTGACTGCAGTCCCGCCTGGCGCTTTTCACACTGGAACTCGCTCACGCGTTCCCAGGGCTGATGTCCGAGTTGCTTAGTCCTTGTCACCAGGGCCTCCCGTGTCCCTGGGTCGCATCCCTCCGTCAGTCAGCATGAGGGACAGCTGGCGCCCTCTTCTCTCGCTCCAGTGGTCACCTGACCTAGCCGTGGAACAACCTGGGGAGCAGGCCTCGTGATGACGACACATTTTTTGAGGGACAGGATGGGGCTGGGAGGGAGAGAAGGGAGGTGTAAGCGCTGAGCCCCTTTTAGTTACTGTGCCGGGTGTTTGAATCCGTCCTTGATTTAAAGACACAGTACTGGAAGCAAATGACTCATGAACTTGAGCAGTTTTGCGTGGCTTCGTTGGGCCAAGAGCGTCCACGCACATAAGCTTGCGGAGCCCGGAGACACATCCTGACCTCTGTCCGTGGAAGGCTGGCCTGAGGTCTCACCCGGGACCTTCAAATGGACGCCACGTGGCCCTCCTGCGGGCTGTGGCTTTGGTGGGGACTGTGTGGTCACAGGATGTGTCTCCCCCCCCACACCCCCGCCCTCTGGCCCCGTCCAGCCTCCCAGGGCGCCCATCTGCTTCTGCTGAGCAAAGCTGTGTGCACAGCAAATGGGTAAGTGAGCTCCGACTCATTAGAGCAGCCGCGGGCTCTTCTGCTGATGACTCTGTCCTGCTCCTCTCATTTCCCGTCACAAGCTGCCTGCTCGACTTATTGCATTTGGTGCTTCGTGCGCGGCTCTGTTCCCCCCTGGGCCTCGTTCTCCTCCTGAGAGCAGTGAGGGCCCTGTGGGGCCTTTCATTCCTGCACATCCCGTGCCCATCCTGAGGCGCTTTTGACCTGGGAGCTGCCTCCCTCACTCTCGGGGTCCCTTCCTTCTGCCAGTCCCCCTCCCTCTGCCAGGCCCCCCAGAGCTGCAGGAGGAGGCCTGGGCTGACACCCCTCTACCTGGAAATTGGGGCGACGGGCGGGGTGCAGGGGACACACCCTGCAGAGCGGGTCTGCCTTACCCCCTGCCCCTCACTAAGCAGTGGGATGGTGGCAGATCCGGTGGCGGACGCTGCATCGAATTGCTGGCTTTCAGCCCCTCACAGGGCGGTGATCTAAGCCTTGAGATCAGACATGGACAGAACATCCTTTCTGGAACCTGTGTTTGACTGTTGGGAGGATGGGGTTGGAATTCCTGGCGCCTGGACCAGTGTGCAGCAGCCGCCCGTGCTGTGCTCAGCGGGCGTGAGGAGCCCCCACGGGGAGGGGGTGGGAGTGGGGGTGGAACACCGGCCGCCTCCTCTCGGAGGTTAGACATGTTTGGGGAAGTGACAGGCAGGGGCAGCGCTGACACGGGAGAGACGGCGGCAAGGCCTGGAGAGAAGGCTCGCAGCCGCGCTCAGCCAGCCCTCATCGTTATTCTGCAAACGTGGGCCGTGGAGGCGGGGCCGGGCGGGGGCAGGGCGGCCAGGTTTCCTGAAGGCAGGAGCGGCCAAGGCCGAGGACTGGAGGCTGGGCAGGCACGAAGGCCTGTGGGCAGGACGGGCTGGGGAGGGAGATGTGGTGGGTGCGGAGGCCAGAGCACTGGCAGGCCCGGCCACCTGGGGGGCAGAGGGAGCGGGGTGGGGGGAGGGCTCCCAGGAACAGGCTCCTGCGAACAACCCTGAGGCCCCTCCTCCAGCTCAGGCGCTTGGAGAACACACAGGCCCTGAGCTGAGCTCCTTCTGCCGGCAGCTAGCAAATGGCCTTGGCCGCCCTCCCCTCCCGCCGTCAGCAGCCAGCCAAGCGGGACGCAGGAGACCTGGGCCTCCACCTCCAGCTCCAGTCTGTCTTCCTGGGGCTGAGGGGGGCCGAGCCGCCAGGGGGGGGGGGGGGGGCGGGGTGGTGGTGAGACCTGGCCCTTTCCCTGAGCCGTGACCCCCGCCCCGCCCGGCCCGGGAGTCCAGCGTGCTAGGGTCCCAGGCGAGGGTGGCAGCCCCGGCCTCACCTCGGCGGCCGGCGGATTCCACGCGGAGCTGCAGTGCCCCCGCGGTCCCGCCGGTCCCGGAGACGCCGCAAGATCTCTGCGGACACGTGACTCGCGAGCCATATGGCCAGACGGGCCGCGGGGCTGTGCTTTCACTGTGGTTCAGCGAGTCTCCGCCTCGAAGTCTGTTCCCAGGTGCTGATGCTCAGCAATAACGGGGGACGGTCCCCGTTCCGGAAGGTTTCCTTCAGCAGCAGGGCTCAGAACCCGCCCCGGTGACACGGGATGGGCCACGTGGGCCACGCGGGGAGTGAGGAGAGCCCCTGCTGACCTGGCCCTGACCCTGACCCTGGCCCTGGCCGCCCGCCACACTGACCCGGCCCTGACCCCGGCCCTGGCTGCCCGCCACGCTGGCCGGGGGCGCGGCCTTGGCGCTGCCACGTGACCCGGGCGGCTGCTTTGCCTGCAGACGGGGGGTGGGGTGGGGGGGGGTGCTGCCACTAGGCAAGGTCATTCGGAGACGTGGCTCTGCTCACCCAGGGAGTCCGGGCTCCCGGCGACCTGGGGCCTCCGCGCTCAGAGGCTGGAACATGCCTCCCCCGCCACTGTGTTGGGGGTGGGACGGCTTGTGCTGGGAACCGTTCTGTCCACTGCAGCACCCTCCCCTGGGTGATTGGGACGGGGCCTAGGATGCCTCCTCCCCCCGGATGGGGACTAGGACATCTCCTCCCCCAGAGGGACTGGGATGCGGCCTAGGATGCCTCCTACCCTGGGGGACTGGGATGGGGCCTAGGATGCAGGCATTCTGGGCGTGTGGACCCAGCCCTGCATCCAGACCTCGGGCCGTGGCCCCTTGCCTGTCTCAGCAGGACCGGCGCCTCCAGGCAGTGGTGGCTGACACAGTGAGGTGAGGCGGCCGTGAGCCACGGGAGGCCAGGCCACAGTCCCGCTGCCTCCGATGCCGCCGCGGGGGTGGAGGACCTGACGGGGCCCCAGGCCATTGTCCAGGAGTTGGTGCTTTCAGCTCAGCCATGTGTTGATTCTCAAGGGAAAGCAGCCTCTAATCTGCCCTGCCTGTACCCCAAACTCCCACAGGGCAGGCGCGGGGGTGGGGGGGAGGGCAGAGCCAGGACTGGGTGACGGGGACAGGGAGGTTTATTCCTCAAGGTACCCTGAGCTCTCAGGTCACTCGTGTGGCCACATCCCTACCTGTTGGTTTTCTCCCTTTCATCCTTCGGGCCCTCAGTCATTGTCACCCCTAAAGTCCCCCTCACGCCCTGAGAGAGAGGCCCTGCCTGCCTGGCTCCTGAACCGGGAACCTGGCAGCCTGGAGCAGGGAAGGGACAGAGGGGACCCCAGGAGCACTTACCGGCCAGGCTCAGGCTCCTCCCTCCCTCCTCCGAGTGGGGGCCCCTCCTCCACTCCCCTCCTGCCCTCCCCCAGGGATGAATAGGGGACAGGATAGCAGCTCTGTGCTTTAAAGTCCTCAGCCAGGACTGAGCGCAGGCTCCTCCCACTCACCCTGATGCTAGGCCACGCCCCCTCCACCCACCCTGCCCCTGGGCCCATGTGGGGGGAGCCCAGGGGCCCAGGTGAGCAAGGCAGCCAAGTCTTAGAGGAAAGAATGGAGCCGCCCACCTGCCTGCCTTTGGCTCCAGGTGGCAGAAGGGTGTGGGGTGCAGAACAGCAGCCTGCGGGAGGGGTCCCCGTCCAGGTGTTGAAAAGCCTTTGTCAGGAGGGCATCCCAGTCCAGCAGGCAGACAGAGCAGGTGGGTGGGCCCCTTCCCTGCCTGAGCGCCCAGCACACACCCTGCCCTGGTCCTCCGGACACTCCTGCCCCGAGAGGGTGAGCTGAGCTCTCATCCTGTCCCCGGGTCCCCTGTGCCTGGCTCAAGGCCGTGCCACGTGACCACCGCCCAGGGAGGGCACGTGCCGTGAGCAGGAAGCTGAACACCTGACTCCCCTGGTGATGGGTGTCAGTGGCCGACCCAGGACTCACGTCGCAGTCACCTGAGCCACCTGTGGCCTGAAGTGTCCCCCAGTGAGCCAGCCCAGGGCCTCCTGCACCTTAAAAGCAGAATGTCTGGGGACAAGGTGGGCACAGGTGGGCAGGTCTCCTGAGACAGGAGGAGCCGTTGCCATAGGGATGTGGCTGCCCACACAGGCCATGCATGGCCTTGAGGGGGAGGGAGCCAACCAACAGTGTTTCTCAAACTCATGTGGCCGCAGAACCCCGAGCATGGCGACTCGACCAGGATGGTGTTCCGTGGATCACCCTTTAGGAAACGCCTTCCTAGTGTCTGTGGACCTGGCTTTAACCTGACTACCCTGTCAAGACACTCCTCTGAAAGGTCACCCTCACAGGAACGGGGTGGGGTTAGTCTTTTGGGGGGACAGAGTTCACCCCACCACCCATCAGATGCAGCGCTTCTCTCTTCTCTGGGGGACAGACATGTCAGCAGGGGGCCTGTGGGCCCCACAAGAGCAAGGCCTTCGGGGGAGAAGGGGCTCTTCACCCATGAGAACAGGCATTTCCGGGAACATTCCGGGACCGCACGTGGATGTTTCCTCGTCCTGGTGGAGGAGGAGGCAGGGAGGAGAGAAGCGACCTGCGGCCGTGTCCGGGAGTGGGGTGACTGACACCCCGAGGCGCATCCAGGCAGTGCTGGGCCCGCGCAGCCTCCTGTGCTCACTCTGAGGGGAGCAGCACCTCGCTCCCCGCGTCCCATAGTCCCGCGCTGCCCCGCGGGAGCACAGGCCGGGCTAGCATGCGGGACACTCAGGGTGCATGTGTGTAAGCGGTGGCCCTCCGTCCAGGCGGCCCCTTGGACACGATCTTGTGCGACCACTCCTGTGCGTGTCGGCATGCGGCCCCCTCCTTCCTGCTGAGCGCGGCAGACCCCAGCCTTCCTCCCACTGGCATGTTGCAGCCTGGACTGTGCTCCCCTCGCCCCCCCTTCCTCCCCACACACTTTTCCCTTCTGCTCCTGCAGAGCTGACCCAGGAAGGTGGCAGGCCCCTTGGGACTGGCTGGGGCTTCCCCTGACTTATTTTGAGGGACGTGCCGTGGTCCTTTCCGGAAGCCTGTCCTCCCGAGACTCGAGGGCCATGTGCTCTGTACCCGCCGAGGCCCCAACGGCTGCAGGATCGTCTCCAAGTCCTGTGTCCAAAGCAGGGCACGCCGTAGGGACTCTGCCCAAGAGGATGCCGTTTGCTCATTCATTCATTCATTCATCCATCCATCCATCCATCCATCCATTCACCCAACCATCATCTATTCCCTGCCCATCTCTGTGGGAGGAGCTGGGACCTGCACAGCCAGCGGGTGGCCTCGGCCCGTCCTCAGGAAGCACGCGGCCGTGGGAACCCGGTGCGCTGCGTGAGCAGCTGCCTGCCCTGTCCCGATGCTGCTGTCATTGATCTGGAGGAAGGGACATGGGGAGGGGATCCTGCTCCCCACCGGGGAACCCCAAGGGACACGATGGGGGGATGTGCAGTGTGCCCTGACCCGCCGTGGGAGAGCCGGGGGGGTCCCCCGGGGCAGAGCAGGGGCAGGGGCAGGGGCAGGGGCAGGAGAAGGCCACGGTGCCTTGTGCTACCTCCCAGGGAACAGAGAAACTTCTGGAGTTCTGACCTGCCCACCCGCGTCGTCGGTGTCAGAGCCAGAAATAGAACGCGGAAGATTCTCGCTCTGATTTCTGTGCTCATAATTCTAGGGCAAGATGCCCTTATGAAATGTGGATCAAAGGAGCCGCGGGGAGGGGGAGCGAGCCGGCGAGCCGGTGAGCCACGTGAGGTCTGCTTGGCCGCCGGGCCTCGCCGCGCTCCCGTCCGCGCCTGTGTGAGCCAGCACACCCCCGGTATCGACTCGGCTCAGCCAGGACGAAGCAGGAGCGATCTGCAAAAGCCTCTTCGATCATGACCCTGACCGCTCAATCCCGATGCCAACCGCGGATCTGACCCCGCGCCTGCTCTGGGGGGGAGGAAGGGCACCAGCTCAGATGCTGCCTCGGAGGAGGAAGCCATGCATTGGCGGCCCCGGAAAATGTGTGGGAGGGGGCGTCCGAGCCGTAACTCGGCCTCAGTGTGAACAAGGACGTGTACTTGGTACTCACCACGGGGCAGGCTCGATGGGGTTAAGTCCCACGAGGCACACGGCCGTTCCGGGAGATGGACACGTCTCTGCTGCTCATCCGCAGAGGCAGAAACAGCAGCAGAGAGGCGACGGGACTGGCCCAAGGTCACACAGCGTATGGGGTGGCGCCGGGACCTGAACCCGGTTTCAGGGATGACAGCGGAATGCTACCCGGGCCTGACGTCCTTCCGTCCTCTCCACCGCCCTCGGGGTTCAGGGTATTTTAAAAAGTTACTTACAGTTTCGGTTGAAAGGCGTTAGGGAGTCTGCATGGCTGCGGAGCTGTGGCCGGAGAGAACCCGAGACCTGGGCCCTGGGCCCCTGAGTGCCCACAGGCCCTGGGGACACGGTGGTGGATGCAGCGGGCCGGGCCCTGAGCTCACTGGCCACGGACCAGGAGGGTGACAGGCAGGGGGAAGCCAGCGGGCTGCCTGGGGGTGTGGATGGGAGGCGGGATGTGGGGCGGGCGGAGGAAGGATTTGCCTCATCTCCGGGGCGAGGCCCTCGGCCTACCAGCCGCTGCACGTCCGGGGAGCGAGCCGGGGCCTCATTCCTTGGCCACAGGCCGGGGGCTGCCCGCCAAGGAGCTGGTCCATCCCAGGCAGGCTGGACCCTCTGTCCACCCCGATGCCCAGGTCCAGGCCCTGGGAGCTGGCAGGAAATGCATCTCCAGCGCCCTGCGTCTCCCCGCTGAGTGTGAGCCCGCGGTCTCCTTGCTGCCGTCCCAGCTTTTGGGGGAAACAAGTCAGAAAGTTAATTTGATTTTGAACAGGTTCTGAAGTCCGTTCCCAGGAGGCAGGGATCAGTTTGCATTTCTCTCCTCCCGCGTCGAGTCGTGGTGGCTGGCGCTCACAGGAGCGGCCGGAGTTTTCCACGTCCCTCCCCGCACAGGTGGTCCTCGGAGCGGACGTTTAAAACGCCGTCTGAGTGGGGGGGCGGCTCTGGCGGCTGGCGCTTGCCCCTTTGAGTGTGGGTTTCGGTCCCACGGGGCTTGGCGTGGCGGTGGCTGCACACCCTGGCTTCGCGGTGTGTGTGAGCTCACGCGCACACTTATTTCTGCCTCCCTCCCAGAGCCCTGCTGTGTCCCTGGCGCCCGAGTGTCCGCTGGGGGGCACACACCTCCCAGGCCTCACCCACTGTCTCCTCGGAGGGTGATCAGCACCGCCCCCCCACCCCCGCTGGGCGTCCTCCTGCGCTCAGGGACCCTCTCGTCTCAGAAGAGGAGAGGGTGTGACAGGGCTGATCCCCTAAAGGGCTGAAGCTGGGGCACAGGCACTTGCTCCCCCCCGCCCCCCGCTCACGCCAGCGTTACAACCACAGTCGCCACAAGGGCAAGCAGCCAGGTGCCATCGGTAGCTGAGCGGGTGAGCTGTGGCCCATCCACCGATGGAATGTGATTCGGCCTGAAAACAGGAAGGGACCCGTCACACGCCACAGCACAGGTGGACGTGAACGCGCGCTCAGCGAGGCAGCCAGCACAGCGGCCAGGCCTGCTCTTTCCACCGACACGGGCTCCCGGCTCCACCCGACTCCTGGGCAGAGAGCAGAAGGATGGGCGGCAGGTTCCGGGGTGCTGAGGGAACGGGGTGGGGGCGGCGGTTACTGTTTAAAGGGGACAGTTCCAGTTCCGCAAGATGAAGTTCAGGAGACATTCGCACAGCCATGGGACGTACTAACGCTACTAACCGTATGCTTACCATGGTGAAGTTCTGCGTGATGTGCATTTTCTACTAAAGTCTTTTAAAATTAAAAAACAGCCCGAGCGGGTTTGGCTCAGTGGATAGAGCGTCGGCCTGCGGACCAAAGGGTCCCGGGTTCGATTCCGGTCAAGGGCACGCACCTTGGTTGCAGGCTCCTCCCCGGCCCGGGCCCTGGGCGGGGCGTGTGCAGGAGGCAACCAATGGATGTGTTTCTCTCACATCGATGTTTCTCTCTCTTTCCCTCTCCCTAAAAATCCATGGAAAAATATCCTCAGGTGAGGGCTACCACAAAAAAGAAAAACAAAAAACCGGGCATCTGGCAGCTTCGGATGGCAGGAGATCAGCTGTCTCCTCCTGGCCCGGCCTCCATCCTCAGCAGCACCGAAGGCAGAGGCACTTTCTGGGGTCCTGACCCTGGGGAGCTGTCAGACCCGCACCTGCAAAGACAGGGTCTTCTCAGCTGAAAGCAGGGAGCCCAGTGGCCATCCAGGGTGACACGGGAGCAGGGCAGTGGCTGGCGGGGTTGTGAGCTCAGCCTTGCACAGGGGCTGAGCGAGCAGATAAGCAGACAAATTCGAGAGCCGGTTTCTCGGGAGGAGGAGGAGGCCCCGTGGGGAGGGGGACGCGAGACTGATCCGATGGGGTAGGTTGGGTTGGGGTTCTATTGGTTTCCAGGGAGCGGTCTGTTAAAATGTGTCACAGACTGAAGGACCTAAAACAACCGAAATCTAGTCTCTTCATTTGGGCCGGACGTGTCTCTCAGGTGTGGGCAGAGCCGAGCTCCCACTGGAGGCCCTTGCGGGGAGGGAGGTCCTTCCTGCCTCCTCCAGCCTCTGGTGGCTGCCGGCATTCCTTGGCTTGTGGCCGCATCACTCCGTCTCTGCCTCCGTCTGCACCTCTCCCCGTGTGTGTCCGTGCGGCCTCTCCTCTTTGCACGAGGACCCAGTCATTGGGTGCAGGGCCCACCCTCGTCCAGTGTAACCTCAGCTTAATCCCAACATTTCCAAATATGGTCACCCTCTGAGGTCTCGGGTGGATATGGACTTCAGGGCAGACAGTTTCAACCCGCTTCAGAGGGACAGGCACAGAGTCATGGCTTTCCACGTGAGAGCCATGGAGACACCTCCCGGCTCTCCAGCTGAGAGGCCCGGGAGCCCCAGCACTGGGACCAATGAGCGGCCAGGCACGCGGGCCTTGTGTCCAGCTCTGTCCACTGAAGGACCAGGGCTCCTGGAAGAGGTGGCCGGTGCCAGGGCTGAGCCCGGGCCGGAACACGTCGGTCCTGGAATATCTTGTTTTCCCAGGAAGTGAGGGAGTGATGGGAGGACCGCGGGCATCAGGGAGGCTCCTGTTGCCAAGGGTGAGGCCGTTCCAGATGCAAATACGAAGGCAGCGGCATCACCCAGCGGCTTCCGCCCTTCTCGCCCCGTGACTGACATTCCGCCGCCAAAAATACCCGTTCCCCCCTCTGACCACTACAGCAGGCGGCACTGAGGCTCATCCACCGCGCTGGCTGTTGCCACGTTTTTACGTGACCGTCTAAGGGAACAGAGGCCAGGGCCCCTGCCTGCACTGTCGGCTGCAGCATGTTTTAGAGGTTCTCGCGGCCCATGCATGGAAAATCTCCGGAATGAGCCCCTGGATGAAGGAGGGACCCCGAGTGAATACAGAGATGGGGAGGAGGCTCTCCTTGGTGGCAGAGAAATGGTGGCATCAGCACAGCGGCCGCCGTCACAGTGACATTCAGGCCAGGAACACCAGCAGACGATAAGAGGGGTGAAAGCTGCGAGGAATGAGACGTCACACCTCAAATTACCACCCAGAAAGGGACCTTCCGCAAAATGCTGGTTCCCACAGGAAGTACTGTTCCCACAGGAAGTACTGTTCCCACAGGAAGTACTGTTCCCACAGGAAATGCTGGTTCCCACAGGAAGTACTGTTCCCACAGGAAGTACTGTTCCCACAGGAAATACTGTTCCCACAGGAAATACTGTTCCCACAGGAAGTACTGTTCCCACAGGAAGTACTGTTCCCACAGGAAATATGTTCCCACAGGAAGTACTGTTCCCACAGGAAGTACTGTTCCCACAGGAAATATGTTCCCACAGGAAATACTGTTCCCACAGGAAGTACTGTTCCCACAGGAAGTACTGTTCCCACAGGAAGTACTGTTCCCACAGGAAGTATTGTTCCCACAGGAAGTACTGTTCCCACAGGAAATACTGTTCCCACAGGAAATACTGTTCCCACAGGAAGTACTGTTCCCACAGGAAATACTGTTCCCACAGGAAGTACTGTTCCCACAGGAAATACTGTTCCCACAGGAAGTACTGTTCCCACAGGAAATACTGTTCCCACAGGAAATACTGTTCCCACAGGAAGTACTGTTCCCACAGGAAGTACTGTTCCCACAGGAAATACTGTTCCCACAGGAAATACTGTTCCCACAGGAAGTACTGTTCCCACAGGAAATACTGTTCCCACAGGAAGTACTGTTCCCACAGGAAGTACTGTTCCCACAGGAAATACTGTTCCCACAGGAAGTACTGTTCCCACAGGAAATACTGTTCCCACAGGAAATACTGTTCTCACAGGAAGTACTGTTCCCACAGGAAATATGTTCCCACAGGAAATACTGTTCCCACAGGAAGTACTGTTCCCACAGGAAATACTGTTCCCACAGGAAGTACTGTTCCCACAGGAAGTACTGTTCCCACAGGAAATACTGTTCCCACAGGAAGTACTGTTCCCACAGGAAGTACTGTTCCCTCCCAGCGGGACAGGAACGCGGCAGCAGAGACACTTGGCAGACACCCTCTGGGCCTGGGGGTCCGAGCGGCCCCACAAGGAGCCCCCGACAGCACAGCGCCCACTCATGCCTTTCCTCCCCCAAACTGAGGGCCACTCTGCAGAATGACTGGGGATTTTGTGACCTTTGACACTGCCAAGGTCACTCACTCATTCATTCACTCACATTCGTGTACTCATTCATTCAGCACTCATTCATTCACTCATTCTTTCACTCATTCATTCAGCAGTAAGCTGTCAATAAAAGCTGAGGCTCTGCCAGGAGCTTGAAACCACTTGGGCCTGAGTGGTTTTCTAATTTCTCCCTCTCCTGTCCCCCCAACGGGCTTGTCTTTTACATTTTGACCTGAGCCCATAAGTGCTGCGAGCTGCTGGGGCGGATTTGCAAAGTGAAGGTCAGTCTGGCTCGACCCGTCTGCAGGAGGTCTTGCCAAGAACAAGTCCTGGCTTACCGACTCGCCCTGGCTGGGAACGGTTGGCCTCCTGACCGGCGAGGCCCGGCGCTCCTCGGTCCCGATGATATAATTGTGGAGAAGGCGTGTCCTAGTGGTCACCGCAGAGTCAGCGCTCCCAGGACGCGGCGATGGCCGTTCGGACGGTGGGGGTGACGCGATGGGGGAGCAGGGGTTTGTGTGGACAGCCAGGAGCAGGTAACAGGGCTTACAGGAGGCGAGGAGAGTGGGGAGGGACACGCAGAGGCACACAGCCTCTGAGCAATGTCACTGTGACCTCAGGGACATGAGCGTGGGGACCAAATTGGCCTTCGAGGGCCTGAGTCATTTCATCAGGGCCGCGAGGCCAGCCCTCCCAGCACGGGCTGCGGCTCTGCCTGTGGGTTCAGAGCCAGGAGCCCTGGCTCCCAGGTGCCGGCCGAGCCCTGCCTCCAGCTTAATCCTCACATTTGTTCAATGCTTCGTGATTTGTAAAGGACTCTCGTGTACTTTTCCTCTGGCAGACGAGCAGGCAGAGTGAAGTGATTGGCCCAAGGTCAATGAATCAATCAGCAGAGCAATTATTGAGCTCTGTCGGAGCGCGTGGCACCGAGCGCCACTGGGAGGCCCTGCGAGGAAGAGAAGGGCCGGTCTGCACACAGACGCACGCACATGTGTGCACACTCATACACGCACGCTGCACCTACGGCCCCATGCACACATAAAAGTTGCACACACATGTGCACACTTATGCACACACACCAGCACTCCCAGCTGAATGTCTGCAGCACACACACACACAGGTGCACACACGTGCACACACACCTGCTCACACAAAGACAGATTCTACTTTCAGGCCAGGCAGCATGGTTGGCC
The DNA here is from genome assembly GCA_025583905.1 of Ia io. Lineage (NCBI taxonomy): Eukaryota > Metazoa > Chordata > Mammalia > Chiroptera > Vespertilionidae > Ia > Ia io. The sequence continues at coordinate 2,195,045 of JAJQQW010000004.1, read as the reverse complement.
CCAGGGCAGTGGGACAGGAAGCAGATCCCTGTGGTTTACGGGGACACAGGACAGGGCGGGGCGGGGCCTGGATGCTGGGCTGTGCAGCTCTTGAGGGGCTGGGGGTCCAGTCCCCTCCTGCTCCCCCCTGGGGCCAAGGTCATTGCTCCAGCCCCTAGGAGGAGGTCCCTGGAGGAGGGGAGGAGGAGGCCCTGTGCAGCTTGCTGCTGGTCCCCTTCCCGGAGAGAACTGAAATACAGCCTGAAACCATCAAAACCGTCACATGCAGTCACGCTGAGTAACACGTCTCACAGGACGACACCGTCGTCGGAGAAGCCCCCAAGGATGGAGTTTGCCGGAGCGGCTGGGAGGCGGTTTCCCGTATGAGTGGTTTGGCGCCCCGCTCCCGGCGAGCAGCCGTGGTGGCTGTGGGCGCTGGTTCCGGCCCTTCTCCCCTCGGGCAGGTGTTCGGCTCCTCCGTTTGCTTTTCCATTCCCGCCTTCGGCTTCTCCCCAGGCCTTTGGGAGGAGCGCCGCCCACACCTCAGCCTGGACCGCAGGGCAGGTCGGGCGCTTTGATTAGAAAATAATAAAGCTCCGTGAGGCCTGGAGAAGGGGTCCGAGGGGGCGCTCGGGGCTCCCGCCTCCTCTGGCCGGACCACCCCTCCCGCAGCCAGAGCGCTTTTCGGAGGCGGGCGAGCTGGATGAAGGATGACAGGGCTGGGAGCCCCCCGCACCGGGGAGCGCGGGGGGTGGGCGATGAAAGGCAGCCTCCTGAGTTGTGAGGCGCCCTTTTGCTCTTGGCTTTGAGTCCAGAGTAGGCGGGTGATGGGGATCTTGGTGGCATCTGGCCGGCCAAGGCCGCGGGTCCTGGAAACACATCCTCTAGGAGACATTCTGGTCCCAGGCCCCTCCGTGGCGGGGCTGTGTGGACACGAGGAGAGGGCGTGGTTGGAGTCGGCTGAGCTGAGTGTGGGCATGGGCCCTGCCGCCCTTCCGACCACAGGCCAGCCGCACAAGCCCTCCCCTCCCCTCCCTTCCTTCGGGAAACAGTGACCTTTAAGGGAAGAGTTTCCTGGGGCCGCAGTGACAAGTCACCACAGACAGGGGGCCTTATAGCCACAGAGACATGCTCCTCACAGTTCTGGAGGCAGGAGTCCCAGATCCAGGGGTCCCAGGGCCACCTCCTTCCCCGTCTCCAGGGCAAGGTCCTTCTCGCCTTTTCCAGGCCTGGCGACTCAGGTGTTCTTGGCTTGTGGCCGCATCCCTCCAATCTCTGCCTCTGTGATCACATGAATTTCTTTAAAAAATATTTTTATTGATTTCAAAGAGGAAGGGAGCAGGAGAGAGAGAGAGAAACATCCATGATGAGAGAGTATCATGGATCGGCTGCCTCCTGCATGCTCCCTACTGTGGATGGAGTCCGCAGCCCGGGCGTGTGCCCTGACCGGGAATTGAACCTTGACCTCCTGGTTCCTAGATTGACGCTCAACCCCTGAGCCACACCGGCTGGGATTTCTGTCCCGGTCTCTGTGTGTACCAAATCTCCCCCTCTTTTCCCTTGTCAGGACAGCTGTCATTGGATGTAGGGCCGGCCTGACGTCTAGGATAATGGTGATCCTTAACTATGTGTATCTGCAAAGACTGTTTCTAAATACGGTCCCACTCAGGGGTACGGGATACATCTTTGGCACCCACTAATCCGCCTGCCCCACCTACCTGGTCAGAGCACCATGTGCACATAAAACATGCACAAACACGTGCACACATATGCACACACACCAGGAACATGGACCGCAGCTGGAGCCTGAGATTCTCCTTTCACAGAATCTTCCGTCATCACGGCTGCACAGGGCCTCACGCGCCCATCAACCCAAAGGCGTGCGGAGTTCTTGGAGGAACGTGGGCTGCAGTGTGGACACAGAGTGGGGGGGGCGGCCGCCCTGTGAGGAGAGCATGGGGGCCCCAGAGCCCGCTCCCCAATTCTTCGCCAGCCCCCGGAAGGGGTGATGAGCCTCAGGGGAACAGTTTGGGGACCCCCAGGCCCCCATTGTGCGATGGGGAAACCAGGACCCAAAAGGAAGCGAGATCTGCCCAAGGCTGATGGCACAGGAATGAGGAGGAATGGTTTATTTTCTTCCCCAAATACCCCGTGTGTTATTTATATGTACGTGTACCCACTGTTCACAGGCATGCGTGTATGTGAGATGTTCGCATTCACACACGGTCCCTCCCAGTTCTCTCTGGAAGGTCTTTCTGTTGAAATCTGTGTTCTTCGCGGGGCTGCACACCGTGATTGAAAGCCCTGCCTGGTGCTGACCCCTCGCTGGGGATGCTGCCAGACTCTTCTGTCTCTCCGGGTTTTGTGCACCGGCCCTGTCCCCTGCTGTGCCTGGTGATCTGGTGTTCCGTGCTGGACACTGTGCAGGAAACGCTGTCGGGAGAATCCGTGGGCAAGCTGTGGCCCGCGGCCCACATCCTGTCTGTTTCTTGTTTTTGTACGTCCGGGAGCTAACAGTGGCTTTTTGACACTGAAATGCGCGGAAAAAAATCCGAAGGGTGGTATCTCCTAACACGTGAAGGTTATCTGCAACGTGGATGCCCGTGTCCGCAGGCAAAGCCTTGCTGGGATGCAGCCCCCCCGCCCCCCCGCCATGTGTTTGCTGCCACTGGTTGCCATGGAGACGGGGGGCCAGAAGCCTAAACTTTGAACTGCCGGCCCTTTGCAGGAGGCGGCTCGGCAGCAGCCGGTGGGCCGTGCAGACAGGGAGCTGGGCTCCAGGTTCCCGGGCCCGTCCTCCTCCGACGTTGCAGCCCGGGTTCCGCCCCTGCGGCCCACACCCGCCTCCGCGCTGGGGAGACTGTCATTCTGGGGGCGGCAGCACAATGGCTTTCTGTTCCCGAGCCCTCAGCGCCCCATTCTGATTCCCACGCTGCACTGCACACCTCCCGCGCCCGCTCCTTTCTCCTGTCTCCCCTTTGAGGGCCCGCGCCCCCAGCAGGGACTCGGGGTGTCAGGGCCCCCAGCAAAGCACAGGGCCGCTGTCTTCCTGCCAGCTTGCCTCGTCCACCCGGAGCCACCCGCCCCTGGCCCGCCCCTGGCCCTCCTCCCTGCTCTCCCGGTGGAGCAGGGACAGTGCCAAGGCCACACTGCCCGCCTTTCTCCCCCTGACCGCAGCCCCAGGGCAGCTGCAGGGAGAGGCCCGTCCTAGGTGGGCAAGGCCCTCCCTCAGGTGGCCGGCAGGGGGCTCTCTGGGAGCTGGGGTGGGCGGGGACAGCTGGGAGCCTCATCACCACCCATCCTGGGGGGAGGGGATCCCCACGGGCAGCAGGAGGGCCACACGCCATTGGCTGGGCCGGGGGTAGTCGGACCGTTTAATGCATCTACTTGTCTCTCTGTTGTTTTTAATATAATGGCGGTTGGCGGCATGAAGACGTGGTGGCTGTGAGAGTTAATGATCCCGCCCCCCAGGAAGCCTTTGAAGGTGCTGAGAGCCCGAGGGGACATGGTGCACCCCTTTCCCTCACCCTCAGCGCTGTGCTGCGCCCCAGCCTCCAGCTGCCTGGCCGTGTCAGGGGCGAGTCTGCTCCCGGCCCTGCGCTGAGCCCACAGGCCAGCCCGGCCGTCCCACCCCAGGAAGGGCCAGAGCCTCTGCACACCTACTGTGCGCCAGCTGGTCCCAAGGCTGCACCAGGCTCCTGGCCTGCAGACAGGCGTGTCCAGGCCGCGGAGGGGGCAGCGGGCGCTGTGGGGGAGCCTTCGCATTTGCTTAGCCCTTTGATCCATTCACCGTGTTCAGGGCTAAATATAGATTCCGTCTCGATGGTGAGTAATGCGGTCACAGGCTCAGCTGGCACCTGGGCCCGAGCCCCGGCTGCAGCCTGTTCCCGGGGGCGCTGGCTGACAGGTGAGGGGCGGCCTGGCCCGTGGTACCCGGCATGCCAGCCGCCCGGCACCTCCTTCTGGCCTCGGCCCTTTGTGAGACGTTCCGGGGCTGCTGGGAGAGGCGGGGAGGAAACGGGCCGTTTCCACATCAAACACAGCAGCCCGGGGTCGCCTCCCGCTGTTCTTAAACGAGATGAGCAATAAACTCAGTGCGCGTGCATGCGTGAGTGTACACATATGTGCGCATGCGTGTGCCTTATGGGCATGTGTGCACGCATGCGGGTGTGCACACATGCATGTGTGCGTGAATATGTGTGTGTCCTCTGGAAGCTGGGGCTGGCCTCCTGCCGGTCCCGCTGTGGATGCCAGGAGCCCCACCGTGTCCCCGAGCGGTCCCTCCGGGACGTGCTGTGGAGTCACTCAGCCTCTGTGGAAGGGGCGTGGCTTCTGTGTTACCGCCCAACTCTGAAACCCGGGAAGCCGTCCCTGACCCTTCGGCCCCTGGGCCACCGTCCCCGAACCACGGGCACATGGCGTCCTGCCCTGGAGCAGGAGCTCCTGGACACGGAAGTGTCCGCCCTTTGCCTCGGCCGATGCTCGGGCCATGGTCCTGCCTCCCCAAGGGCACCCGCCAGAAGCGCCCCCCCACCCCCCAGTGCTGGACATGGAGGCGCCGGGTGCGTTTGCCTTTGCAGGGGACTGTGGTCCACATCTGAGCCCCTTCGTTGCATAAAACACTGTCCAGACCCCGAGATGGATGGCTAATCCCCCAGTCTTTGGGGCCTGATCTTATGACAAACCTCCTCAAATATAGCCATCAAAGCCCTGCTGGTGGGTGCGGGGCTGGGAACCCCTCAGTCCCCATCCATTATCCCAAGTCTCATGATTTATGACCTGGTGGCAGCTGATCCCAGCACATTGGGATACCGTGGCAATTACCGGGACCAGAGAGAGCCCCTACATTAGCAGGAATGGGAACACCTGTCGGGGAACGGGGGAGCGGGAGCTCCACCTGGCATGCGGCGTGCCCGGGGACCAGGTCTGAATTGCAAACACTTTGAAGACGGATTCGATGTTGACCTTGAAGCGGGAGAGGGCAGAGCCGTGTTTTTCCTTTCCTGGGGGCATAGAGTTGACATGCTCTCAAGGTGACCTCATTGTCACCCACACACAGCCCTCCTGGCAGTGGGCACAGACCCGCTCCAGGGTCGCCCTGCCCAGGGTCAGAGGGTTTACGGGACAGATGTCCCCGCTGCATGATTGACTGACCCCCAGAGGCCTGACCGGAGGGCACATGGTTTATGGTAGAGAGAGAGGAGCGAGGAGGGAGGGATGTTGGGAGTTGTGTGGGGTGGGGCATCCCCATCCATAGGCTGTGGGATGAAGTCCCTCTAGACAGCGATCTCGTGAGCTGAGCGTTGTTGACTTTGAAAAGATGCCGTTTCCTTCCCCACCTTCATGGAGGACAGCGGAGCGGCGTGCGGCTGGAATACTTCTGAGGCGGTTGGATGGAGCGCATTGGGGAAACTCCCCCTGAGTTCAGGTCTCCAAAAATCGAGACTCCTGTCTAACCAGGTTATCCTGGGAAAGTGTCACACAAAGTGACAGCTCTGCCCACAAGCCGGCTTCATGGGGACAGCCCAGGTGGGCAAGCTGCCCAGCGCTGGTTGTTTGGCCAGGCTCGATAGATAGAGGCTGTGCCCGGCCACGGTGGCTCAGTGGGTGAGCGTTGACCTATGAACCTAGAGGTCCCGGTTTGATTCCTGGTCAGGGCACATGCCCGGGGTTGTGGGCTCGAAGCCCGGAGTTGGGTGTGCAGGAGGCAGCCCATCCATGATTCTCTCTCATCATGGATGTTTCTGTCTCTCTCCTTCTCCCTTCCTCTCTGAGATCAATAAAAAATATTTTAAAAAATAAGGGAGAGGCTGTAGCTGTGTTTGAAATCACCTTGACAGTGGAAACCTCAAAAGACAGCCAGCCTGTGATGATGGAGAGTGAAGGGCCTCAGGCAAAAGATGGGTTTCGGTTCTTAGTCATGAGTTGGGGGCAGGACTTCCCTGGAGCCAACAATCCCCCCTGGACCTCAGTTTCCTGCATCCACCAGAGGGGGAGAGGACTGCTTTCCTATACTCGCCCACAGGGGAATGGCAGGGACTGAACAACTGCGACACAGCTGCTCCTGGGATTTTCCCTTCCGAGGACTTTGCTGTTACAGACACTCCACCCAGCAGAACAGTCCCCTTGGTGACAAGTTGAAGGGTCGAAATCTGGCAGCGCCTGGGCCTCCTCAGGAACAGACGCCATTGGGGATGGACACCAGGGCTCTGCTCTTGTAAGGGGACCCTTAGCGCCTCCGGCTGGCCTGCCTCGTACCTGAGCCAGTCCCCAGCTCCTGTCGGCTCCCTTCCCCTCAACGTGTCTTCATGTCACCCACCTCCATCCACAAAGAGGAGGGCGGGTTCTGCCCCAGAAACAGACGTGGTTCTTGCCATGGGACTGGGGTGTGACCTGCCAAGAAATGGCTGAGGGGCTTTTGGCCCGGGCCTGGAGCACTCCCGAGCCGTCTGTTGGTGGAGGAAGTGGTGAGGCTGGAGGAAGTGGTGAGGCTGAAATACTTGCCTTCATGATTTAGAAGCTTGTCCGCCCCCGGGAATGTAGGGGAGGGAGTGCCGGTTTTTGGTGAAAGCCAAAACTGAGATAAACTAAGTGTGCGCCCAGAATCATATATACTGTGCACATGGGCTTTGGAACCAGCAGACCCGAAGGGATCCAAGGAATTCACACAAACCTGCCCAGACATTTTCCACTTCCATTTAGGATGACAATGTTTGCCTTTGAGAGTGGCTGCCAAGTTTAAATGGTATAATACACACCTACTGGTTGCTATCACATACTGAGCAGGCCTGTGACCATTGTCATCATCATCATCATCACCACCAGTTGGTCACCACTTTCATCATCATCAATACTACCACCATCACCAGCATCACCACCACCATCACCATCATCATCATCAATACTACCACCATCACCAGCATCATCACCGTCATCACCTTCACCATCATCACCACCACCACCACCATCACCAGCATCATCACCATCATCACCTTCACCATTATCACCACCACCAACATCATCACCATCATCACCACCACCACCACCACCACCATCATCATCATCATTACAATTTAACTACCAACACCAGCATTATCACCTTCACCATAATCACCACCACCATCATCATCAATACTACCACCATCACCAGCATCATCACCATCATCACCTTCACAAACATCACCACCATCACCATCATCATCACCACCTTCACCATCATCACATTATCCCCATCAACATTATGATCACCATTATCATCATCACCATCATCATCATTATCCCCCCCAAAATTATCATCATTATCCCCACCACCATCATCATCCCCACCAATGTTAGCACGACCATCACCATCATCATCTCCACCAAAATTATCGTCACCGTCATCACAATCATCATTACCACCATCATCATCACCATTACCATTACCATCATCATCACCATCACCATAATCATCATCATCATCACGCGCTTACGTCCCATCAGAGGAAGTATAGACACAGGATGAGCTCCTAGTTTTCAAGACAGTGTGGTGGTCTCTCCACTGGGCCGGAGGGCGTGTGTGGATGGAGGGTGAGGGGAGACTGAGCTGCCATCCTCCCTGCTTGTCCATTAAACTGGGCATCCTTTTCAGTCCCCTTTGCCAGCATGATTCACTTGAGTCTAAGGGAAGCTGGTGAATAGACAGCATTACTGAGGCCGGTGGGCACTCCATTGTTGCTGAGGTTGAGGGTGGTCCATATGGCATAAAGCTTAGCCCAATTGGCAGGCGGACTTGGCAGGCCTGGAGGCAAAGCCGAGCTGTCTCACAGATGTGCCTAATTGGGCACCAGTGTATGGCAGTGAGAGCTGCCACTATAAATAATGGGCCCCGAGCGGCTGCTCCGGAGGGTGGCACCCCGGCTGGTGGGTGAAAGCTGGCACTGCCTGGGCCGCAGGTGCTCCATACCTGGCTCCTGGGTCAGTGGACAAAAGAAGGAACGAGGGAGGCCTGTGACCCCGTCTCCCTCCAGCTTTCCCCTCGGTGCCCGTGCGAGGCACTCCCCCGGCAAACGGAAGAGGGGCCGGCGGGAGAGAGAGCTGCTCTGGCTATGCCAGCTCGGAGTCATTTCCCAGCAACCCCCCTCAAGGACCATACCCAGTGGAGAAGTAACATCTGCTGCGAGACCGTGTCCTTGGGAGGCCGCCAGAGAAATCTTGCATTCCGCCGCCCTCTGCCGGGACTGCACACGCGTGGTTCTCCCCGCGGGGCCTGCTGGGTTGGGTTCCTGGGGTGTGGTGGGCGGGCCTCTGCGAAGGGACGTCAGGACTGGGAGCCAGGTGTGGGGAGAGACGGGCTCAAAGGTCTCAGGTGGACGAGCGTGGGCATCAGCACTTCCGTGGGGGAGTGTGCCCACACCTGCAGGCTCTTGCCGGTCCCTCGCGGCCTTTATCACCTGACGCCCAGGTAAATAAGGTTCTTCCTGGGGGTTGGGGGTGCAGAGGGAGAGGACAGGAGAGCTCCTTTCCTCTGGCATCTGCATGTGGGGTGAGTGGCCGGGGCTCTGGCTGCCCTGGTTCTGGAGGGGCCAGTCTTTTTGTCCCTGTCTGCTCCCCCTCCCCCATGCACACACAGCAGGGCGACCACAGAGCCCCCACTGAGACCTCTCATTCCCTGACACCCCAGCAGGCAGTGCACTTGTTGAGTGAAGTCTGGAAAGCGGGAGACGTTTCCTAAGGATCCAGCTGTCCCCGAGCTAGCACGGCTGTCTCCCCTGCTTCCCGCTAAGTCCTGGGCCTCCCCGGCTCCTCCTGCGTCCAGCGAGTCCGCCCCCACGTGCAGGCCAGCCGCCTGATGCTCAGTCTCCAGGAGCAGGACTTCCCCAGGGAGGGGAGAGAGGAGGGTGACAGGTCCTGGGCGAAGCTCCAGCCAGGGCCCGCCTGCTCCAGGGGCGGGGCTCTGCAGGTGCAAGGGGCCAGCCAGGTCACCACCTGCGGACTGGAAGGGCTCTGGTTAGGAGAGAGGCCAGGGCTGGGGCTCCCCTCCCTGGACTCCGGGCGAGGGCAGTCGTGGCGCCCATAGCACCTGCCGGCCCCTGGTGTGGTGAGGGAGGGGCCTGCGGGCCTGTGCAGCCCCCACGCAGCCATCCCCTGCGGCCTCCTGAGGGCGCGTGCTGGCTGCTCAGGGTCAGGACCTAGCGTTGGTAGCCAGGTTGACAGGACAGGTTAATGTGCCCCCGTCTGGACCCCTTCATCACATGACCCCGTTTCACATCTCCCCTCCCCCTCTCTGTTTCCAGGTCTGGCTGTCCATCAGATCGTCACCATCACCGTCTCCCTCATCATGGTCATAGCTGCTCTGATCACAACTCTTGTCTTAAAAAACTGGTAAGGGTCCCGGCCCTTCTCGTCTGGAAATGGAGGTGTGGGGGTCCCCGGGGGTGCACACAAAAGGATCCTACTTCTCCCACCTGGCGGCAGGCCTCAGCCCAGGGGACTGTTTCTCTGTGCCAGGCCCGGGCCCCTCATCCCGCAGCCCCCATCCCGCAGCCCCATCCCACAATCCCTCATCCCGCAGCCCCCATCCTGCAGCCCCCATCCCACAACCCCTCATCCCGTAGCCCCCATCCCGCAGCCCCCATCCCACAGCCCCCATCCCGCAGCCCCATCCCACAACCCCTCATCCCGCAGCCCCCATCCCGCAGCCCCCATCCCGCAGCCCCCATCCCGCAGCCCCCATCCCGCAGCCCCATCCCACAACCCCTCATCCCGCAGCCCCCATCCCGCAGCCCTCATCCCTCAGCCCCTCATCCCGCAGCCCCCATCCCGCAGCCCCCATCCCACAACTCCTCATCCCACAACTCCTCATCCCGCAGCCCCCATCCCGCAGCCCCCATCCCACAACTCCTCATCCCGCAGCCCCCATCCTGCAGCCCCATCCCGCAGCCCCCATCCCGCAGCCCCCATCCCGCAGCCCCCATCCCGCAGCCCCATCCTGCAGCCCCATCCCGCAGCCCCCATCCCGCAGCCCCCCATCCCGCAGCCCCATCCCGCAGCCCCTCATCCCGCAGCCCCCATCCCGCAGCCCCCATCCCGCAGCCCCATCCCGCCCCCCATCCCGCAGCCCCCATCCCGCAGCCCCCATCCTGCAGCCCCCATCCCGCAGCCCCCATCCCGCAGCCCCCATCCCGCAGCCCCCCCGCAGCCCCATCCCGCAGCCCCCATCCCGCAGCCCCATCCCACAACCCCTCATCCCGCAGCCCCCATCCCGCAGCCCCCATCCCGCAGCCCCCATCCCGCAGCTCCCATCCCGCAGCCCCCATCCCGCAGCCCCATCCCACAACCCCTCATCCCGCAGCCCCATCCTGCAGCCCCCATCCCGCAGCCCCATCCCGCAGCCCCCATCCCGCAGCCCCATCCCGCAGCCCTCATCCCACAGCCCCATCCCGAAGGCTGGCTGAGAGCCGGCACCCTGCCTCAGGCAGCAGGCACTGCCCTCTGTGCACCCCTTTTCCCGGAGCCAAGGCCTTTGGGTTTCCACGCAGGGCGCATCCCTTTTTCTTTCTTTTTTTAAATATGTTTTTATTGATTTTTAGAGAGAGAGGAAAAGAGAGGGGTAGAAAGATAGAAACACTGATAAGAGAGAAACATCAATAAGAGAGGAATGTCATCGATCAGCTGCCCCCTGCACGCCCCCTCCTGGGATTGAGCCTGCCACCCCGGCACGTGCCCTGACGGGGAGGCCAGCCTGTGACGTCTTGGTTTATGGGTTGATGCTCAACCACCGAGTCACACCAGCTGGGCCCCAACCCTTTCCTTTATTTCCCAGCGTCAGCCTGGGCAGCGGCTGCGCCTGGCCCTCGCCGGCCCCAGTGGCCTCACTGTCCCGGCTGTCCCGGCGCCCGGTGCCGGCCCAGCCTCCTCTCACCCTTCCTTCCTCCGCGAGCCGCTGCCTCTGGGAATCAGGTGACTGCTGTGCTCCGGGCGGCCTGTCTCTGCCTATTTCCTCCTGGAAATTGGCCTATTTTGAGGTTGGCCTCGCCGTGTACACACACCTGCTCCCCCTGGGAAAGCGGGAGCTGCCGGTGACCCCTGTCCGCCTGCAGCCCCTCCTGCGGCAAACGTGGCTCCTTCTGGCATCAGCTCCCTCGCAGAGTGACTCGCCCAAATGCTCCCCTGCTGCCCGCAGATGCTGGCAGGGCTGTGGGGGGAGCGGCCCCGCATCCACACGCGGAATTTGCTAGAAAGCTGGTTTTCAGGTCAGTGAAGGCAGACGTGGAGCCATAGAGGTGTCAGTGAAGGTGGACAGGGGGGGCACAGGGGGGTCAGTGAAGGCGGACAGGGAGGCATAGTGGGGTCAGTGAAGGCGGACAGGGAGGCATAGTGGGGTCAGTGAAGGTGGACAGGGGGGCACAGGGGGGTCAGCAAAGGCGGACAGGGTGGCACAGGGGGGTCAGTGAAGATGGACAGGGGGGCACAGGGGGGTCAGTGAAGGCGGACCGGGGGGCATAGGGCGGTTAGTAAAGGCGAATGGGGATACATAGGGCTGGAAAGGACCTCTCACAGGTCAGCGAGGCCTGGGCGCCATCCCCCTCCCCCTCCGCCCCCCTCCCGACGGCCAGTGAGCCGGGACCCAGAGCGTGTCCCGGGGCAGAGGACGAGGCCAGCACTGAGCTTCCAGCGGCTCCCTGGGCTGGGGTGGGTGGGCAGGGCGGGCTCATGGGTGCCTGGCCCACTGGTCCCGCCGACCGTCCTGACACTGGATGAACCCTCCCCCCGGGGGACAGCGGACTTGTGACCCGCTGGGTGACAGGCCGCCAGCTTCCTCTCGGTTCCCCCACAGGCTGTGGTTTGCAGCGAACCCTCCACAAGCCCTCAGGGAAGACGACCCAGCGGGATGAGTGGGTTCTGTGACCTTGGGGGGCGGTTCCAGGCCAGCAGGCAGGAGGCCTCTCCCAGGAGAGCTGGGCAGGGGAACACCTGACTCGGGGTGGGCACACGACCCCTTGCAGCCCCTCATTGGTCATCAGCACTGAGCATAGAGGGGAGGCAAAGGGAACTGGTGCCCCACTGAGGTCCCCAGAGTGGGGCTCCCCACATTCCCTCCTCGCCACCCTCCTGCATGGGGACGGAAGTCCCACGCGTCCTGCTGGTGAGCCCACCAGAGGGACATCCAGGGACGGGGGTGGTCTGACTGTTACTCCCAGTTCCCTCGGCCCACAGGGTTGGGGCCCTGTGTCCGTCTCGGGCAGCATCTGGAAGCTTCCGTGGTCCGGAGGAATGGGACCTGAGGCGGGCCTCCTCGGGGCGGGCAGGACAGTTCCCGCCACAGACCCGGTCCCGGCGAAGGAAGGGAGGTCCCGTCACATCTCCACCTCGTGGGCGTGGCAGGGGAGGGCCCCGACGGCCCACCGGGCCCGGAGAGAGCCAGGTGGGCCCTCCTGAAACAAGCGGCCAGGCCCCGGACTGAGCACCAACGTTTCCCGTGAGGACCCGCCATTGCCGTCTCGTCGAGGCGTTCCTGGGGAAACTGAGTCAGCACCACGGTCGGGCTGACCTTCTTTGGCCAAACAAGGACTCAGCTCAACCCTCACCTCCTAGTCCTCCCTGCAAAATCGGACACATTTAAAAAATATATATATTTGTATTGATTTCAGAGAGGAAGGGAGAGGGAGAGAGAAACATCAATGATGAGAGAGAATCATCGATCGGCTGCCTCCTGCACGCCCCGCCCCCTACTGGGGATCGAGCCCGCAACCCTGGCCTGTGCCCTGACCAGGAATCGAACCCGTGACCCTTCAGTCCACAGGCCGACGCTCTGTCCACTGAGCCAGATCGGCGAGAGCGATATCAGACACGTTTAAAATTCAAATTTTATTTTTAAAAAGAGCTGATGGCTGGATTGCGGTTGATCTCCCGAAGGGCCTGTCACCGCTTAGTGGTGATGGGGTGTGGCGAGCGCTTTAGCCCAGGCGGGGGGCTGGGGGCTGGAGTGGCTCCGCGGTCCCGCCTGCCCACACCCCGTCTGCCCCCAGCTGCGCGCAGAGCGGGAACCCCCGCAGGAACGGCCGCCCGCGGAAGCTGGACCAGCAGGAGGAGAGCTGCCAGAACCTGACGGACTTCCCGCCGGCGCGCGTGCCCAGCAGCCTGGACATCTTCACGGCCTACAGCGAGGGCCTGCAGTGCTCCCACGAGTGCGTGCGCGCCTCCGTGCCCACCTACGCCGACGAGACGCTGCGCTCCGTGGGCGAGTACAAGTCCACGTTCAACGGGAACCGGTGAGCTCAGCCTGCTGCTGCCCCCGGCTCCTGGCGCGCAGTGTGGTCGCGGGGCTGCGGACGGGGCGGGGAACCCTTCACCTGGGTCTGAGGGTCTCCCCACCCAGAGAGGCCGCAGCCGCAGCCAGAACCTGCCCGACCTGCCTGACCCACACCGGCCAGTGGCGAATGCCTTGCCTGCTTGGTGCCCCTTCCCGCCTCTGTGCCCCTGGGCAGGCGTCACCCCCCCCCCCCCCGCTCCAGCTCAAAGCCAGCTTTGTAGCCCTCAGTGCCAGCCGTCCAGATGGGTCCTTCCCAGTCCGTGTCTCAGACCCGCATCCATAAAGTGTCCACAACGAATCGAGCAAAACCATCGAATCCCAGCCCGACTCCAGCCTGTGTCTATCCATCAGGAGCGATCCTGAGCGCGCACGGCCCTGAGTCAGCGGCCCGTGAGTCCGGAATCACATTAAAACATCAATAAGCTGCTCTCTAAAGCGGGCACACACTCAGGCCTCATTCTATAAATTAGAAAAAACCCTGCACCAGCTTTAATTAGAGGAGGAAATGGGCAGGAAGGCAGGTGGGTTTGGGGGTGCCTGTCAGAGCAGGATGTCAGCTGGCGACCTGTCCAGGGCCAGACGGGGAGACGGGGTGACGTTCCCAGAGCGGCTTCTCCCAGAACCAGGGGGGGATGGGATGCTTTAGCGGGAGCCCATGGCTAGCGCAGCCTGTCCCTCCGGGGACCAGTGGCTGCTCCATGCTGCGCGGCCACATGGTGAGTGAGACGCCCCTTTCCCAGAGGGGAGACTGCAGAGGGGACCTCAGGACTGACCTTCCCATCACCACCCCTTTCACTCGAGGACACGGGGAGCTCGCGTTAGGGAGCTGTCCCCACGCCCCCTCCTCAGCTCCCCCAGCCTTGCGGAAGGCCGGCTCCCAGGACTTGGCGGAAGGATTGTCAGGCCATTTCGCTGAACGTGCGCGTCTCTCTGGACAGGAACCCTGCCCGCAGCGCCAGCCTCGGGGGCGGGCGGGGGACGGTGATGGGTCCTGTTTCACTTTGTCCCCCGCTCTGCCCTGTGTCAGGCAGGGTGTCCACGGGCAGGTGGCATGGGCAGGGTGTCCATGGGCAGGGTGTCCACGGGCAGGTGTCCACGGGCAGGGTGTCCATGGGCAGGTGGCATGGTCAGGGTGCCCACGGGCAGGTGGCATGGGCAGGGTGTCCACGGGCAGGTGGCATGGTCAGGGTGTCCACGGGCAGGGTGTCCACAAGCAGGGTGCCCTTGGGTAGGTGGCATGGGCAGGGTGTCCACGGGCAGGGTGTCCACAGGCAGGGTGCCCACGGGCAGGTGGCACGGGCAGGGTGTCCATGGGCAGGATGTCCATGGGCAGGGTGTCCACAGTCAGGGTGTCCATGGGCAGGTGGCACGGGCAGGGTGTCCACGGGCAAAGTGTCCACGGGCAGGTGGCACGGTCAGGGTGTCCACGGGCAGGGTGTCCACGGGCAGGTGGCACGGTCAGGGTGTCCACGGGCAGGGTGTCCACGGGCAGGGTGTCCACGGGCAGGTGGCACGGGCAGGGTGACACAGGCAGGTGGCACGGGCAGGGTGACACAGGCAGGTGGCATGGGCAGGGTGGCACAGCAGGCATGCTCGCACCCTGGCGAGGGAGCCTTGGGTGGAGAGGTGCTTGCTTTTCGGCGGGAGGTAAAGTTCCTCCGGCTCTTGCTGGCCTGGGAAGTGGCAGCTTCGTCTGGAAGGTGACGGGTGGGGGTGCCATTTCAGGAGCCAGGCCCGCCCGCCCTAGGTGTGTGGTAACGCCTGTCCCGTCCTGTTCTTGCCGGAAGCGACCCTCCCTCTGTGCCTGTCCCAGGGGGCCCCTGGGGCCCGAGCCTTCCGCCTCCCCACCACAGCCCTCTGGGACGGTCCCCAGGCCCTGGGACCTCCAAGGCCGTCCAGGGTGGAAAGGGGCGTCAGCCACAGGAGGGGCCCTCCCTGTCGAAGGCGGGGGTCCAAGCTGAGCGCCACCCTCGGCCGGTTCTCCGTGCCCCGAGAAGCCGGTTTGTGCCGCGGGCCTGCCCCAGCCTGTCGGCCTGGACCAGCCGTGCAAGCCCGCACCTTTCTGTCGCCGCAGACCCTCTTCTTCGGATCGGCACCTCATCCCCGTGGCCTTCGTGTCTGAGAAGTGGTTCGAGATCTCCTGCTGACTGGCGAAGCCTTTTTTACCTCCTGGGGGCGGGGCGGACGCCGTGTGTCTGTGTCACGGTAGGTACCGCTCAGCCTCTGCCTCTCCCTCCCCACCGACCTCGCTCTGGGATAAGTGGGAGCCCCTCCCGCAGGGTCACCCTGGGCGGAGCTGCAGTCACGTGAGCTTTCTGAGTGACCCGCAGGGCTGGGCTGGGGGCCCCCGCCGCCCTTGTGAGAAACGCCCCCACATCCCAGTGTGTGTGTGTGTGGGGACAGTGACTCAGGCACCCCGACTCCGCACCGGAGCTGTTTCTGCCGTGTCCGTCCCTCCCCCTGGAGGCCACCGCGGCCCGGCCTGCATGGGCGGGGACATCAGCCCTGGCGCCCGATGCCTGGACGGGCATCCACCATCCAGCGCACGTCCCTGCACGGGGAGGCGCAGAACAGAATCACAGCCCAGCCTGGAGATGTGAAAGCAGGAGACCAGGCGGAAACGGGAGAGAGAGGGAGGAAGCACGAGGCGGCCACCGGTGTGGAGCGGGCGCTGCGGCAGACGGGGATGTGCAGGTCCCGGGGGCGGAGCCTCGCTGTGCTCTCCGTGATGTCAGCGCTAACGCGGGTTCCTTCCGGGCTGGGTCTCGGCCCCGGCCCCATGGCGGCAGGAGAGCGCTCCACCCGGAGCCTGCGTGTTCCC
Source organism: Ia io (assembly GCA_025583905.1). NCBI lineage: Eukaryota > Metazoa > Chordata > Mammalia > Chiroptera > Vespertilionidae > Ia > Ia io. The sequence goes on along the minus strand of JAJQQW010000004.1, from coordinate 2,178,951 downwards.
CCAGCACCGTCAGGGCCACAGCCCCGGGCGTGGGCTTTGTACGTTGGTTTTCCTTTCGGGGGCCGGTTTCCTGAGGGTCCCCGCTTTGCTCATCCTCAGAGAGCAGCATTTCCCTCCAGGTGTTCCCTCTAAAGGGACGTCAGATCCTCCCGTGAGCAGGCCCGCTGCCCAGATGGTGCTGAGATCTGAGAATGTTTTCCTCTCTCCGCTCACCTTCTGGTATGGGGACGAAGGGGCAGAGCCATTGTCAGAGGGGGGGCAGGCCCCAGGCGGGGAGGTGCTCCTCGGGCCCTCGGGGACCCTCGGGGACCCTCGGGGACGGGGCTGGCGGCCTGCAGCTGGGGCCCGGGGAGCCGGCGGCTCTCAGCAGCCGGGCCGGATCGCTCTGTTCCGAGGCCCGTCCTAATGAATAGCGTGTTGGCTCCAAATTAAATCCCGGCCCTCGCTTCCTGTCCCCACGCCAACATGACCTGCTCAGTGCGATGTTCCGCCAACGGGCAGAGAAATGTAATTAGATTAGCACGGAGAGTGAGCCCCCCTCGGAGCCTTGGCTGAGCCCCGGCAGCTCGTGGGCAGGACGTGTTCTGTCCCCGGGTTCAAGGCCGGAAGGGCACGGCGTGGCCCCGCCCTCGGACGCCTGCGCCTCTGTCTGCCTCGGGGAGACCTCCTTAGGGCCTGGGGGGCTCCCTTGGCTGCAGCTAGACCAGCCGTGGGGCCTTGCTCACGAACAGAGGGTCCCACCTGTCCCGGGAACCGCCCCTGCGGCCACCCCGCTGGGCCAGCATCTCTGCAGGGATTTCTAAAGATTTCAAATGCAAAAAGAGCTTAAGACTCTGCCCCGGGGAGGCTGGCCCCGCATACACAGGCCCCACGCGCCCAGGGCTGCGAGCCATGCACCGAGGCACGCACGCCTTTGGCTGCAGGTAGCGCCCGCCCTGGGGACGGTTCTCTCACGCGGACATTCGCATGGCAGCTCACGGGAGCGCTCTTTGCGTCTGCGAACTCACTCTGTCCTCCCAGAGTCCCCTTTCCAGACGGGGCCAGTGAGGCACGGAGGTTACGTGACTTGCCCGAGGTCAGTCAGGCTGTAGGGGGTGGGGCAGATCACCCCGGCCCCAGGCGGCAAGGTGTCTGGACCCCACTCTCGGACGGTGCCCGCGGAGCTATTTGGGAGCACCCCCGTTTACAGGAGGGGACGCCTCCCTGTCCGGAGACTTCCTCTCGCTCACTGTGGACGGTGGGTCGGTGAGGCGAGAAGTGCCCCCAGGACTTGCAGGGCGCCAGCCCCGCTCAGCCTCCAGCTGCGGCCCGAAGCCGTGGCTCTGTCCGGCCACCCTGTTCCCGCAGGCCTGCGGCTCTGTCCGGCCACCCCCGTCCCCGCAGGCCAGCGGCTCTGTCCGGCCACCCCGTTCCCGCAGGCCAGCGGCTCTGTCCGGCCACCCCGTTCCCGCAGGCGAGGGCAGGAGGGAGGCAGGCGCCTCGTTAGCCCCTGATGGACGCTTCAGGACTCCGTGCCGGGAGTTGGAAGCCGTTTATCACTCGCCAGGAGCAACACATTCGGGTCCGAAGCGTCCCGATTCTCGTAATGAATGCCTGGACATGCGCCTCGGCGGAGGGCCACCGGGAAGAGGGCGCAGATTTACTGGGGTGCTAGTTACCCCTTAAACAAATAGCAATTAATACGGAAGCGTTTAATTGAGGTCTGGGAGCCAGCGGAGGTGTTTGTCTACGGCCTCGCCGCGAAGCCTCAGCAAACGCACTTTTAATGATGATGGATCCTTTGTCACCAACCCTCTGTCTGCTCCCATGAACCCACTCGCAAGTTGGGGACCCAGACGGGGCCCAGTGCGCCTCCCTGCAGGCAGGTGGTCGGCGACGCCCCCAGCCCAGCTGTGTCGCTGTGTCCCCGGATTCGGCCTCTGAGATGGGCCCATAGAGCCTGGCCCGGACCGCCTCAGGCCGGCTCCCCCACGGCCAGCTCGTCCATGCGCTGGGCAGGACGAAAGGACGCCACGGCCTTTCCTGCTCCCAGGACAGCGGCCTCAGACTCACGCCCAGGGTGGCCCTTGGGTTCATTGCCTGTCATTTTTCACAAAGTCGACATCAGAAACCCCCTCAGCGCCTAGATGCTTCCATTCGCAGGCCGCTCCTCCCCAGACAGAGCCCGAGACGCAGCAAAGGCCCCCGCGAAGCCCAGGAGAGATCCACCCTGGGGATTATTACGTCCCAAAACACCAGAGCCCTGACTGATCAGAGACGGGAACGCACCTGAGCCTGGCCGCGCTGTCCCCAAAACACGGGCAGGCAGGCTGCCTTTGTCCATGGAAGGAGCACTCAGACCCTCAGGAAACGGTTCTCTCTCTGTGAGAGCCAGGGACCAGGGGCCAGCGCCCAGCGGGGCTCGGTGGGAAGCAGCCCTGCCCGGGTGGGGGAGGAGAGATTACCTCGCAGCCACGGCGCTCTGTCCTCTTGGTTTTGCAAAAGCAGACGCCGGTCATTAGCCCGTGACCCACCCCATGGCTTGGAGCCAGTGGGGCCAGGCGAGCTGAGAGCCCCCTCCCCAAGTCAGAGTTGACCCCGGGTCCCCATCTCTCCGGTCACTGGGCAGCACCCGGCTTCCTGTGGGGACGCCCTCTGTCCCAGGTGACCTTCTCCAGCCAGGGTGTCAGGGTTCAGGCATCTGTCTTTCCAACCGGTCTGGGCTGCGCGTCCCTCCCTAGTCTCTCTCGGGGTTGGTGCTCAACTGAGGCTCAGCAGCTGAGCCTCCAGAGCAGAAACTCCGAGTCTGCCCCTGAGCTGAGGGCATGCAGCAGGGTTTTGCAGGAACAGCCAGGCCTGATGGGTGGGTGCAGGCTCAGGCCCATCTCCTGGCCTAATGGGCGGGTGCAGGAACCCACCCATCTCTGCAGGAAGCCAGCCCTGCTTTTATTTATTTTTTAATTCTCACTCAAGGATATGTTTTTATTGATTTGAGAGAGAGAGAGGGAGGGAGGGAGAAACATTGATGAGTTGCTCCCTGTATGCACCCCAACTAGGGATCAAAGCTGCAACCTAGGTGTGTGTGCTGACTGGGAATCGAACCTGCAACCTTTTGGTGTATGAGCTGATGCTCCAACCAAACTGAGTCACCGCAGGGCAAGGAAGCCAGCGCTGCTCTTAAAATAGCAAGTTAAGGCCCAGGGTTAGAGTGTGTGTGTGCTCTCTCTCTCTCTCTCTCTCTTCCGGTCTCTCTCTGTCTCTCTGTCTCTCTCTCTCTGTGATGTTGGGTAGAGACAGAGCCTGTGGGTTAGTAAGAGGCTCCTGTCCCCCAGTGGTCCTCTGTCCATCTTCCAAAAGGCCCTCCATCCGTCCATTCTAGATGCCTGCCCCCTTCAGGCCATCCCAAGCTCTGTGGGGACACAGCTCTGGGGTTTGTCCGAGGCAGGAAGGCTTTGGGGCCCCATCTTCCGAGGCACTCACCCTGCTGGGTAGCAGCTGCCACGTCTTTGTGGCCTGCTGACCTGGCCGCCTCCCTCCAGCAAGGTCACCCCTGGGGGTCCAGCAGGTGGTTTCCACTGCTCCCCCTAACCCCTCCGAGTGGGCCGGCTGAGCAGTGGACCACCGGACTCCGGTGCCTCCTGCAGGTGAGGATGGAGCCACGCACCTCCGCCCCTGGAGGGTAGGAGCTGGAGAAGGTGTGAGAGTGCACGGGACGCCTTAGGCCCCGGCAGGCTTGGTGACCCCTCTGAGGAGCCCTGACCCTCCAGGCTGGGAGCTGATCCGGCTTCCCCGTCGCTTCCCGCGATGAACGTGGGCCCGGCCCACTTCCTGCCTGGGATTCCCGGGTGTGTCCAGGGCCGCGGGGCACCCTCCTGTCCTGAGGACAGGGGGGTGGCCGTCAGCGGGAAGCACAGGGTCGGGGCTGGGTTGCCGCGGCCCAGGGCGTCTGCGAGGACTGCCCTGCCCCGCGCCCGCTGCCGTTTAATCGCTTCTTGTTTTCTCTCCACACAGGATCCCGTGGGCGCACCTGTAAAAAACTCAATTACACTTACAAACCTAAACCTGCACTATCTGAGGGGGCTCCCCGCACTCCCGCCGCCGTGTGCCGGTGGGGGCTCCAGCAGGACGCTAGAGGCCAAATATATTTTTATAGAGAAGCTCGCGCCGACGGGGCTGCCCGGCCCCATCGCCCAGAGGCCGAGGGGAGAGACGACAGACGGACCGGAGGCCGGGGCAGCAGGCCCAGCGCAGAGGCAGGACGCTCCCGAGGACGCGGGCGTTGCCACGATGCTGACTGTGCCAACAATACCATTATGTGCCATGTAGGACCCGAGAGACCTGGCGAACTGCCCGAGCCACACGCGCCCGCGTGGGAGTCTCGCAGGAAGCAGGGGTGGGCATCCCTTCCGGAGAGTTGCTGTTTCTGGGGAATATCGGTGTATATAAATATATAAACACACACACACACACTTTTTTGTACTGTAGCAATTTTTGAATATCTTCGATGTTCCTTTTTAAAAAAAAAAAAAGTGTGACCAGTCACCAAACCTGATTTATGTAACATGCTTAGTACGGACGGAATAAACTGGTTTTCTACCTTGCAAATGCACACCCGCACACACTACACACCGCCTCACACGCACGCACACACCCCCACACACAGATGTATACGCGCACATATATATATGCATATACTGGACACGCAGTCCGAGTGGGCATATTTCTCCGGGGGGTCCTGGTCCCTCAGTGCCACCCGTCCTGGGGGTCCGCCTCCTCGACCCACAGACCCTCCAATGGCACGTCCTGCATTTGCAAGTGTTGGGTGAGAGGCCCCCGGCGCGGCGTGTCCCTCGGGCCGATGAAGAAGGCTGTGGTTTTATATACATACATCTATATAGACATATATATACGCACACACGTCATGTTACCGTTTTTTACCTGACCGTTGGAAGAAGCTACCAAGAGCCATGTGGGTATTTCTGTAGCAGCCGCTCACCCTGGGCCGGGCGCGCCCCGGGCAGGGGGCGGGGTCTTGGCCACCTTTGTGTTCTCCAAGCGTAGATGGAATTAAAGACATTTTCCAGTTCCAAACATTAAAGGACTGTATCCTTACCACGTGTGTGTGCGTACGACGGAGCAGGGCTGGGAAATGGAGACGGGCCCAGTGTTTTGGAAAAAGAGATGCATCCTCCGTAGGCGGGGCCCGGGCTGCTCCCACGCGGGCCACGCCCTGGCGTGTTCTGTGCCTTCCCCGCACATTCGTGGGCAGAGATCGCCGGCTCTTGCTGGAGCCCAAGGGTGACCTTGAATCTTGAGGGGAGGCCGGAGCAAACACAGTGTCTCGGGGTTCCCGTTGTTGCATGTGTGTGTTGCAGTCAACGATTCCCCCATGTGGCTTCCCAGTGGAAATAGGACCCCACGCCGGAGCCTCGTCACGGATCCCAACCCACAGTCCGTGCAGAGCCTGCCCTGGCCCTGGCGGGGGCACCCTCGCAAGCCGCACCTCTAAAGGTGCCCAGTGCCCAGCTTGCTGCCAGTAGGGGGAGCTGTGGGAGATGGGGCACCATCAGAGGACCTCTTCCATGAGAGAACTTGCCCTCCCAGGGGGGCCAAATCCCGTGTGTGTGTGTGTGTGTGTGTGTGTGTGTGTGTGTGTGTGTGTGTGTGTGAGTGTGTGTGTGTGTGGCTTGTCTCCCATAAATGGCCCACGTGCAAATGGATTTCACCAGGAGGGCGCGTGCACCAACCTGGGTAAAAGGTTAGCGATCAGGCTGACCGTGAACCTCACGCCCACTCACTGGCTGGTCTGGTGGCACAGGTTCCTCTGGGGCCCAGTTCCCCTCTGACACACCTGGGTAAGTACCGATGATGGTCCCTGGCCCACCGGAGGCCCTCAGCGTGCAGAGCAGCTGGCCTGGCTCTGGGGAACCCTCCGCCGTGTGGTCACGTCCATGTCTAGGCTTCGCCCCTTCCAATCCTCACGCACCTGCTGTCCTTTTTGCCTGATTGGAATTTGGGTGCAAACACTTTAGTGTACGAGTTCCGAGTGCTAATGGGAGGTGCTTGACCATGGCCAGGACGGTTTTCTGACCCTGTCCCACGGGCTCAGACCCCAGAGCAGGTCGTCTGGCCGGTCGTTCTGCTGTTCAGTCTAATTAGCACATTAGCGCTTTATTATATAGGCTATCCTATCTAATAAAAGGGTAATAGGCAAATTAACCGTCACTCCATCACAAAGATGGCGCCCATTGCCACAAGATGGCGGCGCCCAGTCCTCTCAGCTCCGCCAGAGTCCCCCAGTCCTGGGGGGGTGGCCACTGAGAGCGGGCAGTGTGAGGGGCCTGGCGGAATGCTTGCTTCATCACCGTGGCGACGAGGCAAGAGTTCCTTGCCCGGCCGTGGATGGGCCTCTGGGCTGCGGAGAGCCTCTGGACAGTGGGCGCGGAGGGGCCAGGCCCCACAGAGAGCTACTGGCGCACGGATTCGTGCGCAGGGCTACTCGTCTATATATATTTTTATTGATTTCAGAGAGGAAGGGAGAGGGAGAGAGAGATAGACACTTCAGTGATGAGAGAATCATCATCAGTAGGTTGCCTCCTGCACATCCCCTGCTGGGGATGGAGCCCACAACCTGGGCTTATGCCCTGATGGGGAATCGAATCCTAACCTCCTGGTTCCTAGGTTGATGCTCAGCCACTGAGCACACCGGCCGGGCTGTCCACCTTTTTGCTGCTTCCCCGTTTGGTCTGTGATCATCTGCCGACCAGGAAGCCGGGCCGGCCCGTCTCTGGCAGAGGAACCAGGGCTGGGCTGGGCCGGGACAGGCAGCTGTGCACAGCTGGGCGGGATCTTCTGAGGCTTTCATTTCTCAGTGGCATCAGTACATCCCTTCGCGGGGCCCGTGTTTTGACACTCTCCCCCTCCCCTGTAAGTGAACCTCCGCACCCACGGGGCCATCGCTCCCCGTCTCCCACCGCCAGCCCGCAGGTCACGGTGGGGAGAAACACCGAGCCCCTGGCTCTGCGGACGTCGGCCCTTCTTGCTCTGCCGTGTGAGTGTGTAAGAGGACTCCACTCCTACGTGCCCGGAGAGAACACCTCTTTGCGGCTCGCCAGCATGAGCCGGTCCTCACCACCCACCCCAATGGCAGGCTCCTCCAGCAGCGCCTGCCTCGGCGTCACTGTCATCCCGGCCGCGCTGTGTGACTCATGCGTTTCAGCGGCTGCTCTGCGGGGTGGGTCTGCTAAGCCGTATTGTTTGTGGATTGTTTGTTTGTCTTCCGTTGTCAACAGCACAGCCCACACAAATGAGCCAGACTCTCCATCTGAGGCGCTCGGATGGCTCTCCGCTGGCGCTTCCTGCGCTGAAAACAGCTGCTTCTCCCCATGCGGAGCCGAGGTGCGTGTCTGGGACACGCAGCGTTCTTCCTGGGGTTTCTGGCGAGCTCTTAACTGCCCGGCCCTGTGAGCTATGCAGCCGGCCTTCTCTCCCAGCAGGGAGGGGCCCGGCGGTGGGACTTGGAGGTGGGGCCTGGCTGCGGGGCCGGCGGTGGGGCTTGGCACTTCGGGGTCAGAGCTTGCACTGGAATGCAAGGGTTAGGTAAACAGTGGTAGAGACAGGTCCTGTCTCAGGTCACCCCAATCATCAGCCAAAGAGAAATGTTGACCTCCAATGACTGTGGGAAGGTCGCAGCCGGCAAGCACACCCAGCCCATCTCCAGGGTTCCAGCGGGTCCCCACGAGAAGAGCCAGTCCAGGGTGGGGAGTTCAGCTTTGAGCAGAGTCTCCCTTTGTGCCAACGGGCTGGTAGGTAACAGCTGTGGCCCCTTCGCAGAGGAGCGGCCGCCCCAGAACGGGCCCTCCAGCTCCGACATGCTCCCACACCCCGCATCCGCACTCGATGTCTCTTCATGGGGAGGTTAAGCACGTGGGCAGCAGCGGGTGGCTAAGCTGTGCCCACCGTGGCCCCGGGATCCCGCAGTGACGCAGGAGCAGGAGGTGAGGTGAGGTCGCCGGTCCCTAAGGGGCCACACACTCCGTGAACGGAGCGACCGTGGCCCACAGACATCCCAGTTGTCTGTTTTCGCTCGCACGTGGGTGCGTGTTCTTCCGCAGCCCGAGGGTGAAGGAACCTCAGCCAAGCTGGGCCTCTGGAGGCGGCCATTCCGTTCCATCCAAAGATGATTCCCAGCCAGGATGGCAGGGAATGGCCTGGCTCAGCCGTGTGCCCGGCCCCCCACGCGCGGTGCTGCCCGGTGGGCAGACGGAACACAGGGTGCCCTCCAGTCATGGGCGCCGGAGATGCGGGCACTTGGAATGGAGCACTGTGATTGGGGGAAACACGTGGCCGGGGGGGCTCCAGGGAAAGTGTTTTCTTGAAAAGCAGGGTGTCATTTTCTCTCTCCTTCTGGCAACTCCGTGGGAGCCATCCCGTCTTACCTTCCCTGGAGGGCCCAGGCGGCAGGTGCCAGAGCCGGAACAGGCCCCCCTTCCGTTAAAATGATTAAATGAAAAGCGGGTCAGCAGCTAAGGCTCAGGTGCCCTTCCACGTCCTCGCTGGCTCTGCGGACTTCACTTGGGTGGATGGACAGACGGCCTGGCCGCTGAGCGCGTCTCCTCGGACACGAGCGAGGCCGCCGCGTGTGGCCGGGCTGGGACGGGGTGGCGGGGGGGCGGGCAGGCGTCGGTTCGCTCTCCACTTGACACTTTCCGAAGGAGCCGGTGTGCACTGCGCACATTTATAACCCAAAGGGAGCACCCGCACCCTCCGCTTCGCATAATTCCGCAGAACCGGCTCGTGGAAGGCTGACCTCGTGAGGAGGAGCTTCAGGACCGCCCCCCCTCCCCCGCCCCTGCCAGGAGCCTGCTGCGACGTGGGTTTTATTTTTAAAAAGTCCAATTAGCACTCGATGCGTCTTTGCCGGCTGAACTCGTCATTGAGCAAACTCACCGAAGCATTCAAGTGGCTCCGATGAAGTGGGAAAGCGGCCAGCCTTCCCTGCGCTGCTCCGACCCAGGGCGGCTGCCAGGCCTGTGGGCGCCTGGGGTGGTGTGTGGGCGCCGGGGGCGCGTGTGGGCGCCGGGGGGTGCGTGTGGGCGCCGAGGGGTGCGTGTGGGCGCCTGGGGTGGTGTGTGGGCACCGGGGGGTGTGTGTGGGCGCCGGGGGTGTGTGTGGGCGCCTGGGGTGGTGTGTGGGCGCCGGGGGGTGCGTGTGGGCGCCGGGGGGTGCGTGTGGGCGCCTGGGGTGGTGTGTGGGCACCGGGGGGTGTGTGTGGGCGCCGGGGGGGTGTGGGCGCCGGGGGGTTGCGTGTGGGCACCGGGGGCAGGTGAACGGGGACACTCAGATAAGCATCCCGATTCTTGGCTGGGTTTTCCCAGGCGCCTCTCTCCGGAGCCACAGCCCGGAACCCGGAGGGTTTGCTGCCCTTCCCATGTCCCGGGGAACTGAGGAGCACGGAATTCTCCAGGCTCCTCACGTGAATTTAGTTCTTAGTTTTTAAAAGTACATTTTTATTGATTTCAGAGAGGAAGGGAGAGGGAGAGAGAGATACATCAGTGATGAGAGAGAATCATTCATGGGCTGCCTCCTGCACGCCCCCCACTGGGGACTGAGCCCACAATATGGGCATGTGCCCTGACCAGGAATTGAACCCTGACCTCCTGGTCAATGCTCAACCCCTGAGCCACGCCGGCCGGGCGCATCACATGAGTTTAGAGAGAGAGCCACGTCTCCCTCTGCGCCGCCCCTCCCTGCCCCAGCTGACCGTGGAAAACTTGGAGACTGGGAACCTGAACTCGGTTTCAAGAAACCGGTTGGCACAGCTTGCTGCCGAAAAAGCAGCGTCTACACATCCTGCTGACGGTTTAAGCATCCCCCCTCCCCAACCCCCCCAGACCCTCCACACAAACAGGTCTTGGGGAAAACCACCAGCGAGCGAGTGAGTGTTGGTTGTAAACCTTTGTTGTTGAAAGTATGACAGATGTCCGCTTCCCCGCTTAACCCCTCCAGCCCGCCCCGCCCCCGCCCAGGCCCTCACCCTCCACTGTCCGTGGCCGCAGGCCAGGCATGTGTGCATGAAGGTCTTTGGTTGATCACCTCCCGTCCACCCTCCCCACCCCCGCCTTCCCTTGGAGACCCCGCCCTCTAGTCCACGCCTCCGCGTCTCCGGGTCCACCCGTTCACCAGTTCACTGGGTTCATTAGGTCCCACGTAGGAGTGGTGTCCTGTAACAGTTGTCTCTCTCTGACCGGCGTAGTTCGCTCGGCATCATCCTGTCCAGGTGAGTTTTTATTACGACGCTGACCGAGCTGTGGCCAGGCCAGCTTCCCAGGCCCCAGGCCACAGCGGGCGGGTCGCGCTGACGCCCGCAGCCTGGGTGGCATTGGCATCACCAAGCAGCTGAGAGTGGGGAGCACCCGAGGGTTTGAAAACGAGCCCCCTTTACTCTGTTACAGTGCCGCGTGGAGGTGATTCATTCTGTGACCTCCACGAGCGACCCCCCATTATGCCAGGTCACCTTGGATCCGGGGATGGGGGGGCGGGGGGTTAATAATGAAACTTTGGGTCTCTGGCCCAGCTTCGTCTTCCCGTGAGAAAGGGGATCACGCCACAGTGGTTCCAGGAGCCAGGCGTACCCCGGCGACCCCGCCCCGCCCCGGCTGGGCTCCCTGAGCAGGCGCCACGGTGAGTAACGGCCGGGCCCTCCGCGGTCCTTCCACGGAAAACATTATGCAGGAAAGTAATGAGCACTGAATCATGCTGCTCGCTTGGGGCTGGAATTAGCGCCTAAATCACAGCGACAGTGGGCAGGGGCCGTGGAGTGAGACGCGGCCAGGGCTGAATGTCAATGGGGAGCCCGGGCCTTCCGTGGGGCAAGGGGGGACGTGGAGAAGGGACACGTGGCCTGGCACTCCCGCTCCGGCCGGGGCGATGTCTCGGAGCCGAAGGGGCTTGTCTGAAGGGTTCCGAGTTCTCTTCCAAGAGCAGATGAACATCTGGTTCCGGAGCCAGTGGCACGGGGAAGGTGTGGGGGGGACGATGCCGGGAGAGCAGGGCCAGGACTCTGTCCGTGTGGACAGCCCAGCGTCACACCCTCCGGGCAGGGGCGGGGCGGGGTGTGCGGGCTTGTCCTCTGAGCGCGGGCAGCCTCAGGCTTGTCTCCGGGGTCGGCTGTGGGGGCCATGTGCCGGGGAGACACGGGAGAGCCCAGCCTTGCCAGTCGGGTCCCCTCGGCCTGGGCTGCAGAGCGGACACGGGCTGCCCTCCTGGCCCTGCCTGTCCCGGGGGTGGAGGCTCCCTCACAAACCATCACCTTTCATCTTGTCTCGCCAAAGATGGTGGTGCTTCAGTCCTCCTCTCGGGGCTCCTGTGGTCGGTACCTCCGGCTTCTGCCCCCCAAGGGAGCGGCTCCAGGCGGGCACCCTTCCCCACGGTTGGCATTCACCTGCTGCGTCATGCTATCACACACGCACGAGGCCCGGGACGCTCAGCCCCCGTGGCCCAGCCGCCTGCGAGCATCCCAGCAGGTGTCTGAGGATGTTCCCCCTCTAGACCTGTGGTCGGCAAACTGTGGCTTGCGAGCCACATGCGGCTCTTTGGCCCCTTGAGTGTGGCTCTTCCACATAAAATACCACGGCCTGGGCGAGTCTATTTTGAAGAAGTGGCGTTAGAAGAAGTTTAAGTTTAAAAAATTTGGCTCTCAAAAGAAATTTCAGTCGTTGTCCTGTTGATATTTGGCTCTGTGACTAATGAGTTTGCCGACCACTGCTGTAGACCGAGCATTGCAGTAGACAGGCTGTCCACGCTGCATAAGAAACCTGCCCGAAACGTGGTGCCTTAAAGCAAAAATGTGTTTCCGCTTTTATTCCTCCCTCTTCAGGGCGTGGCCTGGGCTCAGCTGGGCGGTTGTCCTTCCAGCCTCTCACCTGGCTGCTTCTGGTGGCGGTGGGAGCTCGAGTCCCCTGATGGCTCCATCACTGGCGCCTGAGCCTGACCCCCTGGTCAGACACCTGCGGCTCCTCGGGTCTCGCCCTCTCTCTCTCTTTCTCTCTCTCTCTCCCTCTCCCTGGTTCCCCTCCAGCTTCAGTTTCCTCATTATTGTTGTCAAATCCAAAGGAGCAGGGACACACTTGGCCAATATGAGCTGCTGTAGTGCCGGTCGTCATCGTTGTCAAGGAGACGTGGGAGCTGCGGGAAGCCTTTGGATGCTTCTCAGCTCCCATTGGAATTTCAGGGCAGCACTCGCCTGCAGATTCCCAGGGGAGACCAAGGCCAGCGGGGGGAAATCATGTGGATGGAGATTCAGATGCAACTTCTATCAAAAGAGTTCAGAGACGGAGGAAAAGGAATCTTTTCCAAAAGAAGGAGTATTTCATGAGAGAACTGAGGATGAGTACAAGTTTGGGACCAAGTATAGTGGTGTTGGAGGTGGGAGGCGGGAAAGAAGAGTGGGCCAAGGAAAGGGAATAGTATGTGGGGAGATCAGAGATGAGTAAAGCATCATGGGAGATTACTATCGCTCTCTAAGCGCCCAGGGGACAGCATGTGGGGTGCACCGGCATGCTTATCACCGAGAGGCATTCTGGTGTGTATGGTATCATCAGCCTTCTCCTAGGTCTCTCATTTATTTTTATTTTTCAATATAACTTTTTATTGATTTCAGAGAGGAAGGGAGATGGAGAGAGAGATAGGAACATCAATGATGAGAGAGAATCATTGATGGGCTGCCTCCTGCACACCCCCTATTGGGGATCAAGCCTGCAACCCAGACATGTGCCCTTGACCAGAATCGAACCTGGGACCCTTTAGTCTGCAGGCCGATGCTCTATCCACTGAGCCAAATCAGCCAGACCTCCTAGGTCTCTCAGTTAGAAAGACAGTACTGAACTGATGAGGGCCTGTCCCCATAAGGCTGCAAGCAAAATGGAGAGAAAGGAGTAGATTGAAAAAAATCTTTGAGGACTCACTGGCATGCCTTGAAATTGGAATTGATTTTTAAAAGGAGACAGATGATTACGTTAATGTTTAAAGATGACCACGATTGGGAGCTGTGCAGACACAGGGGGAATGGGAGGAACAGCTGATGGAAGGGAGCGATAAGAAGTCCACTCTGGTGCGTGATGACTCGGAGATAAGGGCGGGCAGGGACTGGCCTCTGGGTAATTAGCGATGCCAGGCCACATCCTGAGCGAAAGGCTGCGCTGGGTTCACTGACTCCAAAGTCAACATAAAGATAAATATCTGCTCCCGCCAATCCAAAGTAAATAGCAGCAGATCTATACTCCTGTCACAGGCAACCAGAACGCTGGGTAAAATATATGAAACGTTGGAGGACTGGGACTGTAGAACTGTGGTCTGTGAGAGAACAAACAGATGGGGCGATTGCTTTCTTCTGGGAGGTGCCTTCTGGACTGGGCGGGGGGGACCAGAGAAGGCAGCAGCAGTCTCATGGGGGGAAGGGAGAGATGGGAGTTTGGGGGTACTGAGGTTGCCATGGGTAGAGCTCCTTCACTACAGAGGAGGGAGTCATGTAGGGAAAACAGAGCTCCAGAAATCTGCCGGAGGGCCTCGGAAGGCTGTTGCTAAATGCAAGGCAGCATAAGGCGAAGCTCCATAAGGTTGGGTAAAGAACCGGCAAGGAGATGAAGGCAAACAGTTCCTGAAATCCACGCGGGAGTCCTGGGATTCTGAGTTCTGATCAGCCAGCATGGAGAGATATTGCTTAACACCTGTGACACTCGGGACAGACCCCCGAAGGGTTATGCCTTATGAGTAGGGCTAAATTGCTATAGATTCAAGGCTATTCTAGACTTGTCCTATACAATTTTTTTTTTAAGTTTCAAAAGGATCAAATCGATTCACAAGTAATTGCAGCCAGAACAAAACTCAATGTATTCTAAAGGATAACGAATTGTAGACACTCAACAATGTAACTTGCAAAATGTCTAGCATCCAATAAACAATTACTGGACATGTGAAGATGCAGGATAATATGATCAATTACAAGGAGAAAATGTATTTAATAGAAACAGACCCAGAAATCACAGCGAGGATGACATTAACAGCCAAGATCCTTAAAACCATAATTATAAGTATGCTCTAGGGTATGAAAGGGAAGTCCAAAAATAAAGAGAAAAATAAAAGATAGAAAAATACCAAACGGAACTTCTAAAATTGATAAATGAAATGTCTGAAATGAAAAATTCCCTGGGTCAGCTTACCATTGGATTAAATGCTTCAGAAGAAAAGATAAGTGAACTTGAAGATATACAATAGAAACCATCCAATTCAAATATTAACCTTTTAAAAAGGCTGAACAACAACAAAAAAATAAACAGTTTTAGTGACCCACAGGACAAAAACCAAGCAGCAGGACAACACATGTACAATTGGAGTCCCAGAAGAAGAAGAGGAAAGGGGTCAGAAAAATATTTGACAAAATAATGACTTTGTGTGATGCACGTAAAACAGTGCTTAGGTGGAATCTATGTCTTCACATGCTAATATCAAGAAAAAAAAAATCAAGTTGTAAGACCAGTGATCCAATTATTCCACATTAAGAATCTAGGAAAAGAAAGAAAAAAAGGAAGAAAGAAAGGAAGGAAGGAAGGAAGGAAGGAAGGAAGGAAGGAAGGAAGGAAGAAGGAAAGGAAGACGAAAGGAAGGAAGACGAAAAGAAAGAAGAAGAAAGAAAGAAGAAAGAAAGAAAGAAAGAAAGAAAGAAAGAAAGAAAGAAAGAAAGAAAGAAAGAAAGAAAGAAAAGAAGAAAGAAAGGAAGAAAGAAAAGAAAACTAAACCACAAGTAAGAGTGAGGAAATAAAAATGAGGGTGGAAATCAAGGAACTGGAATATTAGCAAACACTAGGGAAAAATAAAATCAATGAAATGAAAACCTGATTTTTAAAAAAAACACCCTTAAAATCATAAACTCCAGCTAGATGAATTAAAAAACAGGTAAGCACCACGTCAGAATGAAAATGAAAGTGGGACCTAGATCCTCCGGAGAACAAAGGGCAGGAAGGGGACAATAGGAACAACTTTCTATGAATAAGTCCAGCAACTTAGATACAGTGAACAAGGTGCAAATTACTAACGCCGACACAAGAAGAAGGAGAGATCTGGATGGCTCTGTACCTAGCCAAGCAACGGAATTCACACCTTAGAACACCCCACAGTGGGTTTAGAAGTGGGCGGCGTCACCCTGGAGGACACCAGACCTGAAGAAATCCCGCCAGTCCACACAACTGCCAGTTCACAAACTGGAAGAAGAAGTACCCCCAGCTCATGGGTGAGTTGAGAACCAAAAAATATATATTACAACCAACAAAAACACAACAGGCTGAAAGGCGGTACGGGAGGCAGAAGAGGGCGTGGAGGGATGAGTGGTGATGGAAGGAGACTGGACTTCAGCTGGTGAACCTGGACACCTGAAATCCATATGATGCTAGTCACCGATGTCACCCCAATAAATTCAGTAAAAAAATTGTTTAGTAAAAAAATACAGCCGACCAATATCCCTCATTAACATATATAAAAGATCTTTAATATAATTCCACCAAATAACATCCAGGTATATATGTAAAAAAGGACAATACCAGCTGGAATGTGATGTAGTTTAATGTTAAAGGGAGAAATATGATCATTTCAATGGATGAAGAGAAAACATTTGACAAAAATCTATACTGATCATGTTAGAAACTCTCAGTAAAGTAGGAATAGAAGGAAAGAGCCTCACTGGTGAAGAGCATCCAGAAATCAAAACCCAAAAAATCAAAACAAAATTTATTGCTAAAATTACACAATGATGAAAAGTCCAAATACTTACAGCCATACGGCAAGAGTGTCCATTCTCAGCATTTCTATTTACTACTTAACTGTGGTCCTAGCCAGGGAGGGAGACACATAAACGAAATTAAAAGCATGCTAATGGGACAGAAAGCAGTAACACTGTCTTCATTCACTGATGACATGATTATGTCTGTAAAACATCCAGAAGAACCTCCCAAAAGCATTGCTAAATTTATCCATTTCTCTGAAGACAAAGTCAATATAGAAAAATCAATCTTATCACTATATATAGCAATAGACAGATGAAAACTTAAAAATAACATCACTTACCATAGCAGCAAAATAATTAAGGATATATATTAATTCGGTATAGTTATATACACCTAACATTATATATGCTATATGAAATTGGTACATATTTGGGGATATATGTGTGCTTATATATGTGTACTCATATATAGGCAAGAAGTGTACACTAGAAAACTACCAAACATTGTTGAAAGACATGAAAAACCTTCATAAATGGAGAGAAATGTCTTGTTCGACGGCTGGAGGACTCACTATTAACATGTTAATTCTTCCCAAATTGATCTACAGATTTAATGTAATCCCAATCAAAATCCAAGCAGACTGCTTTTTTTGGGGTTGGGGCATTGACAACTGATCCTAAACTTTATCTGAATAGGAAAAAAACACACCCTGGAACTAATATCTTAGTCCATTTGGGCTTTTTAAACAACAGAAATTTATTGATTGATTATAGTTTTGGGGGCTGGAAAGTTTAAGTGCACATGTGTGTGGCAGGGGGTGTGGGTATTGGGGAGCGGGAAGGAGAGAGATTGAGAAGGGGGCGAGAGAGGGGGAGAGAGAGAGAGAGAGAGAGAGAGAGAGAGAGAGAGAGAGAGAGAAAGGTGAAGGGTACTTACCTTATCTTTTCTGGGCCTCTCTCATAACAACCTCATCTAAACATAACTCTCAAAGGCTACATTCCAAAGCCCACCATTGCTATTGGGTTAGGGCAGTGGTCAGCAAACTGTGGCTCGCGAGCCACATGCGGCTCTTTGGCCTCTTGAGTGTGGCTCTTCCACAAAATACCACGGCCTGGGCGAGTCTATTTTGAAGAAGTGGCATTAGAAGAAGTTTAAGTTTAAAAAATTTGGCTCTCAAAAGAAATTTCAATCATTGTCCTGTTGATATTTGGCTCTGTGGACTAATGAGTTTGCCGACCACTAGGTTAGGGTTTCAACATATGAATTGGGGTGGGGAGGTTCATCTGCAAAAGTGAATGCACAACAAACAGCCACGTGGGAGACTCCCTCCCTCTGCTCTCAGCACTTCCTACACAGCCACGGCGACCAGGCCAGCGTGGCGGAGCCACGGGACACACAGGAGCCAGAGGGACAGGCTGCTCCGGAAACGGGTGGCGCTCACATGGCCCATCAGCCTTCATGGGAGAGCCCAGGCGGTTTAATGGGGACGTGGCGGCCTGAATGGTGTGCCAGCCACGAGCACCCCGTGCAGAGCAGTTAGCTTCCATGTTCACCTCGCTTCCTCCTCCAGAAGGAACCTCGGAGGGAGCACCGGTGGAGCTGTAGAGGCTGAAAGGATAAGCTTTTGGAGTAAAATATGAGGAGAATCGTCATGGTCACGAGGCAAGCAAAGATGCCATCAGGCACAGAGAGGACAAAGCGGAAAGGAAATCATCAATGGCACTTCAGCATTGAAAACTTCAGCTTCACACACACACACACACACACACACACACACACACACATGCGACACTACTGAGAAAACAAAGTTGAACCACAGAGCGGGAGAAAAATCTACAATATGTATACTCCTGACAAAGAACTTGTATCCAGAATACGGGGGAAAAAAAATAATAAAGAAGAAAGGAAAAAGAAAGGAAAAAAGAAAAAGAAAGAAAAGCCACTTGATTTTTAAATAATGGGCAAAATACTTGGACAGATGTGTCACGAAAGAAGCTATAATGGCCCATAAGCTCCTGAAAAGGCACTGGGCATCCTGAGTCATCAGAAAATGCAAATTGAAACGTGTAGCCTGAGATACCACTCTATGCCCGGGGGATGGCTCCACTCAAAGTGAGAATCCCCAGTGTCCACAGGACTTGGAGCAGCGGAAACATGGCTGTCTGCAGCCGAGCCCTTGGGAAAACAGCTTGCCAGGTGCCCCCCGGGGCAGGTAACCCTCCCCCCCTCCCCCACAGCAGCCAGCGGCCCACTCCCCCGCTTTGCCCAGAAGGAATGAAGACACACCGCACGGGACTTACTCACGGACGTTCCCAGCAGCGTGGTCAAAGCAGCCCGAACGGGGAAGACCAGGGGGCCACCCCAGGTGCCTGGGAGAAAGCACAGGGGGGCTGCCCTGAAGGAGTCATCACCCCAAAGGACGGAGGACCGACAGGCACGGGGTGCGGGGCAGGCCGCCCTGGCGGTGCCTTCCACGTGGGCGTGTGGATTCTTTGGCGCTCAAGGCCGTCCACCCTGTGGGCGCCAGAGAAACTCCCTCTCCTTGAAAGAGGTCACCCTGGGGCCGTGCCCACGGTAAGTGTGGTCCCTGAACTAAGTGTGACGACCTGTCACAGAGCAGTGCGACCGCCTAATTCCTCCCGTGGTCCCGCCATGACCTCCCCCTCGGGAGTCCCCGCAGCCTGACCTCATGCTTAGCTCAGAATGTCATAGGTCCCTCGTTTCCCTTTCTGCCTCTGACCCTCTCATGGAGCTGGGGTTCCCGTGTGCATGTGTGCGTGGCATTACATGTAGCTGTTTTCTCTTGCTAATCTGGCTCCTGTGAAGGTAATGGTTGGACCACCTGGAGGAACCTGGAAGGGTAGAGGAAAATGCGCTCCTCCCCCACCACATGGAAATGTGGAGGAGACAAGCAAGGTAAATGGGAGAAACAGCACGCATAGGAAATTCCAGAAGATTCCAGAGTGAGTCAGGACAGGAGAGCTGAGCACCTGTTCTGAAGGCTCAGCAGTGTCCGTGTGAGAAACGGTCAAACCCATAAAGAACGGTTGTGAGTTTATTTGAGCCAAACTGACGATGAATTACCGGGAAGCAATACCTCCGCCGATGGACAACATGCTCCGAGCGGCAGTTCCGCACCTGGGTTTACACATGACCATCAAAGGAGGAGATGTGTAGGTGGGTCACGTGAAAGCCATTGGTGGTAGGGTCAGGGGGGCGGGAGAAAGCTAAGCCGGAGACCTCTGGGATTGGACGAAGCGTAAAATGATAGACACCTGCTTCTTGTACGCAGGTGGGCACAGGGTATCAACAGCCAACAATGAACACTTGGTAACAATCGCCGTGAGGGGATCTGTGGTCTCCGCTCTGGTGCGGTGGCTGTGTTTTGCGGGGTCCAGATGCAAAAGACAACGGACAGGCTCAGGTAAGATAAAGGTGGACCGAGCCTCGGCCCTGGCCACCTGCCATTAGTGCTTTCGGTGAACGAGTTTTCATTTCAGACCGCGCTATGCGGTGACTTCATGCCCCCGAGTTGGCAAGGCCGACACGCAGGCCCCCCTGGGCCTGTGCGTTAGCAGCACCCCCTTTCTCCCGCAGTGGCCAGGACAGGCCAAGATGGAGGCAGAGGCAGGTGGCCAACCCAGCCAGCGCAGAGATGGGACGCGGAACCCCACAGATCACCTCCCCAGAAACCCCCGTCCTGCCTGGGGGTGGGGGGGCTCGCCGGGCCCCACAGCTGCCGAGGCTCTGCCTCCCTGTTTATCCGCCAGAGTCAGGTGGGGGCAGCACAGGCCCCGGAGCAGCAGGAATCCGGGCCGCAGGCGCCCAGAGCCCGTGCCCGCCGGAGAGAAGGCGAAGGAGTTACTCTGAGAGGCGTGGAGGGTGGAAGGGGCTGTAAAAGCGAGAGGAGACCTCAGGCTTTCCTGCAAATGTGGATTCCGGTCCCGGGCAGGTCGGGGTCCCTCTGTGTCAGCCCTCTGGTTTCATGGAGAACTTGGGGTCCGGGGGTGGGAGGTGACCTCCTCAGTCACAGGAGGGAGTGGAGAGGGCCTAAGAGGACACCCCCAATTCAGGCTGCTCCCCAGGGGAGGGAGGCCTGCTGCATTGTGTTCTAATTGGGTGGATTAGCTTGTGATAATGACCCCTGATGGGGGCATCTGGATTCCGCCACCATTTGCATGATAATAGAATCCCCTGATTGAATGGGAGAAGCTCAGGCCCCAGGAGGACCAGGGGTGTGGACTTCTGTGAATGTGAGAGCAGGGACTTCCTCCCCAGAGGAGGCAGCAGAGCCCAGGATCATGCACAACATTGAGGGGGTGTCTCAGACAACCCCCACCTCACCCCGCCCCCAGGGAGGCCCCAGCTGACGCGCCAGCGGGGGAAGCCAGTTCTCTGGGCTTCAGTCTGTTAAAAACAAGACAAGAGGCCAAGGTGGAGTCGCTTATGCTGAGCCCCATGTCACCAAGCCCAGACTTAACGAGTGACAGTTTCACCTCCCCAGGAATGGAATCCCAGGCCAGCCAATGGGAATGGAATCCCAGGCCAGCCAATGGGAATGGAATCCCAGGCCAGCCAATGGGAATGGAATCCCAGGCCAGCCAATGGGAATGGAATCCCAGGCCAGCCAATCAGAATGGAATCCCAGGCTAGTCAATCAGAATGGAATCCCAGGCCAGCCAATCAGAATGAAATCTCAGAGCAGCCAATGGGAATGGAATCTGAGGCCAGCCAATCGGAATGGAATCCCAGGCCAGCCAATGGGAATGGAATCCAAGACCAGCCACTCAGAATGGCCTGGTTGGCGCCTGTGAGGTCACCCAGGAAGGAAGGTCAGTTTGGGCCGGTACATCTTCCTGGTCTGCTCCCTTCTGCCTGCACCGACCGCTCTTCCCTTTGCACAGCCCTTTGCACAGCCCCCTGGAGCATCTTTCCAGCTGCTGATGGGATGCGGCCCGATTAGAATAGATTTTTACTCAGATCAACGGTGCACATGCGCTGGTGACTGTGGGGCAGGAGTGAGAGCAAGTGCCCCATCACTTGGGGGTGGGGGGTGGGGAAGAGATAGAGAGAGAAGAATCTTCGGTAGTTCATGAATAACACCAAGTAACTGCTCACCGTGGGCCAGACACATCCCAGGGAAGAACTCGCTTTCTAACTGTTGGGGTTCATGTTCGAAACACCCCGGGGCCCCTGTGGCTGCCCAGGGCCATCGGACCCAGGGCACAGGCTGTGCCACGAGATGCCAAGTCCTTGGGTCAGGAAGGAGCCTCGGCCACAGGGCGTCTCGCCCACATGGGGAGAGGCCACTGGGTTTTTATAAACGCCAAGCGGAAAACAGAAACCCTCCAACAGCAGCCCAACCCGCCCCCGCCCCCCCCCCCCCCCCCCCCCCCGCTCGCAGTCCTCCAGGTCCGAGGCCTGTAATTGGGGCAGAGAGGAGCGAAGGCGGTATTTTAAGCTCCGCAAGGTGTCATTTGGAAAATGGAAGGCAGGACTGGGAAGCCACAGCGGTCCCGCAGCTGAGGGATGTTCAGTAAATGGTCGGGACCCCTGCTCAGCCTGCACTCGGACCACCAGCGGCCGGTCCTTTCCGTGTGGGGAACCCAGCGACCAGGGTGCCGGCCCATGGGATGCCCAGGAGGACCACAGGCCTGAGCCCCACCTGCAGGCTGTCACCTGGAGCCTACCCGGGACCGTGTGCATGCCCCACAGTGCACCCGGCGGTACACTTTCTCCCCCCCCCCCCGCTTACGCACGGACACCCCCAACAGTGTTTGTGCAAACTCACAAGGACGCCCCCCCCCCCAGGCCCCTCATCACCCTCACTGTGAAAGGTGGTTAAACCCTCCCAAGCCCACGGGGCACCGGCCCCCCAACCTGCCCACAGGGTGTCCCGCGGGCATTCAGGAGCCCAGAGTAGCCCGGGCAACCCAGGCTCTGCCCCCACCCGGGAGCCAGCGCCCTGGCAGTTCCCCTCTTGCTGCTGCGTTTTCCTCCTGACCGGAGGGAGGGCCGCTGCCCCTCAGGAGCAGGTAACCCCTGCCTGACACCTGCTGGGCAGACGCGTCCCTGCAGCCCCCATGCTGGTGCTGGTGCTGGGCACTGGGTGCTGAAAGCTGGGTGCTGGGTGCTGGGTGCTGGGTGCTGGGTGCTGGGCGGGAGGACTCCCTCCCTTCCTTCCTGACGACCTGGTGCTGTTAGAGGCGTCACTGAAGGATGAAGCAAAGGGGGTTTGCAGAGGTTTGCACCCCAGGAGCCCCAAAGGTGTGCGGAGTGTCTGAGGGGTGTGCAGGGGTGGGGGGAGTGCACGCACAGGTGGGGGGCGTGAGTCCACATGCACCTGCATGGGGTCATGGATGTGTAGGAGTGTGTGTGTGCGTGTGCGTGATGGGGTGCTGCTCAGGAGGCTCCCCGCCGGGGCTCACGCACACGTGGCCCGAGTGCTCAGAAACCTGGGACCCGTGGGCTTGAGAAGGTCACAGCTTTGGCCCCAGGAGCCATGGGTGTGAGCGAGGCTCTGTCCCCGCTGGGCCCGGGGCGACGGGAGACCCCGGGACGGAGAGCCAGTTTGCGGAGAGAACACAACCGTTGCCTGCAAATGCTCCCCCCACTGGACCCTAAAAGGAAGCCCGTCTCCCCAGAACGCGCGTCCTTGAAGGGAGCGTGTGGCAGAGCCACTTCAGGTCACGGGGAGCCCGGGTGAGAGCGGGGCCTGGGCGGACAGCACAGCAGCTGCCCCGGAGCAGACCGCGGGCCCGAAGGCGCTCAGGACAGGGCCCCGAGGGCGAACCCTGCCCTGCAGAGGCTGATCTGAGGCTGCGGGCAGGACACACACGATTTGAGGGCCTCCTGTATCTGAAATCAAATCTATACGCAAACCTAGATGCTGGCGTGAATGCTGGTTTAAAATAAGAAAGAAATCTCCACGTTTGAAATTGTAAAAGGCCGCCCGGGACCTTCCCCGAGGTCTGTGTGTGTGGCTCCCGTGAGACCCTCTCCCCCTCGCACCGTGAACGCTGGGTGCGCCCATATTCCCGGAGAATTGACACTGAGTCGGAAATCACCGCCGTCTACGACCGCTGCGTGTCCCGTTGAGCGGCATCGCTGAAATCGAGTTACCCGGTGACATGGGTGTGAGCACCCTGACGAACCTGTGCTTCGCCATGGAAACATGTATTTCGGCGTCTGTCTCCGTGGCTGAGTGCGCGTGGCTTCAGCAAAGAGCTGTGGATTCGGGAGGACCAGCGGCGCTGGCTGGTCCGAGACCCAATGCGTTTTCTTGCAATGCGCGGGAGTGGGGGAGTCGCCCAGGATTGCTGGCTGAGCTGTGCACAGGTCTGGGTCTTACAGACGCAACTCTAGGAAAGCCTGGTTGACAATCTTCACGAGCAGAAAGTACACGGTGTGTTTGCAGTGGCGTTCACAGCATGGCTGGGCGCTGCCTTCCATGAGGGCGGGCGGGACCACCCCCCCCTTCCCGTCTTCACGCCCTGTTTTCACACAGATCTGCCCCTACTCACCACACCACTGCTTGCCCCCGCGGGCCCATCTGATCTTCAAGCAGGCGTCCTGCCCCGGCGCTTGTGTGTGTGGTGGCAGTGGCTGCAATTGTTGATTTTGTCGTGGTGGTTATTGTAATGGTTGCTATGGTGATGGGGGTGGTTGTGATGGGGAGTTTGCAGTGCTTGTGGTGGATGTGGTGGTGGTGGTTGCAGTGGTTGCTATGGTGATGGGGGTGGTTGTGATGGGGAGTTTGCAGTGCTTGTGGTGGATGTGGTGGTGGTGGTTGCAGTGGTTGCTATGGTGATGGGGGTGATTGTGATGGGGAGTTTGCAGTGCTTGTGGTGGATGTCGTGGTGGTGGTTGCAGTGGTTGCTATGGTGGTGGTGGTTGTTGGTGACATTGTTGTGGTTGAGTTGTGGTTGTTGGCTGCAGTGGTTGGTCTTACTGTTGTTGCAGTTATAATGGTGCAGTTAGGGTTTAGTTGTCCTCATGGTAGTTGCTGATGTTACTGTTCCTGGGGCAGTGGTGGTCATGACAATCCTGGGTGATGCAGTTGGTGTTGGGAGTTGGTGTTGGTGTTGGGTGCTTGTTCTAATGCTGTTGGTGATGGCTGTGGCTGTTGTGTGGTGGTTCCTGCTGGAGCTGTGGGGTTGGTGACAGGGTGGTGGTGGTGTCTGTGCTGTTGGTGGCTGATGTGGTAGCTGGTGCTGATGTGGTAGCTGGTGCTGATGTGGTAGTTGGTGCTGATGTGGTAGCTGGTGCTGATGTGGTAGCTGGTGCTGATGTGGTAGCTGGTGCTGATGTGGTAGTTGGTGCTGATGTGGTAGCTGGTGCTGATGTGGTAGCTGGTGCTGATGTGGTAGTTGGTGCTGATGTGGTAGCTGGTGCTGATGTGGTAGCTGGTGCTGATGTGGTAGTTGGTGCTGATGTGGTAGCTGGTGCTGATGTGGTAGCTGGTGCTGATGTGGTAGTTGCTGCAATGGTGTGGTGGTCCTTCCACCACAGAACCATTTGCTCATTGTAGTCATTGGTGGAGAAGCCGATTAGAATCAGAGCCCTGGCCTCCAGACGCTCTCCTAGCCACGCACCGGCCCTGTGCGCAGGCGGGGAGCAGCCTTTCACCTCGGTGACGAGGTTCCAGGCCCAGCCGATTTAAATAATTTCGCCCATAAAGCTCCGCAAGACGCTATCAAACGCTTTACGAGTTTAAATATATAACACCACCACGGTCTAGTCATCTGGTTTGTTTTTAAATCCTAGTGGGAGGAAAGAAGCAATAAAGAATGTCTGGCATAATTGGTTCTTGTGCGTCCCTCTTAGTGCTGTCCAGGATTCTGGAATCTTCCATTTCCTCTCCTAATTGTCCCATTATTTCTTTTCTTGGACACATCCTGACAAGTGCCCTGTGAGAGTGGTTTTGTCCAGCGCTGTATGAACGTGGCCTCCTCACTTGTCAGCGGCGACAGTGTGGGGACCAGTGGCATCGTGGCCTTGAGGAAACGGGGGTCCCGCAGCCCAGGGGACTCTGTGCCAACCCAGTAGCCGGCTGCTTGACCTGGGGCTGGGGGTGGCTTGCTGAGCCTCAGTGTCTCCATCTATAACTTGGGGACATAACCTGCAGGCTGTCCCGAGGATGAGATGCGACCGGAGCGTCGGGTCCTGAGGCTCAGCTGCAGGCAAGCCGCCCGTCCCGTGATGAGGCACAGTAATAATGGAAGGAGCGGGGACCTCCCAGGTGCGCCTGCGGTGACCTCTCACCCGGCCGCCAGAACCTGTCCTTAGGGACTGCTGGGGAGATGGGGCCTTTGGCTGCACGGGCCCCTCCTCCAGGGCCCTCCTCACATCGGCTCCGACCCACAAATTGGGAAACAGCAAGAAGGAGGTGACCAGGCCCCACCCTGGAGAAGCCCATTTTCTGGGGGAGATAGGAGGAAGCAGGACTGGCCTCACAGTGTGCCGGGCGTGGGCAGAATGAAGAAGTGGGCTCCCTGTTCGTGAATGATTAAGAATCTATAATAATAAAAGGGTAATATGCTAATTGGACCGGACTTCATTCCAGATGTCCTTCCTGATGAAGCCAGGGCCAGAGGGAAGCCAGCCAGGTCCCAGGTGCCTGCAGGTGGCCGGAAGGAAGCAGCCTGGGCTCTGGGTGCCTGCCAGTGGCTGGAGGAGGGAAGCAGCCCAGGTCCCGGGTGCCAGAGGGAAGCCGTTGCCGGCAGCCGGGGGAAGGAAAGCCTACTCTTTCATGAATTTTCGTGCATCGGGCCTCTAGTTGTAAATTAACCAAACACCCTTCTAAGCGCAGAGCCTTGTAGGACTGTGAAAGTGACAAGGACCCAGACACGCAGAGGGAGGGGCCCCGTGACGAGGAAGCAGAGGTGGAGGGGACGCAGCCGGTGGGACTCCCAGCTCCAGGACCGCAAGCCACAGACCCATTGTTTTCGCCGCCCAGCCCATCCTGTGGGGCTTCGTCATGGCGCCCTCAGATCCTCCAAATATTTCTGGTTCTCCTTCCCATGTGTGGTCGGACCACGGTTCCCTGGTCCATTCAGGTCAGGGTGGCCCTGGGACTGGCTTTGGCCAGTGCAGTGTGGGCAGGGACGTAGGCACGAACTCCGGTGGACAGACACTCCTGCATCGCATGTGCCTCACCAGGGCCCCTGGTCGGCTTCCATGACAGGGGTGCTGGGCCAGGGAAGGGCCACATCAGCTTTGTTGGAGGAGGACAGTGACCAGAGACCCCCACCAACCTGCGATGAATGAGGAGCAGCATCTGTGATGCTGAGCCACTGAGATTCCGGACTACTTGTCACAGCAGCATAACCTAGTCCATTCTGACTGTTACAGGTAGAACAGGAAGAAAGAGAGAAGGGAAAGGGGGAGAGAGAAAGGCAGGGAGAGAAGGATGGAGAGAGAAGGGAGAAAGGGAGAGAGGGGGGAGGAACAAAGAAAGAAGAGAGAGGCCCTAGCCTGTTTGGCTCAGTGGATAGAGCATCGGCCTGCAGACCAAAGGGTCCCGGGTACAAGTCCGGTCAAGGGCACGTACCTTGGTTGCAGGCTCCTCCCTGGCCCTGGCCCTCGTTGGAGCTCGTGCAGGAGGCAACCAGTCGATGTGTTTCTCTCACATTGATGTTTCTCTCTGTCTTTCCCTCTCTCTTCTACTCTCCCTAAAAATCAATCTTACCTAATAATAGACAAACATGTAAATTGACCATACCTCTGGTACGCCCACAGCCAATCAGAGTGAGTATGCAAATTGGCCAAAGATGGTGGCCGCCCAGCTGCTCCAGGCTCGGAGGGGCCAGGCGGGGCAGGACGCCTACTATGAGAGGGAGGTTGGGGGGCGAAGGGATCTACAGGAGCCGAGTGCCGCAGCGAAGACAAGACTGCAGACAAAGACGAAGAGGCAGACTCAGGCCGAGCGAAGGCCTGGGTCCCGGGTGCCAGAGGAAAACGGGTGCTGGAAGCCAAGGGAAGGAAGGCCTATTGCATGAATCTCTTCGTGTAACAGGCCTCTAGTGGAAAAATATCCTCTGGTGAGGATTACCAAAAAAAAGGAAAAGGAAGAAGAGAAAGAAGGGGGCAGGTGGCAGGCGGGGTGTTTGCTGGGGGTCATGGTTCCCTCCTGGTGAAGCCACAGTCTGGGCTCCAGGCAGCAGCTGAGGTGCCTGTCACTTCAGTCCCTGGAGCGGGTGGTCTGGGCGGAGAGCGGGAACATACCTGCAGTCCGTGCACACATGTATGTGTGGGCCCCAGGTGCGCAGGCATGGCTCTCTGTGCGCCCATGCATGTGCCCGTCCCAGCGGTCCCGTTTCAAGCCCTCTGAACGCGGACCACTGTCTCATGCTGGGGGATGGAGTTGAGTTAGTTCAGCCCACACCCCGCTCCGCTCGGGACCCAGGGCCGCTGCCTGGAGCGGAGGTGGGCACCCAGGAAGGAGCTACGTTCTGGACCAGCTGGCGGCGAGGCCATTGGTTGGCATGAGCCTTTCCCCCCACGCCCTCCGGAGCCGAGGGTTAGAGTCCGCGGATGCTCGGTGCGCAGACCCAGAGCCCAGGAAGCCAGCTGCTTCCCAGCGCAGTCGGCTCGCACCAGAACCGACCCGTTCAGCAAAGGGAGCCCAATTCTGTGCATGGTTTCAAGCCAAGCACTCCAGTCTGGGTGCGGACGGGACCCCGACAGCGCTGCCCCCTGCTAATGGAGGAGAGGTGTCCTCCCAACGAACCCGGAAAGGCTGCCTTAGTCGCTGGCCGGGGCCTCCCCCGCCCACAAATGGGGAGCCGGCTTTTCCAGCTGCAGCAGAGAAGGAAGACGGAGTCACTGGGTCGGGGTGGATGGGGCTGCTCAGCTTTTCCAATCTCCACGGCCGGCTCCTGACGGGTCCGCGTGGGCTGGCAGGGACTGGACGGTGACTCCAGGTGCTGACATCCCCCGACCTCAGTGGGGTCCCCAGACACGGAGGTGCCCTGAGCCAGCTCACACCAGGCCCTGCCCTTTTATATGTTTTTTTAAAAAATATTTATTGATTTCAGAGAGAAAGGGAGAGGGAGATAGAAACATCAATGATGAGAGAGAATCATTGATTGGCTGCCTCCTGCACGCCCCCTACTGAGGATTGAGCCCGTAATCCGGGCATGTACCCTTGACTGGAATCAAACCCAGGACCCTTCAGTCCGCAGGCTGACGCTCTATCCACTGAGCCACCCCGGCCAGGGCAGGCTCTGCCCTTTTAAATCAGCAGCAAGAGTGCAGGGCAGGAGGTGGCGGGTGGGCCCAGGGTCCCCGAGCAGGGTGGTTTGTGAACCTCGCAGAAGGTATAAAGCGGGGGGAGAGGGAGTCGGGGTGCTCCGTCCCAGCAGGACTGACCGAGCTGTCCTCGGCTGGAGCGTGCTGGCCACCGTGCACCCCTTCCTCCTCTGCCCTCACTGCTGGCTCACTGCCGCCCACCCCCGGGCCTCCAGGTGGTGGCTCCTCTGAAAAGTAATAGTCAATTCATTTCACCCTTCCCTCCCCGGAGGGGCGGGGCTTCGTGCGCGTGGGGAAAGTCCTAAACAAGGAGGTGTCCGTCCTGGGGTGACCAGGTTATGAGACATGACAAGGCTGACGGGGCTGCACAGATGTCACTAAGCTCCAAACCAGCCCACTTGGAGTCCCCCAGGAGGTTGTCGTCGATGGGCCTGACCTCAGCAGGTGACCCCTTCAACCAGAGGAAGAGCTGCAGAGGGCCCTGCTGGCCTGGGAGGGCCGTGGGGCGGGGGACCACGGGGGCCTCTGGGAGCCGAGGGCCTCAGACCTACAATAGCGAGAAACAGGATTTCCCAGCCAGTGAGCGTAGAATAGAGACCTGAGCCTGGGTGCGACCACAGCCCAGCCAACACCTTGATTTCAGCCTGGGGGACGCTAAGCAGAGGGCCCAGCTCCCTCGCACCCACTGACCTACACACGGTCTAATTCACCGCTCAGCAGGCTGGCTCAGAGTTAAAGATTAGTGTCTATGCCTGTATTATCAATCTGTCATCTATCTATCATCTATATCTTTCTATTATCTATTTATCTATCTACTATCTATCTATCTATCTATCTATTATCTATTTATCTATCTTCTATCTATCTATCTACTATCTATTATCTATCTACTATCTATCTATCTATCTATTATCTATTTATCTATCATCTATCTATCTATCTATCTATCTATCTATCTATCTATCTATCTATCTATCATGTCTGTCTATCTATCCACCATCCATGTATCCATCTATCCATCCATCTAGCATCTCTATCTATCCATCATCTATCTGCCTAGCTATCTGTCTATTATCTATCATCTATCTATCTATCTATCTATCTATCTATCTATCATCTATCTATCTATATCATCTATCAAGTTTGTCTATCCATCCCTCCATCCCTGTATCTATCTATCTACCCATCTACCCATTATCCATCTATCTATTATCTACCTATCTATTTATCTACCTATATATCTATTTTCTATCTATCTATCTATCATCTATATCTACCTATTATCTATCTATCTATCATCTATATCTATCTATCTATCTATCATACCCATTAATAATGCGGATGTTTTTCAATAGATGGAGTTACACATATGTTGATATATATGTGATTTCATATGTATGCTATTTTGTTGTATTGACAACAAGCTTCAAAACTTCATATGTCAAATTTTCTGAAGGTGTTAACATCATAGATATTTTTACGCTTAAACATTTGGAATTTCATGCCAAAAAAAAAAGAGCATTTGTGGGAAGTTTTAATTCATTACTTTATTTCGAAGGAAAGTGATGCTGAAAGTTATCATATACTTTGGGAAGCTTATGGTGAACATGCTCCATCTCAAGATAGTTGTGAATGCTGGTTTAAATGCTTTAAAAGTGATGATTTTGATGTGAAAGACAAAGAATGTCCAGGTCAATTTGAACCATGCTTTGATCGTAAAACGACCAGAATGGGCCAGAAGACACAGCAAAGTAATTTTGCTTCGTGATAACGCACCATCACACACTTCAAAACAAGTTAAAGACACGTTAAAAGATCTTGCCTGGGAAGTATTAACCCACCTGCCGTATTCACCAGACCTTGCTCCTTCAGATGACCACTTGTTCCGATCGATGGCACACGCACTTTCTGAGCAGCACTTCAAAACGTATGAAGAAGTGGAAAATTGGGTCTCTGAATGGTTTGCTTCAAAACAAGAAAAGCTCTATTGGGATGGTATCCACAAATTACCTGAAAGATGGGGAAATGTGTAGCTAGCGATGGACATTACTTTGAATAAAGCACTTTTGATGTTCCTCTAGAAATTATCATGTTTTCTTTGATTACAAAATTTGTGTTAGTAACCGGTACAACTGGTATCTATCATATCTATCTATCTATCTATATCTATCTATCTATCTATCTATCATCTATCTATCATCTATATCTATCTATCTATCTATCTGTCATCTATCTATCTATCTATCTATCATCTATCTATCTATCTGTCATCTATCTATCTATCTATCTATCATCTATCTATCTATCATCTATATCAGTGATGGCGAACCTATGACACGCGTGTCAGCACTGACACGCGTAGCCATTTCCGATGACATGCGGCCGCATGCCGAGGATGAAAAATTTGCTGCTCCTGAGGATGAAACACTTGCGACTAGAGTCTTGGAGTTAGTTTTTTCCTCAAAGTGACACACTACCCGAGTTATGCTCAGTTTTTTGGCGAAGTTTGACACACCAAGCTCAAAAGGTTGCCCATCACTGATATCTATCTATCTATCATCTATCTATCTATCTATCTATCTATCTATCTATCTATCTATCTATCTATCATCTATCTATCTTTTCTATCATGTATAACCCAGATCCCCCAGGAGACTCTCCCTTTTGATGAACTCAAAGCCAACAGGTGAGGGACCTCTGCTGCACCTGCAGAGTCCCCTCACCTTTGCACCCTAAGGTGACCTGCTCACAGGAGCCATCTTCCGTCACATCCTACAGGGGTGGCCAAACGTAGGTTTACAGTCGTGAGCACACAACACACAGAGTGTATTCTTGTACCATTATTTGTTTATGAATCATTATGTTACTAGAGGCCTGGTGCATGAAAACTCATGCACTTGACGGGGGGACCCTCAGCCCAGCCTGCCCCCCTCACAGTCCGGGAGCCCTCAGGGGCGGGAGGCAGCCCGGCGATCAGGAAAAGGTGACGCCCCATCACACCTCTGCTGCTGCCACTGCCGGCAGCGCAAGCCTCAGCCGGCCCTGGTTACCTGCATCTTGGGTTGGGGCTGGGCATCTGGGCAGCCAACATCTGAGGCTTGCCTGTGCCTCGGGCTGGCCCTGGGTGGCTGGGGGGCTGAGGGGACTGGGCGGCCATCTTAGGGCTGTGGATGCTGCCATCTTTGAGAGCAGGGCAGTCAATTAGCATATTAACTCCTTATTGGCTGTGGGTGCTGCCATCTTTGAGGGCATGGCAGTCAATTAGCATATTCCCTCCTTATTGGCTGTGGGCACTGCCATATTTGTGACAGTGTGAGGGTCAATTAGCATATTCCCTCTTTATTAGATAGGATTTACTTGTATCACTTTTCTTCTTCTTATTCCGTGACCTTACCTATGGTTTCTCTTTTAGGAATTGATGGCCTGTAATTTAACCCGGGTGTGCCCACCCCTGTGGCATGTTCACGGGTCTTGAGCGCTGGTCTCACACAAGACCCTTCCACATACACCAGCTTCCAGGGCTCACAGCCGCCATCCCCCGCCCCCCACACACGAGACACCACCGACTGTGCTTTATAGACAAGGTGGCTGACACTCGGGTCAAGGGATGTGCCCACGGCATCAGAGCCAGGCCCTCCCTCTGTGGTTGGCCTTGAACTCCAGCCTTGTCCCAGGGGGAGAAATGCCAGCAGGGCAGGTGTGCGACAGCGAATGCAGGTTGGGGTCCTGGCTGTCCCTCACGGGCTGTGGGATTCAGACGGAGTGGCGGCATCTCCCTGTGCTTCTGCTCCCTCCACAGTGAGCAGGCAAGACGTGCCGTGAGTTCTAAACGGGATGCGATGGGTGAAGTGCCCCTCGGTGCCTGGCGTGCAGGGCGGGCAGGCAGAATGGGTGCTGGTGACCATTGCTTTCTGTCAGGGTTGCTTTTATTGTCACCACTGCTAAGATTACCCCGTGCTAAGGCTGTGTCCCCTCACGGTCAGGGGCAGAGGACGAGACAAAATGACCCCATCACAAACTGCCGGTCCTGGGCGGGAGGTCGGGTCTCTTGGGCCCCATGTCCCTCCCCCTCCCCTCTGCTCCCTCCTCAGAACTCTTCCAAAATCGTAAATAAACCTCATCGCGGTACTCGAGTGGCTTCGTTCAGCAAGTCCAAACCACAGCGGTTATGCCTAATTAGCTAGTCTTAATTGACATTACGATAAATAACTTTTCAAATCATTTTTTCCCTGTAAAACTGGGACTTGTTGGAGGGCGACCATCTCTAATTTAAATCAATGAATTAAAACAAAAGTGATTTAGTGGAGGCTGAAAGGAGATGAAATGTTAACATGCCGACCAACTCATCCGTGCTGATAATGGGGGGAAATGCTGAGCTCATTCGTCAGCTGTGGCGGAAACCGTTGACAGTCCCGTGTTGTGAGGAGCGGATCGGCAATGAGGACTGAGAAACCAGCAGTGCTGGGTATTTGGCCTCTGCAGGTGGGGCTCTCTCCCTGCCTATGCCCCCTCATTTCTTCTTCCAGTTGAAGAGGCTAGTCTCCAAGCACGATGCCCATGGTCTTAAAGAATACACGTTGATATTTATTCTTGGTGCCTATTTTTATCTTTTCTTGTCCAGACTCCTGCTGACATCCAAGTCTGACATTTTAAAATGGATCAAAGTAAATTGTCTCTGCGGTCTGGCTGCACGGTGATGTGGGAGGCAGTCGATTTTAACAAGGGCAGAGAGCATGTGGAGCGGCAGCCCGCCTCCTGCATATGCTGAGAGTTGGGGGTAAGCCAAAGCTGACATCAGAGGCAGAGGCATAGCACAAGGCCTGGGGCTGGAGGCAGGGCAGCCCATCTGACCATAGGCAGAAAGGGAGCTGCAAGATGCTGGACATTTTTGTTCTGCTTTTCTGTTTTCAGCCTCGAGCGTGATGAAAAGACAACTTTATCTTTAGATTTCACATTATATTTAAGTTGTGAAAAAATGAGAGAATATTGAATCAGTTAAGATCCTTTCTATTGAAAGTGACAAAACTCGCTAGAAACTGTCTTAAGCAAAAATAAAATGCATTGGCTCATGCGACTGAACATCCTGGAAGATTTTCAGCTTCAGGCAGGATTCTAACCGAGACACAAACAGAGCTCTTGGCATTTCTCTCTCTCAGCTCTGCTTTTCCTCCGTCAGCTCCAGCCAGGAGCTGCAGGCCTCTTGATGGCGGCAGGATGGGTGAGCCCCCTGGCCCCCCAGCCCCCCAGCCCCCCAGCCTCTCGCACTGAGATGAACCAGAAGACCCAGCTGTCAGCTCTGAAGCCCCGCAATCCTGCCAGTCACGGATTCAATGGGCTTTGGGGGATACACGCAAGGGAGTGAGGTCAGGAACTCAAACTCTCCATGACTCCTCGAGTCCCCATCCCTGCTGTGTGGCCTTGGGAAAATCGCTAAGCCTCTCTGGGCTTCACCTATAGAAGGGGTACCTCCTGCCTAGGGTCGATGTGGGGCTCAGGTGGTTGGCACAGACAGTGCTCGGGCAGCACGTGGCACAGAGCGAGAGCCCAGCGAGCATTCGCTGTGGCCATCCTGTCCCTGCGGCTGTCACAGGGCAGAGAGGATGTTGGGACCGCTCGCCTCTCGGCCTCTGTGCTGTGTGGACGCTCGGGTTGACCCACGCTGCGGCGGTGCGCCCGCTCAGTGCGTGACATTCCCCAGGCTCCAGAGCCTCATGCTGCACGTGGCTCCTCTGTGTTTGCGCCCGGTTAAGAAGCTGATGACGTGCCCGGCCGGCGTGGCTCAGTGGTTGAACATCGACCTATGAACCAGGAGGTCACGGTTTGATTCCCGGTCAGGGCACAGGCCCGGGTTGCGGGCTCCATCCCCACTAGGGGACGTGCAGGGGGCAGCTGATCGATGTTTCTCTCTCATCATTGATGTTTCTCTCTCTCTCCCTCTCCCTTCCTCTCTTAAATCAATACAAAGTTATATTAAAAATAAAACTAAATGAGAGACCTAGGAGAAGGCTGGTGATACCATACACACCAGAATGCCTCTCGGTGATAAGCATGCCCGGTGCCCTCCACATGCTGTCCCCTGGGCGCTTAGAGAGCGATAGTAATCTCCCATGATGCTTTACTCATCTCTGATCTCCCCACATACTATTCCCTTTTATTGACCACACACAACCTCCATACACACACACACATACATACAACCTCCATACACACACACATACAACCTCCATACACACACACACACAACCTCCATACACACACATACATACAACCTCCATACACACACACATACAACCTCCATACACACACACACACACACACACACAACCTCCATACACACACACACACACAACCTCCATACACACACACACACACACACACAACCTCCATACACACACACACACACACAACCTCCATACACACACACACACACACACACACAACCTCCATACACACACACACATACAACCTCCATACACACACACACACACAACCTCCATACACACACACACACACAACCTCCATACACACACACACACACACACAACCTCCATACACACACACACACACACAACCTCCATACACACACACACACACAACCTCCATACACACACACACACACACACAACCTCCATACACACACACACACACACACACAACCTCCATACACACACACACACACACACACACACAACCTCCATACACACACACACACACAACCTCCATACACACACACACACACACACACACAACCTCCATACACACACACACACAACCTCCATACACACACACACACACACACACAACCTCCATACACACACACACACGCAACCTCCATACACACACACACACAACCTCCATACACACACACACACACACAACCTCCATACACACACACACACACAACCTCCATACACACACACACACACACAACCTCCATACACACACACACACACACACACAACCTCCATACACACACACACACACACACACACACACACACACACGCCTTTTGTGACCCTTCCTCTCACCTGCGTGGCCCCCCCACACTCCCTTGGTCCTGGGGTCCGGCTTCCTGTGCCGTCACAGGGATGGGGGACACAGGCAGTGTCACCCGCACCTCCTGCAGCCTGTGTGCGTCCAGGTTCGCTCACCCGCTCCCGGCAGCCCCCCCCGCCGGCCGGCAGGGCGAGCTGTGCTCACAGGCGTGCCAGGTCGTGCAAGGTCGGCCCCGCCCAAGTGTGCCCATCACCATGGGCCTTGCTGTGCCCCGAGCCCACCACCCTGCCGCCCCCCTCCAGTTCCCACAGAGCCTTCGTGGAAGCCGACCCCCGGCTCTCACCCTCGCCTCCTGCACGGAGGGGGCCGTGTCCGCTCCCACACACTCTGACAGCACGCCCCCTTCGCAATGGCCACACGTGTGACAGCGAGGCGACGCTTAAGCCCACAGAACGCGTCCCTCCGTGCAGCGGTAAAGCTCTGAGCACCTTTGCCAGAAGCTAGGGTCACGGCGTCGGACTTCACGACTGCTGCCTCCCCGTCCAGCTCCCCACATTGGCCCGGCCCCTGCTGTCCCTCCTGTAACTTCCGTCCATACACCCCCCGCCCGCTCCCCGGGCTCGGGGCCAAGTCTCCGTCACACAGACCAGGGGAGACGGGGAGACAGGGAGACGGGGAGATGGGGAGACGGGGAGACGGGGAGACAGGGAGACGGGCGTTGCTAGGGGCCCTTCCGGCGCTGGGTCGCTGGGACGGACACTGTCCCTCCCGAGGGCCTCTTGCTGGGCCTGAGCAGGTCCCAGCCTCCGCCCGAGGGCCTGTCTCCCCGCACACCGGCCCAGGCTCGCCCAGGCGCTGTGCACAGCACCAACCCCGCAGCTCAGAGCCGCCGTTACACGCTCAGATGAGCTGCTGAGTGCGTGTCAGCTTGAGGAACAGAAGCGATTCGTGGAGGGAATCGGGGTGAGATGGTTCCTAAGAGCATGGGTAAGCTTGGTCAGAGCCTGCTGCCCAGGGTGGCCTCTGCTGTGTGCCATGCAACCCCCCCCCACCCTCTCCCGCCCTTCCCCTGGCTCTAACAGAAGAACCTGCCTGGGCTTCCCGGGTTTCCAGAGCTGAAATTTAAATATAACGGCCGAAGCTGTTAGCCTCACTATGGCAACACAGAGACTGACGATCCGTTAGCCCAGTGGTCGGCAAACTCATTAGTCAGCAGAGCCCAATATCAACAGGACAACGATTGACATTTCTTTTGAGAGCCAAATTTTTTAAACTTAAACTTCTTCTAACGCCACTTCTTCAAAATAGACTCGCCCAGGCCGTGGTATTTTGTGGAAGAGCCACACTCAAGGGGCCAAAGAGCCGCATGTGGCTCGCGAGCCGCAGTTTGCCGACCACGGCATTAGAACAGACGCGTCGTGGAGGGCTCTGTGTCAGTCACGGCGGCTCGGAGGGCTGCTCGGAAGCGTCCCTGGCCGTGGCTTCGCTGTCTCAGTTTTGTGGGAGATTGAAGGTCCCGGCGAGAGGCCACGAGCTCAGGGAAGGTGGCTGCCCACCTGTGCCCCCACCCAGCCTGCGGGCCATCCGGCCCCGGCCCGTGGCCCTGCCTCCCATGGCTGACAGCATCCCTGCCGTGGCCTCGGTCCCTGCAGGAAGCAGTGTCTGTCATAACTCCCAGCAACTCTGCCTTGGGGACCAGGAGCCGCCCCTCTGTGGGGCCCAGCAGCCAATGCCCTGCCCAGCCCGGGGCAGCCAGAGCGCCAGACGCCCAGGTTTGTGGGTGGAAGCTCACCCCTTGGTGCTGTCTCCTCTCCCGCCTGTCACAGCCCCGCACATCCCCCCACCCTGCCCAGGACCACTTTCAGGACGACGTCCTGGGGAGAATGGGTGCGCCCCCAAACGCAGACCCCGCTGGGCGCGTGGACAGGAGCCGCGGGAGAGGGGCCAGGTCTCCGAGCCCGTCCTGCCAAGGGGACTGTTTGCATCCCTGTCGGCCCGGTCCTGTCAGCGCCACGGAACACCATGCCCGGTTTTCAGGGCAGGAGCCCAGGAGCTTCAGGAACTGGCCTCGGGGGTCGGAGCCTAAGAGGCGGGGCCAGGAAGCAAACTCCGGTTTCTCTGCGTGGGTTCTGGATGTGCCCACGGTGCCCCATGTGGAGTCGGGAGGAATGGTCTCCTTTTAAAACGGGTGCCCAGTCGTCCCTACCTGCCCCCAACCTGCCCCGGCCCTCCCTGCCCCGGCCCTACCCGCCCCGTCCCTACCCGCCCCATCCCTCCCCCTGCCCCGTCCCTCCCTGCCCCGTCCCTCCCTGCCCCGTCCCTTCCTGCCCCGTCCCTCCCCTTGCCCCGTCCCTCCCTGCCCCGTCCCTCCCCTAGCCCCGTCCCTCCCCCTGCCCCGTCCCTCCCTGCCCCGTCCCTCCCTGCCCCATCCCTCCCTGCCCCGTCCCTCCCTGTCCCTCCCCCCTGCCCCGTCCCTCCCTGCCCCATCCCTCCCTGCCCCGTCCCTCCCTGCCCCGGCCCCGACTGCTCGGCTGTGCTCCCGTCCCAGGTGGGCCATGTCCCCGTGTCTCCCTGTCTGCACTGCCGGCTTGTCCCGCACTCATTACATGACTGATGGTAATTAGGACTGAGCTAAAATTACCTCCCTGTTCCCACAGCCCAGCTCGGTGATGCCCCCAGAGGCCATGCTCACTGCTCCTGGGGTGGGCGGGGTTGGGCACGAGCATCAGCCATTGAGGGGGACAGACAGCATCCTTTGCTCATTTGTTCCTTTACTCATTCATTCATTCATTCATTCATTCAGTGCCTGTCCCTGAGCCCCGGGCGGATGTAACCTCCATCAGGCCTTGCCCTTGGCGGTGGGTTGATTAGGTAACTAATGGGTCTGAGCACCAACCTCACGCCTGCACTGCCCCCTTCACCCTGCCCCCCCCCCCCCCCCCGCCCCCTGTCAGCTGCTGTGCCCCGAGGAGCCCTGGGAGGCGGCACTGGGGCAGTGAGGCATGAGGGGGGGGAGTAGGGGGAGGGGGGCTGAGGTCTGATGTGTTAATGAAGCCTCAGGAAGAACCGGGACCAGACCCTCCATGGCCGAGGTCGTGTCGGGGAGAATGAGAAGGCCGAGCGGCTCCTCCCGCGGGGCCTGCTCAGGGCGGAGGCCAGGGCCAGTGCCTCCCGAGCGCCTCCCTCCCCAAGGCCCCGAGTCCTGGGCCTGCGGCCGACTGGTCTCTCTACAGGGGAACGGGCTGCTGCGACCCCATCTTTCTGGCGGATGTGGCTGCACAACGCCCTCTGAACCGGGCTGGCAGCCGCTATGCCAGGGCGCTGGGGGCCGCGGGGGCCGGGCGCTCGGTCAGCGGTCAGCGAGGTGGCACTTCCCGCTCCCCACGGGGCCCTGCGTCCCATCGGAACATCAGGAAACATGACGGCTTCCCGGCTTCCAGGCTTCCTGTATTCCTGGCTTCCCGGCTTCCCGGCTTCCCGACTTCCCGATGGCGGTGGTTCTGCCGATGCCCTCACCCCTGCGGCTGTCAGAAAGAAGGGTCGCTCTCCCAGAACGTGGGTCCGGCCGGCGGTGCTGGTCCATCCACAAGCGCCGCTCGGAGCCACCTGGCAGCGGCGCCGGATCCCAGAGGAAGCTGCTCAGACGTCAGGGCGGAGAGCAGCTTATTGGCAGGAGCCCAACTGCGCAAACCAGGGCGCCCTGTGCCCGGTCCCTGCTGCCTCCAGGCCTCCCTGAGCCCCCACACCATGCAGTTCCCGACAGTGCCCCCCAAGTGGGTCAGGAGAGCCTGCTGGCAGGCACGGCTCCTCCGTCCACACTGGTGCCCACGCGGTGCCCACGCTGGGTCTGCCCCACCCGGACGTCTGAGTGGTTGCCGATGGAAGGGTCTCCCTGCCGGGATCTCTCCTCTGATGACAGGGTGACCGTCACCAAACCTTACCAACCAGAGGCCCTGGAGCAGGGACGATGCGGCTCCGTGGTTGGAGCGTCGGCCCGCACCCTCAGAGTCTCGGGCTGGATTCCCGGTCAAGGGCACATACCTGGGTTGCAGGTTCGATCCCTGTCCTGGTCTGGGCGGGTGCGGGAGGCACCCAATGGATGTGTCTCCCATGGCGCTCTTTTCTCTCTCTCTCTCTCTCTCTCTCTCTCTCTCTCTCTCCCCCCCCCTCTCTCTCCTCTCCCTCCCGCTCTCTCCTCCCCCTCCCTCCCTTCTACTCTCTCTACAAAGCAATGGAAGAAGATCCCGTTCGGAAAATCTGGGGCGGAAAGGACAGCAGGAGGGGGAGGGATGGAGGGAGGAGGGGAGACTCCTGCAGGGCGGCAGGGTTAGAGGCAGAGCCGGCCTGCGGATGAGGAAGCAGCGAATGGAGTCCATCAAGGGGATTCGATGGGTCACCCCAAAATAGGGCACTTTGGCCCAAGAATTATTTTGAGCTGAAGGTCTTCGAGTCCCTGAGATTCCTTATCTTCCCGAGAAGCCGCCTCCGTCACTCCTGCCTCGGAGGGGAGTGGGCACCACAGGCCGGCGACGTGGCCACAAGACGATGGGTCCCCTGGTCCCTGGGGGCCGTTTCCCCAAACGTCGTTGGTGTTTCCATAAATGTCCTCCTCCCTTCTACAGAAACACTCGTTCCCCCAGAGCCCCCTCTGCCCGCCCGCGGGAAACGGTGTGTGACCCCTCCCCGCCCCGTCCTCCTGGTGAGGCTCCTGTGGCTGGGAAACTAGGAATCTATAACACACATGCCTTCTCCTGTGCATCGGGCTGAGGTCCGTTTTAATCCGCAGGCCCCGTCCCTGAACCTAAGAGGGTGGAGGATGAGATGGCCCCGCCCCCAAGACCACACGGTCTGAGGCGTCAGAGAAGCCAGGAGAGAGGTCAGAGCTCGTAAGACTGAGAAGCAGGGCCCGGAGGCTTCTTTTGTGTTGCTGGGAAGCAGTCCTGGGTCCAACCACAGTTTCCCGCCCCGTCTCTCCTCCCAGCTGGGCCAGGGCACTCTGGCTCCTCCAGCAGCGCCCAAAGCCCAGCGCAAGGTGTATGAGGATGCAGAGCTGGAGGAGGCTTCGGCCTGAGGGAGGAGGCTGAGGGAGGAGGAGGCTGAGGGAGGAGGAGGCTGCAGGGCTGAGGGAGGGGGCTGAGGGGAGGAGGAGGCTGAGGGAGGAGGAGGCTGAGGGAGGAGGAGGCTGAGGGAGGAGGAGGCTGCAGGGCTGAGGGAGGAGGGGGCTGCAGGGCTGAGGGAGGAGGGGGCTGAGGGGAGGAGGAAACTGCAGGGCTGAGGGAGGAGGCTGAGGGGATGCGGGAGGAGGAGGCTGCAGGGGATGAGGGAGGAGGCTAAGGGGAAGAGGGAGGGAGCTGAGGGGATGAGGGAGGAGGGGGCTGCAGGGCTGAGGGGAGGAGGGGACTGCAGGGCTGAGGGAGGAGGCTGAGGGGATGAGGGAGGAGGAGGCTGCAGGGGATGAGGGGGGAAGCTGAGGGGATGAGGGAGGAGGGGGATGCAGGGCTGAGGGGGGAGGCTGAGGGAATGAGGGAGGAGGGGGATGCAGGGCTGAGGGGGGAGGCTGAGGGGA
Source organism: Ia io (assembly GCA_025583905.1). Lineage (NCBI taxonomy): Eukaryota > Metazoa > Chordata > Mammalia > Chiroptera > Vespertilionidae > Ia > Ia io. The sequence continues at coordinate 2,138,382 of JAJQQW010000004.1, read as the reverse complement.
TGAGGGAGGAGGGGGGTGCAGGGCTGAGGGGGGGAGGCTGATGGGATGAGGGAGGAGGAAGCTGAGGGGATGAAGGAGGCGGGGGATGCAGGGCTGAGGGAGGAGGGGGCTGAGGGGATCAGGGAGGAGGGGGATGCAGGGCTGAGGGCTGCCCTGAGCTCTCCCCGCAGTGGTGGGAGAGACGGCCACGCTGCCCGGCCATCAGTATCCGAGCACTAACGAGCGGGGCCTATTGACTGTGAGCTCCTCGTTATAAGGAAGGATGACCCGTCTGTTAACAGCAGAAAAATGAGAAAACGGAAACCGCAGAAACGCTAATTGTTTGCTTGTCCTGTTGTAAGCGGGATGGATGGGCTGCGCGGGGCCTGCAGTTCACGGGCGAAGAGGCGGGTTTCCTGACAACTGCCTTCCCTGACGCGCTCAGACACGCTCGGGAGGCCTGACGGGGACATGCGTCACAGAGCATGTGTTATCCTGTGTTCCTGTGTCCCCTCTGAGTGTCTCCCACTGTGTCTGTGGGAGACAGAGCTGATGGAGGAAGAGGAGGTCTTTGAGGGGGGCCCTGACTCAGTCAGGGGGTCCAGACACACACAGAGGGATTCAACCTGCCACTGAGCTGCGTGCCCTTGACTGGGACTCAAACCCGAGAGCCTTTGGTCCGAGGGCCATCACTCTAACCCCAGCACGTCAAACTCGTGGCCGGCGGCTGCCAGGTTGACGTGCTTGTTCTAACCACGGAGCCACAGGCCAGGGCGAAGAGTCCACTTTTGGGGTCTGCTTCGGAGGCTGCGGGGGGCGGGGGCGGGACTGGATATGGAGGTGCTCCGTCACGATGGTCCCTTCCACGCGTGAAACCCCCTCGCTTGTCTGCTAATGAGCGCTCCCTCCGGGTATCTCGCTCCTTGGTCGGTTGGCTAGCTCCTTCCTGGGCAGAGTCAGAGGCGTCCTCTGTCTGTGACACTCTGAGGAGCTGACGGTTTCTTCTCGGTCCGTGCAGCGCGATGCCGTTACCGTGAAGTGTCCGTGTGTGGATTTGGTTCATTCGTTTCGCGTGGGACGTTGGGCTTCTCAGGTCTGAGCGCACGCACCTTTCTTCGCTTTTGGAAAACCGACAGCCCTTTTTTCTTCAAGTGCCTTCTCCTTCCTGTACGAGAGACATGCAGGGTCCCCGTCTGTCCCCTGCGTCTAGCAGGTGCTGTCCCCTGTCACCGCCGCCTCTGACGGCTCCTCTAACCCTCCCGTCACCGAGCTGGCAGCTGTGTCTGGTCCACCCGGCCCCTTCTCAGAAATGATGCCATCTGTGACAGTCTGCCCGTTACTAGCTTTGCGTTCTCGCTCGGTCCCTCCCTGCTTCTCATGTCCCCTGGGGATTGAAAGTGTTTGGAAAGCTCTCTCACCTTCATTCTCAGATGGCTACGCAGCTAACGCTGGCCTGCGTCCCAGACCGTGTGACCTGGACCGTGTGACCGGGACCATGTGACCCAGACCGGACCATGTGTCCCAGACCATGTGACCCAGACCGTGTGATTCAGACCGTGTGACCCAGACTGTGTGGCCCAGACCGTGTGACCTGGACTGTATGACCTAGACCGTGTGACCCCGACCTGCCCAACACGGGATGTCTCCTCCACCCTGCAGGCCCTCCATGACCCAGCATGGTGGCCGACCCCAGCAGCCCATGAACGGGGCTGGTTCTCTCCCTTTGGACCCTGTGTTTTGAGTTCAGTGTGAGTCCCACAGCTAAGCCAGTGTGGCCACTCCCCTCCCCCCACCGCCGCCTACGCCTGGAGGTCTCGGCCTGATTCAGTGAGCCAGTGAGAACACCCGGAAACTCTGCCAGGAGCAGCGAAGTGCGTGTCCTCGCCACCCGGCCTCCTGCCTGGGCACCGGGGGAGGCCGCCCCCAGGGCGTGACCTGCTGGCATCCCCCGGGAGGTGGAAATCCCCCGGGGGGCCTCCTGGGCCGACACCCTCTGGTTAGGGTGCATAGCTCTTTCAGCCGCAGGGTGTGGGGTCCGGCGGGAGCGCCCGGCCAGCCCAGCGCCGGCATCCAGGCTCCTGCCCGGCCAGCTCGCCCGTGCCTCCTTCCGGAGCCTCCCACGGGATAGTCCGAGCCTCCCGTTGCCCAGGCGCCCGGTGCTGCTCACGGCCCTTGCGGCCCCGTTAGACACGGTGCCGGCCCACAGCTGCGGGACGCTGGCCGGCAGGAGGGTCAGCTGGGCATCGCGCAGGGTCCTCCGCGGGCGCAGCGCCTGTCTGCGGCCTCTCCGATGTCCTGACGCCGCGTCCTCGAAGTGTGACGATTTATGCCTCACGGAGGGCTTCCTATTAATGTCGTCCTGATGGAAGATAAAGCGACCGGGAATTTATTGGCCTCGTAAAGAATCCGACGGGCCTCCCGCGTGGCTAGGAAAACAGTGGTCGGATCTGCTCCTCGGCCAACCTGAGCCGAGTTTCCGGTGGAAGCAAGCCTGCTCTCGGCAGGAGACTGAGGGAGGGGGCGCCCTGCTGGGCCCCATCGCCCGTGGGGGTGCGGCGGCACTGGGCTGGGCAGGGCCCCTGCATCTGCTTCCCGCCGGGCCTCCACTTCTGTTGGGCCCGTAAACAAGGCCTGGCCGCTCGAATGGCCTGTGCATTGTGGGGGGGGGGGGGGGGGGGCGGGGGGAGGTGGGGATGCCCTGCAAAGATCCCGAAAGGAAATAGAAGTGATGGATGAGCTCGGCGTTGCCTGCCAGCCGAGGAAGAGGTGTGGGCCGGCCGGGCCCTGTCCTGGGCGCAGGGTGCTCCAAGCTGGGGGACCCCCATCCCTTCCACCCCCTGCCTGGCCCCAGGGCTTCCGTGTGTCATAGGGTCCTGGCCGGGAAGGTCTCAGAGCTCAAGGACGGCCCTGCCCGATTAAAGCGGTCAAGGCAGGCAGCACCAGGGGCACGGGCCTGACCCGTGTCCCTGTCCCCTCAGGCTGCCACAGCAAATGCCACGTCTGGACGGCTCAGAGCACAGACATTTCTCCCTTGCAGGCTCAAGGCTGGAGGTCCCTGATCAAGGTGCCGGCAGATGCGGTTCCTGGTGAGGGCCCACTGCCTGGCTGGCAGACAGACGGCCACCTTGTCCCTGGGTCCTCGCCTCCAGGAAGAGACAGACAGACGGAGCTCTCTGGTGTCTCTTCCTCTGAGGACACTCAGCCTACCGGTCAGGGCCCCACCCTATGGCCTCAGTTTACCTAATGAGCTCCTCAGAGGCCCCATCTCCACACAGGCCCACTGGGGGTTTGCGGGTTAGGACTTACCCCCATGAATTTCAAGGACACAACTTAGTGGACAGCACCCGGGGCTTGTGGGTGGGGAAACAGGGAACTCTGCCTTGGAAATTATTTTCTTTAAATTTATTTGTATTGATGTCAGAGAGGAAGGGAGAGGGAGGGGGAGAGAGAAACATCAATGATGAGAGAGAATCACTGATCAGCTGCCTCCTGCACGCCCCCTCCTGGGGATCTAGCTGCAACTGGGCATGTGCCCTGAACCATGGAATCCAACTGTGACCTCCTGGTTCATAGGTCGACGCTCAACCCCTGAGCCACGCGGCCGGGCAGGAAGTCTTGTGGATTCCCCACTATTTTTCCTTTTATGTTGGAGGAGAAACCCACTTTTCTCCTCTCAATACTTCTGACCCCCAATGTGTGTGTGGGGGTGTTCCCAGCCAAGAAGCACCCACTTCTCTGTGGACACCAGCCCCTGGGCTCGCACGCACCCCTTGCCCCCATGGGCTGCGGCCCTGCACCAGCCGAGCACTCCTCTGCCTCCCGGTGTGCCTTCTCCCCGTGTCAGCTCGCAGCCTCTCTAGGACATGACGCAGCCTTTCCGTTTTCCAAAGGGGAAAAACGTCCGGGACGCGCGCCCGCTGCAAAACGCAGGCGCGTCTTCTAAGGGCTTGTGAGCACCAGGAACATAAAAGGGAAATTGGCCTGACAACAGCACGGCGGTGGATTCGGCCAATAATACACATCATAGCGCCTTCTGGAACGTTCGCGCCTCCGCGGGCAAGCCGTCAATAGCAGGACTTTAAATAAGACACTTTGTTATTAAATAAAGCCGCTCGCGGGCAGGCAGCAGCGGCCGGGGGGTCAGCCGCTGGGTTTGAAATGTCCTGTAATATGAATCCAGAGGACATTACAAAAGGGCCTACGTGGGCAATAAAACACATTGTGGTTGGCGACTACATCTGCATTTCTGCAAGGGGCCTCCTTAAATGCCCATAAATACATATGCATGAGGCACAGACAACGGCTGGCCTGCTTTTCGCGCTCAGAAGTGGGTCCTGGGGAGAGGCTGCTAGAAGCATCTTCTGTGACCGCAGAGCCGGCAGCTGGACTGAGGACCGGAACGTGCTCCAGGGGACAAACAGCCCAGGTCTCACGGGCCGGGGCTCCGTGTCCCTGCAGACAGCAGACTGGTGCTTGGGCATTGGAGAAGGAGGTGGCCAGGGCCACAAGTGACCAGGGCTGCCAGCGACCCAGGCCAGCCCACCCCTAGTAACGGGGTTTGTTTTGGGGGGTTCTTGTAAAAGCTCTCGAGCCAGGCCCACTCGTCCCATGGGCTGTGGCCGCTCCTCCCAGCAGACTGCCTTCTGTACCCTGGCCAGTAGTGGCCCGTGGCCTTGTAAAGGGTGATGGTGTATGAGGGTCTCATCACTGCTGTAACAAGTGACCACAAACTGGGGGGCATAACACAGCCAACATGTTTTCTCTCACAGTTCTGAGGCCAGAAGTTCAAGCTCAGGGTACCAGCATCGTTGGCTCCTTCTGGAAGCTCGGAGGGGCCAGAAAATCCATCCATCCATCCATCCATCCATCCATCCATCCATTCATTCATTCGTCCATTCATCCATCCATCCATCCATCCATTCATCCATTCATTCATTCATGCATCCATCCATCCATCCATCCATCCATCCATCCATCCATCCATCCATTCATTCATTCTAATCACCAAGAGTATAAAGCACCAACAGGGCATCGCACTGAGCTCTGAGGGATAATAGGATGTGACCCAGAGAGCTCACCAGGAGGCAGCTGGAGGCAGCAGCCCATGGCAGGGGAGGGGGCCAGTGGCACGGTGGGGGGAGGGGCATGAGGAATATAATCAATGATAATGTAATAATTGTGTAGAGCGCCAGGTGGATGTGGGGATTATCAGGGACACTTTGTATGATTGTCTAACTGCTATGCTGTGCACCTGAACTAATGCAAAGTGACACTGAATATAAACTGTCAGTGGAAAATAAAAATCTTAAAAATTAAGTAAATGAAGCACTCACACCTAAAAAGAATTAATTACGGTTTAAGAACTAACTGGTGGGGGAACGGCTGCAGTGTGATCCTGAATGGGAGGTGCAGACCCCTAGTTTCCTGTTCCCAGTTCATGGAGAGACACACAGGACGGCGCTGGGGGGGATGCACAGGACGGCGCTGGGAGGGATGCACAGGATGGCGCTGGCGGGGGTGGGGCAGGGGGACGCACCTACGGCCTCAGGCTGCATCCAGTCGAGAGGCTGGCTCTGTGCTGAGTGTGACTGCCCACGGGTAGGCAGGTGTGTGCGCATTTAGAAAACCTAGTGAGACGAAGCGCACCGATTGCTGGCAGGGACCGTGTTCGGTGGGCTTCGGGGTCATGTTTAAAAGTTCGCCTGCTTTTGTCTGTTTGTAACGGGGTTCGTAATGAAAGCTGGGAGAAGGTGGAGAAACATGCATTAGTTGAGCGCACTCCACAGTCACAGATTGCTGTGTCCCCTTCCTCACAAACCGCGGAGTCCTGCTTCTTCATTTGTCCTCTGGGAACCCCCCCCCCCCTTATTCCAGGGTAGAGGCGTCTCCCCAGGGCCGGGCGCTGACTGCCAGGGGCACAGGCCTCTGGCTCAGCTCCCTGGGGTCACCTTGGGCTTTGTGGCACCTGCCCAGGTGAGCAGGCATGAAGGAGCAAAGGAATGGTGACTGAGAGAGAGAGCAAAAGGAGAGGATGTGCATGAGTGTGCATGTGTGTACGTGCATGTCTATGTGTGTGCTTGTTGCTTGTGTGTGTGTGAGTGCATGAATGTGGGGAAGGCGTGTGAACCAGGCCGGAGTCCAGGCTGATGCATGTGGACATAAGGAGGGGAGCGCACCCCAGGGACCATCAGTCTGGCTGTTTGCGCCGGCGCTTAATCCCCTGGAGCGGGCGATCGTTCAGCATTCTCCTAAATCTGTATTTTAAAGGTCTGGCTTTAAAGCCGGGAAGCCAGGACATCCTCTGCCAGCTGGTCTGGGACAGCGCAAATGACGTGAGTTATTCCTGCCATCACCTCCAGACACGCGGCCGCGTTGGCATAAAACTGCCGTTTCCTGGGAGATAGGAGGGGCCTCCCACTGCACACGGGTCCGTATCAGGAGCTACTATGTCGTGCCGGACACGTGGGTCATTTTAATCGCCGGCCTCCGCCCCGGCCGTGCCCCCTCTCGGGCCGTATTTCCGACTCTGTCTGCGGTCCCCCGCCGCGTCCTCTGGACCAGCCACCTTATCCAGGAAGCGGAGGCCGGGCCCAGGGCAGTGGGGAGGGACTGGTGGAGGCTGCAGAACGAAGAGCAGAGCTAAGGGCCCGGCAGGTGCTGGCGCCTGGAGAGAGACCAGGAGGCGAACAGCGGCCGCTCCATCGCCTCCCACGAGTGTGTGCATGTGTGCCTACGTGTATGCGCCTGTGTGCACACCTGCCCCCAGTGCATGCCCAGCCCACGCCCCTCCAGCTGCCCTGGTTCCCACGGGGACTCCGTTCCTGCCTGTCCCCCCGCTGCCCCCGGGGGGTGGGGGAAGGACGCAGCCCCCTGACCGCCCATCCACGGTCAGCTCTGCTTTGACCGGCTCTGCAAATGCAGATGTGTTCCTGTGCCCCGACGTGCCGGGAGCCCCCTGAGCGCGGTGCAGTCAGGCTCCTTCGAGTTCGCTTCCTGCGATTTGGTCCCGAGAACTCGGAGAAGGCAGAGAGGGCCTCCCGCTGCGCAGAGGAGTCTGGAACCCTCTGGGCCCGCCTCCCCTCCCACCAACCTCCGCCTGCCGGGTGCGAGCCACGCCCCCCGCGCCGCCACGCCCCCCACTGGAACTTGGCCTCTGACCTTGGCCCAGGCCCTTCCACGCTCGCAGGAAGTGCACAGGAGCCGTGGTGGGTCCAGCAGCCACGTCCACCAGCACCTGCGGGCGCCCCGAGGTGAGGAGCTGCGTGGGCGGCGGCCTGTGTAGCCGGATGACTGGGCAGCGGTGCTGCCGAGTTAAATGGGTCACTCAGTCCCCAGGTTTCTGACTGTCGCCCTACTGACCTGATTTCCCCACCAGCCCTGCGGTTTCGTGAGCGATTTTGTGCAAGGCAATGGCTTTTAGGAGCAAGCACCTCTGTTGCATTTTAGCAGAACTGACTGCGACCCAGGAGACGTTCCAGGCAAATTCAGAACTCACTGGGGTCATTTTACCCCCCCCCCCCCCCCCCCCAGAAGATGTGGGTCTGAGGCCGGAGACGGACGGGGGACCGGAGAGTGGCGGCCTCTGGGGAAGGAGATACACGGATTGTAACGAAAGGGTCTGGGTGGCTTGTGGGTGAGCAGCGGATGCCCCCGAAGGTCCCGAGTCCTAAGCCCCGGCCCCGTGAGTGTGACCTCAGTGGTGAAGGGATTTCGTGGGCGTGATGACGTTGGGGCCGTAGAGCTGGGAGGTCTCCCGGTGCTCACGTAAGAAACATTCAAACTGCAAAGAATGTTTGTGAGTTTATTTGAGCCAAACTGTCCACAGTTCCCGGGAAGCAGGACCTCAACGGAGGAGAAGGCAGTTCTGCACCTGGGTTTATACATGACCGTCAAAGGCGGCGAGTAGGTGGGTCACGTGACATCCATTGGCGGTAGATCAGGGAGGTGGGAGAAAGCAAAGTGGGAGAATCTGGGGTTGGAGGAAGAGTAAAATGATAGACGCACGCTCTTGTACACAGGTGGGCACAGGACACAGGTGTTAACAGTCAGCAGTTAACGTGATAACAATAACAAGGAGGGAATGTGGTACCGCCCTGAGGGGTCCGAAAAAAGGGAAGTCACCCTGACATCCCACAGGTGTGTTATCCCAGATGCAGAAAGACCGTAGGCTCAGTTAAGATCAAAGCTGATCTCGGTCAGGGAGGGTACTGGCCTAGGACCTGACTACCCGCCGTGAACTGCTTTTCGTTAAAGTTTTAATTTCTTTCAGACCCTCCTTGGTTGTGACTTTCGGTCTTTGAGTTTGCAAGGCCTCCACGCAGGCTCCCCTGAGCCTGTTGGGTTAGATTAGCACGTGGCGCCTTTTCGTCCACCCTGGGTTGTCTGGATGGACCCCAGAGGTAGTCAGAGGGTCTCTGTGGAGGAGGAGAGGGTGTGAGGAATGAAGCAGGAAGCTTTGAGGGTGAAGGAAGACGCCACGCAGAGAAGCAGCGCCCACGCTGGGCAAGGCAGGGCCCAGCCTCCCCTGCAGCCTCTGGTGGCCCCTGACGGCGCGGGCACCTGGCTTTGGGCCCAGGGAAACCGAGTTGGCTTTTCTGACCTTCAGAACGGGAAGAGAATCCGTGTGGGTTGTTGCCAGCCGCCACGTTGGGGCAATCTGTTACCGCAGCTGCTGGAGACTCATACAGAGCTTTTGTTAACGAGGTGCCGTCTTGGAGTCGCCGGGACTGGAGTCGGGGTGCAGCACGTGGCCCAGGGGTCTCTGCCTGTTTTCTCCGCTTCCTGGTGCCATGCAGCAGAATGGCTTTGGCAGGAGACGTACCTGCTCCGTGACCATCTGGTCTGTCTGGTTTCGGGGAGAAGGACATGGAAAAATGTCAATGAATGCTTGCTTTTGTTTTAACCACCAGAAGCCAAGGTGTGACTAGAACAGAGGAATTCTACATTACAGGTTGAGAACTTGGGTTTAAAATGCGGCCCCTGGTTGCAGGGTGACGGTGTGATCAGTCCCATCCTGGCCATTAGGTCCTGCAGGCTGTTGGATGGGTCCCGGCGTGGGCGGTCTGAGACTCAGGGGGTACATTCCCGGCCTGTGCCCCTGGCAGACGTGACCCATCGTCATGACACGTCCTCACGTCTGTCTCTGTGGGTGGAACACACCTGGTGTGGAACTGAAACCTACTTGCCAGCCTGGGTTAGATGCCCACCTGGGTTAGATGCCCGCCTGGGTTAGGTGCCCGCCTGGGTTAAATGCCCGCCTGGGTTAGGTGCCCGCCTGGGTTAGATGCCCGCCTGGGTTAGGTGCCCGCCTGGGTTAGATGCCCGCCTAGGTTAGATGCCCGCCTGGGTTAGGTGCCCGCCTGGGTTAGATGCCTGCCTGGGTTAAATGCCCGCCTGGGTTAGGTGCCCGCCTGGGTTAGATGCCCGCCTGGGTGTGCCCGTCTGGGTTAGGTGCCCGCCTGGGTCAGATGCCCGCCTGGGTTAGGTGCCCGTCTGGGTTAGGTGCCCGCCTGGGTTAGGTGCCCGTCTGGGTTAGGTGCCCGCCTGGGTTAGGTGCCCGTCTGGGTTAGGTGCCCGCCTGGGTTAGATGCCCGCCTGGGTTAAATGCCCGCCTGGGTTAGGTGCCCACCTGGGTTAGATGCCCGCCTGGGTTAGGTGCCCGCCTGGGTTAGATGCCCTGGGTTAGGTGCCCGCCATGGTCTTCGCGTTTGAGTTTGGATCCGGTGAGTTTTGCCTGCGCTCAGCGATGGGGTAAGAGATGGAGGGGAGTACGCTACGTGGCTCCATCTGAGTCAGTTTGTGGCCACTCAGCCAGGAATTCGGCCAGAAAGGCCCCTGGTACGTCCCGGCTCCAGGACTGTCAGCCTGCATCTAGCCGTCATGGGGCGGGTATTGGCCACCACATACAGTGCCGGTCCAGAGCCCATTCCACACTGAGGCGTCCATCATGGGCTGGACTGGACCCCTGGTTGTACGCAGGGTCATCAGGGCCTTCACGCGATGCATCTTGGGGAGTCCTCGCTTGGGGTCTTGGCAGAGGCTCGTGGTTCCGATCCCACCTGCCAGGGCTGAATGTCTGCCCTCCCCCTCCCAAATGTTATGTTGAAATTCTAGGTGCTAATGCTGTGGTGCTGTGAGGTGCCGCCCTCACACAGGGGATCAGCCGTTACACAAGGGCTCCCGTGGGCTCCCCCCTCTCCCCGCCGTGGGGACTCACAGAGAAGGTGTCTGAGCCAGGAGGCCGGCCTCCGGACCCCGAATCTGCCGGAGCCTTGATCTTGGACTTGCAGCCTCCGGGACTCCGAGAGACAACGTCTGCTGTGCTGTCCACACCCCAGTCCACGGTGCTCCGTGCCCACAGCCCGGGCAGACGGACACACGCCTCTCGCTGTCCTCACTGAGCACAGGGCAGTCACTCAGCTGTCACTGCCAGCGTAGCTGTCCCTCATTTACTCGCGGACAGTCCCCTGCTTCCCTGGTCACCCGGGAGGCGGTGGTCCTGCCCGCTGTTGGCTGAGCCTGGGGCGGCAGGGACAGTCCGGCATTGGCCACCACCAGTGTCAGCCCAGGTCTCAGAGCAGTGGAGGCCAGGCACGCATGGTGTTCATGTGAGTGCACACCTGTGTACATACTTCAGACCTGAGCGCCTGAAACGGGTTTAGCCTCACGCCGTGGCTTTGGCCTGGGGTTCACCGTCTCCTTGTCTGTGGCTCTGCTCCGTGAAGAAGGGAGAGGTCGGTGGGAGCAGCGCACAGACCAGACGGGACTCCGCCGCGGAGACACGGCTGCCCACGGGGTCCACGCAGCACCCCGCCCGCGTCTGGAACACGGAGGCGCGGCTCCTGTCGCCGCCCCGAACTGACAGCCGCGCTCAGAGCCGGGGTGGGATGCGGCCCATCCTGAGTGGGCCCGGGGCCGCCCCGCAGCCCTCACGCCGCTACTGGAGCGAGCGGTCACGGCAGCTCCACTTCCTGCAGCCACGCGGGGGCGGGGGCGTGTTTCCCGGAAAAGGGAACCACCAGGCGATGCGGTTTCCCTGGTAATTTTATTTGCCGGGGAGCAGCCACAGCAATGATTGTATCTGATGTGGAGCTGAAATGCATAAAGAGATAAATGGCTTAATTTGAGTCAATATTAATTTAGTGCAATTTGCTTTAACTTTACTTCACAGCAAATGAAATTACTCCGCTCGGGAGCCATTTGTAAACTTTTCCCCGCGCAGAACACGGAGCTAACCCGCGTGGCTGCGGGTTCCGGTGCGGGGTCCGTCCAGCTCCGGGATGCAGACACACGGTCTGTGCTGGACGCTCCCCCGGGGCCCCCAGTCCTCACCGGGGCCCGCGCAGTCCGTGGCGTGTGTGACACATGACAGCCGTGGCCGCGTGGACATCCGTGAGGAGCCGGCGCCAAGCGGCCTCCGCCTGCATCACCTCCACCGGGACTCGGCTCCGGTCCGCGCCTCCCTCCCTCACGGCCCGGAGCAGTGCCTTCCGGGGGTGCCCGCCCGTGTCCCTGCCGGCCCCCTCAGTGTGAGCAGCGAGGCCGGGCCACAGAGTCGGCCCTGGCTTCCATCCCGAGTTCCTCACATCGACAGCACGGTCCCCACGGAAAGGCGTGACACCACACCCAGCCTCGGGCAGAGAGCTGCCGGGCGAGACGGCTCCTGGGGAGGGCTCTCTTGTTTTCTCAGGAATGAGCCAGCCCTGGCCGGTGTGGCTCAGTGGTTGGAGCATCGTCCTGGTCAAGGCACCTGGCCGGGTTGCAGGTCCGACCTCCAGTCGGGGTGCGGGCTGGAGGCAGCCGATCGATGTTCCTCTCTCCCTCTCCCTTCCTCTTTTAATATCAATAAAAATAAACACCCAGAGAGAGCAGACGGGTGGAGGGTGGGGTGTCTCATCCTGGTTGAAACCCCTCACTTACTGTTTCAGGTTTTATCTGTTAGCTGTGTTCTGAGCCACAACACCCGCCCCTCAGACATGCGGGTCGATGGGAACCTGCGTGCTCAGGAGCTCGCCTTCCAGCAGAGCCGGCGACGCACCCGCTGTGGCCCCGTCAGCAGGCCCAGCTCTGGCGCCCTGCGGGCTCCCACGCGGGACGGGGAGAAGCCCTGTAAACGGGGGTTGGGGGTGATGTCGTGTCCCCACCCCAGTTGCCAGCTGAGCGGGGAAAACAGCTATCTTTTTGGGGTTTTTTTAAAATATATTTTTATTGATTTCAGAGAGGAAAGGAGGGGGAGAGAGATAGAAACGTCACTGATGAGAGAGAATCATCGACCGGCTGCCTCCTGCAGGTCCCCGACTTGGCATGGAGCCCACAACCCGGGCATGTGCCCCGACCGGGAATCAAACTGATGACCTGTTGGTTCATAGGTCAGCCGTGGGGCCCTGGCGGCCGGGCCAGAGCGATCTTTTAAATGGGAATGTCACCTTGTCCCGGCTTCCCGCCGCCGCTTCCCGCCGCCCGCAGCGCTGGTCCTGGCCACGCGCACGAGGTCCAGGCGCTGGGATGGCACCACCCCTTACAGTTCGGGCCCTGCTGCTCCCGGGCTCAGTGGGATCCCTCCCCCCAGCTTCTGAGCTCCTTCCTGCACACGCCACGGTGGCCTCGGGCCTTGGCAGGGGACGGGCACCCTCCAGAAATGACCCCCAGCTGAAGGGCCCCGCCAGGGCTCTACACGCACCCCCCCACCTCCCACACCTGTGTCCTGCCCCCTCGGTTTCCAGGCTTCACCCCCCTCACCTCACCTCGTCTGCAGCATCCGCCTTCTCACGGGCACGGAGCTTCATCCAATTTCCCAGGGCCGTGTCGCTGGGACCCAGAATGGTGGCTGGACAGGGTGGGCCCTGGCACAGGGTGGGCCCTGGCACAGGGTGGGTGCCCGTTGAGGCCGGGAGGGCCTGCAGGTCAGGCAGGGCCAGGTGATGTGTCCGAGGATGCTGACGTGTGGCGGAGCCGCAAGAGGAACTTGCCGGCCGGCTGGTCAGAGAATTTCCTCAAATTCCCTTGAGGAGCGTTATTCCGACTCCCCTCGCACAGGTGGGCGGGAAAACGTGACTAAAGGACACAGGCCCTGCGTACCGCTGGCAGAGCTGATAGTCCGGGCGTGTTTCTGTTCGAGGATGAATTCCCACCCCATCGCCTCTCAGTGGCTGGAGGGGATTCCTGGGAAACGCAGCATCCGTGGGTGGTCGCACATGCCTTGGCACACATGCGTGTGTCTCACGATTCTCTCGGTGGGGAGACCGTGTGAACCCCGTCCCGGTGATGCCCAGATGAGCACAGGGCTGTCATTGCCATGGCCATTGCCCGGCCGCCGTGCAAGGGCGAGGGCTCCGACGGGAGACTCGGGGGGAGTTGGGGTTCAGTCAGCGCCTCTCCCGGGCTGACTTGTCGAGTGCTAATGACACCAAGAGGATGACTGTCCCCGGGGCTGGGCGTGAGGGCATAACCCGCTTCCTCCTCGGTTGATGCCGGAGTTGATGCTGCGAAGTACAAGTGCCCCCAGGCCTGATGGCGAGTCTGCAGTTAACTCCATCGGGAGGAGCTGACAGCCGTGGGCCCACATGCCACCCTGACACGCTGCGTGCCCTCTCCAAGCCTGGAGGGCCCACGGGTGCCTGGGATGTGAAGGTTGGAGGGGTGTCTCCGGGACCCAGGAGGAAGCCCAGCACCCCGGCTGCCCCCTAACAAAGGGTCCGCCTTGGGGGCCCCAGGTGAAGGGCTGCCCGGAGCCCATGCGAGGCATGTTCTGTGTGTGACCCGCCGTGGCCCAGAGGGCGAGGAACGTGGGCTGTCGCCGGGGCCACGTGACAAGGACACGAGTCATAGCCAGATCACTCTGCTGGCAGGTGACCCGCAGACAACGGGCTCTCTGATGACCCGATGCAGTTTGGAGTTTCACACCTTTTCATACGTGATTGAAGATTAAATTTGGCCACGTGGACACAGGCGTGTGGCTAGCGACCGTCAGCGTGGCCCCCGCCAGCTTCCCGGTCCACAGGGAAGGAGAGCCTGATGAGCGTTCCGGCGCCTGAGACTGTGTCTGAGCCTGAGATCCCCGGCCCCTCCCTGCTGCTGCCTCCCGCCTCTCCCCGCACCCGCACCCGCACCCGCACCCGCAGGTCAGAGGGAGCCTCTCCCTTATGAGTCACCCGCTGGGTGATCTCCCAGCCGGGGTCCCCTCCCAGGCAGGCGAGAAGACACAGGGGCAGGTGGAGTCAGAGCGTGTAGACTGCACCTTGCCCACCGCCTGACCTTGGCCCTGAGCCTACACCCTGCTGATGGGCCCTCTCCCCGCACTGCTCCTTGGTCTCGCTCTGTTGGCTGAGATTTGCGGAGGTGACGCCGGCCTCGCTGAGTGTCGGGCATCACTTAGGCTCGGGTGGCTGCGTGCTCTCCTCGCTGGTCGAAGGGGCGGGGGCCCGTGTTGGGCATTGTCGGTGCCCACCAGCATCTCGCTCATTCAGCACACAGTAGGCACCTTGCGCGTGGGCACAGTCGAGTGGAGTCGCATGGCACCTCTTCCAGTGCCTGCCTCAGGGTGGGAGGACCCGGGTCCGACCGCAGCGCCCGTCCCGGGGCAGCTGCTCACAAGGGTTTCCTGTTCCGCTGACAGCTGTGCTGTGGCCGCCGCCTTCCCCTCCCTCCCGAGTGACGGCAGAGCCGCGAGCCGCAACGCAGGAGACACGCGCCGTCTTTCTAAAACGCGGGCAAGGGCTTCCCACGACTCCTGCCTTCAGGCTGAGGTCCTTCCGCGGCAAGTGGCGCCAGAACCGGGACCGCGGGCATCGCTTTGCATTCGCCTCAAGAAGGGGAGCCCCACACCCACGCCCTGGCAGCTCCTCCCTACACCCCCCCACCCCCGTCAGGAGGGGGCCACGCGAGGGGAGGCTCCTCGCTCTGAGGGGTCACTGCTGCTGGGAAGGCCCTGGCACGTGGGATTGGGGAGCCCAGGCGGGTAGGCGGCCGGTGCAGCCCTGCCCCTGCGCTTCCGACTGCGGGCCTCAGCCGGCACCTCCTTTCTCCCCGGGCTGCTGCTCATGGTGATGGACACAGACGTGTGCTCACATGAGCCTGGCATGTCCATAAACACATGTGTGTTCATACGAGCCCGACATGTCCATAAACATATGTGCACTTACTAGGTGTACCAGTTACTAATGTGGATTTTGTAATTTCAAGAGAAACATCCAAAGTGCTCTGTTCAAAGTGACGTCCATCGCTGGCTACACGTTGCCCATCTTTCAGGGAACTGGTGGGTACCGTCCCTTTAGAGGGGTGCGTGGACCCGCTCATTATGGAAACGAGGACAAGAGGGAGGGGAGGGGCGAGAACAGAGCGGCTTCGCTCAGAAAGGGCGCTGCCTCCTCGCCTCCCGCACGTCCATCAGCCGAGAGGCGGGGGTTGATTTGTGTTCTGGCTCAAACGGAAAACGCGTTGTGGGCGACATTCACTTGCTTATGCATTGGATTTACACTCACCCATGGACATTCCTCTCAATAAACGCCAAGCGGGGGCCTGTTCATTATTTTTTAAGAAGCGGCGGCTTGCTTAGCTGCTGGGGACGAAGGAAGGCCACGTGCAGCCTCTCTGAGGAGCGAGCTGCTGTAGGAGCCCCTGCTGATCAGGGCCAGAGGCCGGTCCAGGGCCCGGAGCGCGGGGAGCAGAGCCAGGGAGCCACACCTGCCAGAGCCCTTCCCACAGCTCACCCCCGAAATAGGGGGTCCCCGGTGTGCCTTAGTGGCCACACCGAGCCTGTGAAGTTGACGATTCTGGAAACGTCGAATGAGGAAAGAGAAGCCAAAACAAGCACCCAGGCTCCGTCTCCCTCCCTCCTTCTCTCCCTTCCCTCCCTCCTTTTTCTTAAATATATTTTTATTGACTTCAGAGAGGAAGGGAGAGGGAGAGAGAGAAACATCACTGATGAGAGAGAATCATGGATCGGCTGCCTCCTGCACGCCCCCCACTGGGGATCGAGCCCATAACCTGGGCGTGTGCCCTGACCGGGAATCGAACCCTGACCTCCTGGTTCCTAGGTCGACACTCAACCACTGAGCCACACTGGCCGGGCACCTTTTCTCTTTTTCTCCCCCATTTAGGACGGGAGTTGGAGGCGACCGTGGGCTGGTGGAGGAGGGAGTGGACCACAGAGTGGACGAGTCCTAAGCCGGATGGGGCCCTCGCCACGGTGACATCCTGAGACCCAGGTGGAGGGAGGGGAGAGGAGAGGCAGGAAGGTGCTGGGTGTGGTCAGGAGGAGGAGGGTTCTGTCAGTAGGGGAGGCGGCTGCCGCCCGGGGCCCCGGGTTTCCAAAGAGGGGCCTGGGCCTACTTTGCAAAAGAGAAGGAGAGGCAGGCGCTGCCCGCTGCTGTGGGTTCGGCCCCGCTGGGTGCTGCTGCCGGCCGCTGTGGGTGCTGCTGTTTGAATGGACAGAGCGGCTGGGAAGGAAGAAAGAGGTGGTCGGGATGGGGGTGGGGCCAGGCGTGAAGGTTGACGCCCGCGGTTCCCTGCCTCCGAGGTGCAGAGGGGCGTCTGGGGTGCTGGAGGCCCAGTCTGACTCAGGCTGAGTGGAATCGGATCCTGGGGAGAGCTCCCAGGAGGCTCTCCAAACCCAGCCTCCCTCTGCCCAGGCCTGGGGTCCAGTGCGCGTCACCAAGGGCCTGGGCGGCTGGGAGGCACGTGAGTGTCCCTGGTTCAGAGGGCTCAGCTGAGGAGGCAAGCGTGAGGAGTGAGGCGGGAGAGGGGGTGGGGGAGGGAGCGGAGGCGTGGCCACATCTGGAGAAAGGCCCGCTGACCCGCACATCAGGCACTCGCACACACCTGCCTTTTGCACGTGTGGACGCAACAGGAATGGGACGGCCGGTCCGTGTCCACCGGGAGCTTCCTCCCCAGGGGCGGCCACTGGCAACACACACACACATGCACATGCACACACACACACACACACACACACACACACACACACACACACATGTGCATACACACATGCACGCACAGGAACATGCACATGAGAAGCATGCCAGCGCTGTCGTGAGTGTCCTGAAGAACAAAGCAAGGCAATGCAGCAGGAAGCACTTGGGGGTTCTCGAGGGGTGCTCCGGGGTGACATTGGGAGATTAGAGTCAGTCCTGGGGAGTCCGTCCTGGGAAGAGCCTCCCAGGAAGTGGGGCACTAAGGCCCTGGTGGGGGGGCGGACCTGCTCAGAGGGAAGGAAATGGGTGAGGCCTTGAATAAACATGTATCTAAGGAAGACATCCAGGCGGCCCCCAAGCCCCTGACGGGGCACCCCACGTCATGATCATCAGGGAAACCCAAGCCTCAGCCTCGGTGACAGGGCCACACCCTGGCAGGAGGCCTGTTCTCACAGACACAAGAGAGGGTGTTGGCGAGGCCGTGGGCGAAAGGGGACCTGGACACGGACGCGACCTGTAACTGGGTGTGGCCCCTGGGGACACAGTCTGGAGGGTCCTCAGACAGTGAAACGTGGACCCGCTGGGCGACCCAGCGATGCCCTCTCTGGGCGTTTATCCAAAGCAATTGAGTCAGGACCTCAGCGACGGAGCCACACCCCTGGGCCCATTGCAGCCTGATGCACAGGGGCCTGGGTATGGGCGCCGCCCCCGCGGCTTCCCGCGGAGGAATGGAGAAGGAGACGTGACGCGGTTACGTCACAAACTATCACTCAGCCTTCACCGGGAGGACCCCTTGCCATTTGCAGCAGCAGGGAGCGCCCCGGGGACGTCACGCTGAGTGAGAGAGCCAGACCGAGACAGGCCAGTCCCGTGTGCTCTCTCTGACGTGGCGTCTTAGTCCCACTCGTACGCGCAGAGGGTGGCAGGCTGGTGGCTGCCGAGGCCTGGGGCGGGACTGGGGTGCTGATGCTCAGCAGGTACAGAGGACCCTGCTGGAGACCTGCCGTCCCCTTGGTCTATAGTTAGAAACGCGGTATCGTGCGCTGTAATACCTTTAACATGGCAGTTCGCAGGCTGTGTTCCTACCTAAAAATCACACAAGGAAGTTTGGGAGGGGTAGACATGTTTTGTACTTGCTCATGGTGACAGTACCATGGGCATTGGCATATGTCCGCGGGCATCAAGATGGGTGCGATCGATTGTATATTAGTGATACTCCAGTGAGGCTAACAAACAAACTCGGGCAGGTGGCAGGCGGGAGGAGCCGGAGTGCAGGAAGGGGGCGGGCGAGTGGCTGTGGGGGTGGGGGTGGCTGTGGGTGCGGGTGCAGGTGGGGGGTGTGGGTGCGCAGAGGCAGGACTTCCTGGTCCCGGGTCCCATTGGCGGGCAGAGCACGGACTGGTTGATGGTGAAGGTGCAGAGAGGGGCCGGAGGGTAGTGAGGGGCCAGAGAAGTCCTTGTGCATGTGCCCCAGGAAGAACTCTCTGGAAAGGCAATTAGGAATTGCATGGCCTCTCGCTAAACTGGTGATCACCCTCCTTTTCAAAGCACTCACTCATGAAATTAAGGCCTAAGAGACAGAGCACACCGCGGAGACGGAATACAAATTCGGTACTAGAGGGGCTGTGTGCTGGTGTGGGGGGCGGCGCGGCGGTTCGCGGGAAGGGACTGTGGGTCACATTCGCAGGATACTTGGGGTTCGGTCCCCATCCCCCGCTCTGTGCCAGGTTCTTCACATCTGACTCGTCCTCGTGCTCCGAGAGGCACGCTCGTTACCTGGACAAGGTGATGCGTAACAATGCGGCTCTGAGCATCAGCCGGTCTGCCGAGCAGGGAACCAGCCTGCAGCTGCCCCCGTGGCTTAGCCAGTGACTGACTCCGACCGGATTGTGTAACGATGGCCAGGCCCAGGCGGCTGAGTGTCCACGGCCAGTGAGGCAAGTCGGGGGAGAAGGGGACCAGTGGGGAGGCGTCTGTGGGGAGACAGATGGATGATACCCCAACCCGACCTCAGCAAGGACTCTGCCCTGGGGACACCTGTGAACCCAGGAGCAGTGCCCACACTGACCCTCCGAGTTCACTGACCCATCTCTTTGTCTCTTTTAACAACTTGGGGGGACCTGCCCCACACGCCTGCTGCAGCCCTCCCCCCGCAGCCTGGCCTCTGGGACCCGGAGGCTCTGGGAATCAGTGTAAAGGGTTTTGTCCAGTGGGAAGGGTTAGGATTGGGGTTAAGGTTAAGATTAGGGTTAGGGTTAGGGTTACAGTTGGGTTAGGGTTAAGGTTAGGGTTAGGGTTAGGGTTAGAGTTGGGGTTGGGGTTAGGGTTAGGGTTGGTGTTAGGGTTGAGGTTAGGGTTAGTGTTGGGGTTAGGGTTAGGGTTGGTTTTAGGGTTAGGGAACGAGTTAGGGTTGGGATTAGGGTTGGGGTTAGGATAAGAGTTGGTGTTAGGATTAGGGCACGTGTTAGGGCTGTGGTTATGGGCCTGGGTAGGGGTAGGGTTATGGTTATGGTTGGGGTTAGGGTTAAGGTTAGGGTTGTGGTTGTGGGTAGGGGTAGGGGTAGGGTTAGAGTTATGGTTACGGTTGGGGTTAGGGTTAAGGTTATGGTTGGGGTTGGGGTTGGCGTTAGGGTTAGGGTTGGTTTTAGGGTTGATATTAGGGTTAGTCTTGGGGTTAGGTTTAGGGTTGAGGTTAGGGATAGGATTAGGGTTAGGGAATGGGCTAGATTTTGGATTGGGGTTTGTGTTAGGGTTAGGGCATGGGTTAGGGTTGGGATTAGGGTTGGGGTTAAGGGTAGGGTTAGGATAATGGTTGTTGTTGGTGTTAGGTTTGGGGCGTATATTAGGGTTGTGGTTGTGGGTAGGCTTAGGGTTAGGGTTGGTGTTGGGGTTGAGGTTAGGGTTGGGGTTGGGATTAGGGTTAGGGTTAGGGCACAGGTTGGGGTTGGGGTTAGGGCACAGGTTGGGGTTGGGGTTAGCACATGTGTTAGGGTTGGGTTTGGAGTTGGGGTTTGAGGTTAGAGTTCGGGGTAGGGGTAGGTGCAGGTGCCTGAAGATCATCTTGGCGAAGCTGATGGTTCTCCCAAGGGTGACTCCTGTTGACATAAGAAGGCAGCCCAGCCCAGCTGATGTGTCTCAGTGGTTGGGCATCGACCTATGAACCATGAGGTCAAGGTTTGATTCATGGTCAGGGCACATGCCCAGGTTTTGGGCTCAGTTTCCAGTGTGAGGCATGTAGGCGACACCCAATCAATGATTCTCTCTCATCACAGATGTTTTCATCTCTCTCTCCCTCCGCGCTCCTCTCTGAAATCAACAAGAATCTTCATTATAATAAAAGCCTAAGCGACCATTACAGCGGAATGAACAGAACGACCAGTTGCTATTCCGGGCACTGACCACTAGGGGGCAGGTTCTCAATGCAGGAGCTGCCGAGCTGCAGTGACGTGGCAGCAGTGGTTCTTGGGTGACAAACCCCAGAACCAGAGACGAGGGAGCCCAATTCCTCACGGGGCTGCGCGATTCCACCTTCGGCCCTGGGTTATGTCGTTGCTGGGGCACTGTTGGCCCCGAATCTGGTCTACTGCACACGTGCGTTTGCGTTCCACCCCCTGTAGACAGCAACTTTGCAGAGTGCCCTCTCGCACTCTGGGACCCCTCCTTGGATGGCAGAGAGCCAGTTGCAGCCCGATCCCCACAGGCCAGGACGCGGGACCCCGCCTGCTGCAGGGACCCCGCTCACTCTACAGATGCCGGGGAGTGGCCGCGGGAGGTTGGCTCCAGGGCGTGTCCTGCTGTCTCGCCCAGTCCCGCCCTCATGGCCACCTCCTGGTTAATTTCCTTTCAGTGTGCACGAATTTCGTGTGCCGGGCCTCCAATACGAAGATAAAAAAGGACGGCAACCCCGTTCATGCTTCCCGGCCCCCGGCTGAGCCGAGACACGGAGGGGCACGTTGGGCTTCTGGGTGCACCCTGTCCTGGGGCCCCTCAGTCCGCTGCCTGGACACTCGCAGGGCAGCTCCTGCTGGGAGTCACAGCCCCTGTGGGAGCTGCCAGGCCCGAATGCCCCCAGCACACGGATCGGTCTGCCCTGGGACCCCTCATGCCCTGGGCTCTCCCCTCGGCAGAGAAATCAGAGGCTGGGCTGAGCTGTAACTTGTGAGTGGACACGTTTCAGCAGCGTTTTTCCAGATCAGATGTTCCACTGACTGCCTCCCCCTGGTTCCATGGCATCAGAGCCCCCCAGGCCTGGGCTTGGGCCATGGACACGTCCAGATGGGCCGTGTGCATGGAGGCCTCCATCTGACCAGGCGCGGCCAAGCACCCGGCAAATGGACAGGCAACATATGGCCGGGGCGGACGCAGGTTTACGGCCGTGTTACGAGCTCTGTGATGCACGGGGCCCTCACAGGGACATGCGTGTTGCTCATGCGTGTGGTGGACGATCTTTGGGGCTGAGTGATAACAGCTCCTGAGAATCTCGGATCAAGTTAATTCTTAAACAAAACAGCCAGTGCCACAAGCGTGAAGTCACTGTTCTTTCCCACCCGGGCTTGGGTTTCTGTCAGCGAGCACGGCGGCTGGGGCGGAGTGCGTGACACAGATCAGGAGCTGGAGGGCCGCTCTGTGCGGAGGGAAGCCTGGGCCCTAAACCCCTGCATCAGGAGGAGGAAGGGTGAGGGAGGGCACGGAGGGCGGAGCGAGATGGGCAGCCAGGGTGCCACCCCCCAGGTACAGGTTCTGCCTCGGCTGCTGACACCCTTGGGTCCCAGAGCAGTAGAGGGAGGACACGGGTGAACGGGCTGTGGAATGATTTCAGAGTCTTAAGGTGAGGTTCAGGGGGTGGTGCCTCCTGCTTGGGGTCAGCATCAGAAGAGAAGGCAGAGGCGATTCTGCAGCCAGAACTGCACCAAGGCGGGTGCAGGGGTGGAGCTGGTGGGGCCCCTGGAGAGACACAGCCCAGGAGCACCCGCGAGATGGCTCTGATCTGCACTCGTCATGGTCCTCCAGAGAAACAGAGTGATGGGGTGTCTGTATCTGCACCCGTGTCTGTAAATCTGTCTACATCTCTATCCATCCATCATCTATCTGTCTACAGTGCACCTATCTATCAGCTATCCATCTATAACTATCCATATCCATCCATCCATCCATCATATATCTGTCTACAGTACACCTATCTATCAGTTATCCATCTATAACTTTCCATATCCATCCATCTATCATCTATCTGTCTACAGTACACCTATGTATCAGCTATCCATCTATAACTACCCATATCTATCTATCCATCATCTGTCTATAATACACCTATCTATCAGCTATCCATCTATAACTATCCATATCTATCTATCATCTATCTATCTATCTCTATCATCTATCACCTATCTGTCTATATCTATTAATATATCATCTTTCTAAAGCTATCCATATCTATCATCTATCTATCTATATCTATCTATCTATCTATCTATCTATCTATCTATCTATCTATCTGTCTATATCTATATCTATATGTATCTATCATCTAGCTATCACCTATTTGTATCTATTTATATATCTATCTATCTCTATCATCTATCTATCTATAGCTGTCACCTGTCTGTCTACCTATCATCCATTCATCCATCCATCCATTCATCCATCTCTCTGCAGATTGGTTGTAAGGACTGGCTCATGAGCTTGTGGGGCTGGCAAGTCTGACCCTGCAGGGAAGCTGGCAGCAGAGATGCAGGGAGCCATGGTGGTGCAGCCTTGAGGGCAGAATCCCTCTTCCCTGGGGGACCTAAGCCTTCAGCTGCTGGGGAGAGGCCCACCCACATTGCGGGTCATCTGCTCCTCGCAGAGGCACGGATTACATGGAAATGCTCTCCTGGCTGCATCTGGACTAGCGTTCTACCGAGCACCGAATCCCAGGCCCAGTCGAGTGGACCCATGAAATGACCCACCACAGGGTCTCAGGACTGCAGTGGCGTGCCCTCCGCGTGCCCAGGAAGTGCAAATGCGGCCAATCCCTACTCCTTCCTTCACAGCCCCGTCCAGTGTGAACGGACAGCGGGCCTGGCTGGGCAGTTCCACCGGTAGCAACAACAGCGGCGGCTTTTCCCCAGCTCAGCGCCTGGAATGGTCTCCATGAAGCCAGGGCATCTGCCCGGGGGCTCCCTGTCAGCTACGCCCCTTGTCCCGTGGTCATCCATCCGGATGGCAAAGGACCAGGGGCTCTTCCCACTCAGCCACGGTCACGGCCAGGGCCCAGTCTCACTACGGCCTCCGACCACGGGTCCCGGCCACATCACCCTGCTGGGGGGACCCTGAGTCCCAGGGAGTGTGGCCTTGGTTACCAGACGGTAATTGGCAAATTCCCAGAGAACCAGGCATCTCTTTCCTCGGTGTCCTGAGCACTGAGCCGGTCACGGCTGTCGCTGGTGAGGGATTTGAGAGAAACGTCACGGCCCCGCTGGCGGGCGCCCGGGGGTCTCCGTGGCTGGGGCTGCGCTTGGCGGAGAAGCGGGCTTTCAGGGAACAGCTCCCTGCGGCTCAGCAATGAGAGGCCCCCTCGTCTCCGTCCCGCTCACTTCGCAAAGGTGAACCCAGGCGGGATCTAGAGCTCACGCAGCGCAGGCGTGGGGCCTGGTGGCCGGGGCGTCCTTGCTTTGTCCCGCGAACACGGGCTGTGCCCTGGACGATGGTCCCGGCCGCGCCGGCCCAGCCATCAATCCTGCCAGCGCTCCGCGGAGAACAGCTCCCAGCGAATCTTCTCCGCATGACGGGGCCGGCGGGTCATCTCCGCCATCACGGGCACGGGCCTGTGACAAACGGCCGCCGGATCCACGGGAAACGGCCTCGAGCAGTTAATGCTGAGCAGGGAGGAAGCCCAAGGTCCCAGCGCGGGCGTGGCGGGAGCGCAGGCAAGGACTCGGGTGTCACGCCTTCGCCCGCGTGTCATTGCGCGGACAGAGCGGGGAGGGGTGTGAGTGCGTGTCTGCAGTGTGTGCACGTGCCTCCCAGGTGTGCTAGGTGTACATGCGTGTGGCCTCGCAGAACGAAGCAGGAGTGTGTGTAGGGGCTTCTGTGAGGCACCCGGATGGGGTGTCAGCTTCAGGCTCAGGGGCACCCCCTTCCTCGCAGACGCTCGGCGCAGGGCTGTGCGGGTCAGTCTCCTAGCTCCTCTGCGTAGGAGCCAGGGGGGTGGGGGGTGGGGATGCTACTTAGCTTTGTTTTTTTCTTTTTAAATATATTTTTATTGCTTTCAGAGAGGAAGGGAGGGGGAGAGAGAGAGAAACATCCATGATGAGAGAGAATCATGGATCGGCTGCCTCCTGCACGCTCCCTACTAGGGATGGAGCCCGCAACCCAGGCCTGTGCCCTGACCGGGATTCGAACTGTGACCTCCTGGTTCACAGGTCCACACTCAACCGCTGAGCCCCGCCAGCCGGGCGATGTGACTCCACTTTGAAGTGAGGGGTGCTGTGAACGTGTGACTCGGGGTGGCTCCGAGCTGCCTCTGCTTGGCTGGGGGGGACCCACTGCCGCATAGACGTGGTCCCCATTCCAGATGCCAACAAGTCAGCCTGGGGGAGGCTCTCTCGTGGGGGACGGCGCGGAGCCCTCACGCCTTCCAGGAGCTTCCCGGTCGGCACGGAGGTCGCTCACTTGCCCACAAGAGAGTCCAGAAACGCGTCAGGTCATGTGGAGCGGGGCCACCAGCAGCACCGGGTGCTGGAGCCGAGGTGGGGCCAGGAGCTGCTTGGCCGCCGAGGGGGCTGCCGTCCCGAGCCCCGGGGTCGAGGGGCGGAAACGCGTGGTCCCTCAAGAAGGCGAGGTGGCCCCGTGAGGAGTGAGTGGGTGAACGGTGAGAACGGGCCGCTGGGCGGGGCGGGGTGCTGTCGCCCACACTGGCTCCCTGTCGCAGCTCAGCTGAGTCCTCCAGGGGCGCCTCGCCCTCCGCTCTCAGGCAGGGCTGCACCCCCCCACCCCCACCCTGTCTGTGGCGGAATCCACCGGCCTCCACCGCCCGGACCCAGCGCTCCCGTCGCTCCTGCATTGTGTGGACAGGAACAGAGCCCGGCCTTTGTTGTCTGTCCCCCACGGCGTCTCTCTGTTCCCACGGCAGCATGGATTACCGTCTAAAAGCGTTCACCGAGGACAAAGGCAGAGTTTGTTTTCTGCCCAAGCCCCACGGGAGATGCTCGGGGCCGGAGCCGTGCAGAGCGAGCGATGGCTGATGACAAAGACGCTGAAAATAGAAGGCGCGCCCGCTCGGACGCTGTGTTCCCTCCTGGGGTGCCGCTGTGCTCTCACGGGGAGGCGCTGTTTATTTTACAAACCCCGGCATCCTCTTGCGTGCGGTCGGTGGGACTGTGCTGTCGGGGAGGCAGGGCCGAGGACAGTGCGGGAGGCGGCTGCGGGACCAGGCCCCGTGGCAGGACACCCGAGTCGCAGCCTCCGCGGGTGTCGGAATCCACCAGAAATATTGGCCTCACTGTTGGCCTTGGAGCCGTGGTTAAAGGAGAGACAGAGGCCCTCCTGCTCACATGCCAACCGCACCTGCTCCCCTGCTTCACCACTGCGTCCCGGGACCCCCGTAATGAGAGGCGTAAATCCGCCTGCAGCCACAGGCAAGTGGCCTCAGTGAGACCGGGATGGGCCTCAGACTCGCGCCTGCCCTGGGAGGGAGGGAGGGAGGCGATGGGTGGGGCATCCACAGAGCAACAGCGAGAACCTAGAGAGAACATGGACCCCGCAGTTCGTGTGGTACATGTGTTTCCCTAAACACGCTTCCCATCCAGTGCTCGGGGGGTGTCTCCACCACAGCGTGGATGCCTGGGCCCAGCCCCTCCTGTGCAGAGTGGGGGGGCCTCCTGTGCAGAGTGGGGGGGCCTCCTGTACAGAGTGGGGGCCTCCTGTGCAGAGTGGGGGTGTCTCCATGATTCTCTGCCCACGGCCCTGGGCGATGCTGTGCGGACGGGGGCACAGGGGGTTCTGGCCTGAGGAGTCCAGTTCAGATGCATGGTCAGCATGCTCACGCCTAATTGGGCCTGAAGCTGAGGAGGTTCTATGGAGGCCTGTCTTTAATGTGGGGGAAGGAAGGAAGGAAAGAGGGAAGGAGGGAGGGAGGAAGGAAGAGAGGGAAGGAAGGAGGGAGGGAAGGAGGGAGGGAAGGAGGGAGGGAAGGAGGGAGGGGCGAGGGAGGGAGGGAAGGAGGGGGAAGGAGGGGGAGAAGGAGGGAGGGAAGGAGGGAGGGAAGGAGGGAGGGAAGGAGGGAGGGAGGAGGGAGGGAAGGAGGGAGGGAAGGAGGGAGGGAAGGAAGGAGGGAAGGAGGGAGGGGGAGCGAGGGAGGGAGGAAAGGAGGAAGGGAGTGGGGGAGGGAGAGGGGAGGGAGGGAGGGAGGCAGCAGGGGCCTCGGGGTGCACACCTTATGGAGGGGAGGAAATCGGGGAGGCCTGGAGGGGGCAGATGGACTTCCGGGCAACACGCTGCTGTTGGGCTCCGATGCCATCCGGGCTCAGAGGAAGACGAGGGACAGGTTTCGTCACCTCTCTTCCTGGATGTGGGTCACATTCTCCTGACATGTCCCCTCCGTCCACGGGACAGCCGGCTGCTTTGCCCTGCGTCTCCATCGGAATGCCTTATTTTGCGCTTGACTTTAGGGTAAGAACAAGGGACGCAGGCACACTTTTCTATAAATCACCCCCAGTCTTGTTGCGGGGGGACTAATTACGCCAACACCCCCGTCTCTTCCTCTGCATCTGTCAGCGACGCGGGTGCTGGGGGACGGGACGCAGATGACAGGGACACTGAGGGCCTCGTCTCTCCCCGCGCAAGGCCATCGATCTTCCCGATGGAACGAGGCAGGCGATGTCACCCGTCCAGAAGGGACGGGATGAGAAATGTGCTGCTGGGACCGCTGATTAGTGCGCATTTGCATACACGGCCACTCTGTTTGTACCCATCACGCCCGCCTCTCAGGCTCGGGCTGCGCGCACCTCGCTGCTGAGTTTCCGTCCAAGAAGCAACAACATTGGAGGCGGTTGCAGAATGAGCCACAGGCCTGGCTGTGGGCGCAGAGCGGGGTTCAGTGGGAGTTTTAAATCATAAAATCGCCCTGGCCAGTGTTGCTCAGTGGATAGAGCGTTGGTCTGCAGACTGAAGGGTCCCAGGTTCGATTCCGGTCAAGGGCACAGGCCAGGGTTGCGGGCTCGATTCCCAGTGGGGGCCGTGCAGGAGGCAGCTGATCCACGATTCCCTCTCATCACTGGTGTTTCTCTCTCTCTACCCCTCTCCCTTCCTCTCTGACATCAATAAAATATAGACAGTAAAATAAATAAAGCTGACACGCCCTGTTCCAGGGAGCATAGGAAAATGCAGCAAGCATCGGTTTCCTCTTGTTCATCGTCACATGGCTTTCTCGGATGCCAACTGGGGAGAAAGGAGTGAGAGGGACCCGGAGGCTGAGGGAGCAAGGGGTGAGAGCTCTCCGGGCGGCCCCTGCCAGCAGCATCCAGGCCTGGTTAGCCGTGGAAATGTCCAGCCCCCCTTCGGGCTACAGAATCGGAGACTCTGAGGTGGGGCCAGGGCCGTGGGCCACAGAGCCGTCCAGGTGGCTCTGGTGCAAGTGCCGGGTGAGACCCCACCAGTGGGACGCGGGGGAACGATGGTGGCCGAGTCAGTTCCTTGTGGACGGCAGGTTCCCATGGAGACCGGTGCGTGGAGAGCGAGGCCACACGCTGAAAACGGAACTCCTCTCCTGCCGGTGAGCACAGCCCAGAGCATTGTGGGAAAGTCTGGAAAAGCCCACCTGTTTCCCATGGGGAACAAGGAAGATGTGACGAGCACTTACTCCGTGCCCGGCGCCGTGGCACGCGACGGGAAACACGGCGAAACAGCGGGTACTCAGAGAGAAGACCTCTCCTCCTGGGGTCCCACCTGCCGCCTGGTGCAGTCCCTGACATCGTGATCACGGGACTCGCTGACAAGCAGAGGCCGAGCACCCCTCCGGCGGGGACCGTCTGGCATGTGATGCATTGCTGCTCTTTGTCAATGACATCACACTCATGATTACACCCGCCCTCGATGTTCAGACAGCGACAGTGAGGGATGGGGAGGTACCGGGAGTCTGTCTGCTGCTGAGCAGTCGGTTCTGGCATAAAACATACTTGATGTTGCCTTGCGGGCTCGCGTGGAATGCATGAGGGGCGTGAACGGGAAGACGAAAGAACAGAGGCTGGAGTGGTGAACAGGGGCCCCCCACGTGTCCCTGCGGTGGGGGTCGGGGCGGCAGCAGGAAGGCACTCAGGTGAAGCCGCGGAATGTGCTCGGGGCAGATCATCCCTGAGGACGGCTGCTCCAGGCTCACAGCGGAAGTGCATGGATGCAGAGAGATGCAACTGGCCACACACGAGAATAAACGCAAGTGGATCCAAGACTTACATCTGAGCCGTGAAACCATGAGAATCCTTGAAGGAGACGCAGGCAGGAAGACCTCCGACATCCCCCGTGGCAGTAGCTGTTGTCGCTCTGTCTCCTAGGGCAAGGGATATAGGGGGAGCCCCGGCGGCGTGGCTCAGTGGTGGAGCGTCAACCTATGAACCAGGAGGTCATGGTTTGATCCCCGGTCAGGGCACATGCCTGGGTTGTGGGCTAGGTCCCAGGTGGGCGTGTGTGGGAGGCAGTGATCGATGATTCACTCTCATCATTGATGTCTCTGTCTCCCTCTCCCTTCCTCTACGAAAGGGAGGAACGAGGCAGGCGATGTCGATGGAACGAGGCAGGCGATGTCACCTGTCCAGAAGGGACGGGATGAAAAATGTGCTGCTGGGACCGCTGATTAGTGTGCATTTGCATACGTGGCCGGCCATTTGTACCCATCACGCCTGCCTCTCAGGCTCGGTCCTTATTTAAAGAAAATAATAAAGAGAATTGACTCCCCTCCCACCGAACCTCAGGAAGGAATCACACGGATGCACCATGAGGAGAAGAAAAATGGCCCCAGGAGAGAAGGTGAGGTGCCAGGGGGGTGGTGAGGAGTCAAGTGGGGAAACTCACAGGCTGCTCTCTGCACCCCACAGCCCGGAGCAGTGTCTGCCCACAGTCAGTGCTCCATTGTTTCTCACCAGGAGAACCATTTGCACAAAATAATAGCATTTCTCATTCACGCGAGTTTATAAAAGGCAAAGCTAAAATTCTGGTGCGAGCATCAACGTCAGAAAAGGCATGGATTTAAGGCTCGCTCACTGGTAAAGGCGGCTGGGATGCTCCCTCCGACCGTGTTAAGTCTGTGGTGAATTTCCCAGGAAAACCACCAAGGGAGGAGAACGAGTGTGTACATTCTGAGCCGGAAGAGAGGGAACGGAAACAGGAGGTGACAGCACAGACAGCATGCTCTGGCACGCCAGGTGCCGCCTAAAATGTTACATGTAGTAAGTATGTAATCCTTGCCGTTTCACTGATGCAGGTTAGTGTCGCTCTCTTTGCAGATGAGGGTACGGAGGGGTTGAGTGACTTGTCCAAAGTCACACATCTTGAAAAAAATAAAATAAACTCAAAGGATGGAGGGGCAGGAAAGGAGGGGAGTATAATAAAAAAAGGACAAACTACAGAAAGTAAGATGGTGGGAACAAATGCTGAGTGTCTGTGACCACAACAAATATAAATGGACTAAATTTGACAATGCAAGACATACATTATGAGATTCAACTTTTAGAGAGATACTCAAACATGCCTACTAGGTGTATCGGTTAATCATGCGGATTTTTTTCAATAGTTGGAGTTACACATATGTTGATCTAAATGCATTTGATATGTGTGCTGTTTTGTTGTATTGATAATAAGCTTCAAAACTTCCTATGTCAAATTTGTGAAGGTGTTAACATCATAGATATTTTTATGCTTAAAAACGTTGAATTTCGTGCCAAAAAAAGAGCATTTGCAGGAAGTTTTAATTCATTACTTTATTTTGAAGAAAAGTGCTGCTGAATACTTCGGGAAGCTTATGGTGAACATGCTCCATCTCAAGATACTTGTGAACGCTGGTTTAAATGCTTTTATTTATTTATCTTTTATTTTTTTTAATATGTTTTACTGATTTTTTACAGAGAGGAAGGGAGAGGGATAGAGACTTAGAAACATCGATGAGAGAGAAACATCGATGAGCTGCCTTCTGCATACCCCCTACTGGGGATGTGCCCACAACCAAGGTACATGCCCTTGACCGGAATCGAACCTGGGACCCTTCAGTCCGCAGGCCGATGCTCTATCCACCGAGCCAAACCGGTTAGGGCTTAAACGCTTTAAAAGTGATGATTTCGATGTGAAGGCAAAGAACGTCCAGGTCAACCGAAAAAGTTTGAAGACCAACAATTACAAGCATTATTGGATGAAGATGCGTGTCAAACTCAAAAACAACTTGCAGAAAGATTAAACGTTGCTCAGCAAACAATTTCCGATCACTTACAAGCAATGGGAAAGATTTTAAAGGAAGGAAAATGGGTGCCACATCAACTGAACGAAAGACAAATGGAAAACCGAAAAGTCATCAGTAAAATGTTACTTCAACGGCATGAAAGAAAGTCTTTTTTGCATTGAATTGTGACTGGCGATAAAAAGTGGATTTATTTGGAGAATCCCAAAGGCACAAAATCATGGGTTGATCCAGGTCAACCATCAACATCGACTCCAAGGCCAAATCGCTTTGGAAAGAAGACAGTGCTCTGCGTTTGGGGGGATCAGGAAGGTGTGGTGTATTAGGAGCTTCTAAAACCAGGTGAAACGGTTAATACTGATCACTACCGACAACAAATAATCAATTCGAGCCACACTATGATCGTGAAATGACCAGAATGGGCCAGAAGACACAGCAATGTAACTTTGCTTCATGATGACGCACCATCACACACTTCAAAACAAGTTAAAGACACGTTAAAAGATCTTGCCTGGGAAGTATTAACCCACCCGCCATATTCACCAGACCTTGCTCCTTCAGATTACCACTTATTCCGATTGATGGCACACGCACTGTCTGAGCAGCCCTTCAAAACGTACGAAGAAGTGGAAAATTGGGTTTCTGAATGGTCTGCCTCAAAACAAGACAAGTTCTATTGGGACGGTATCCACAAGTTACCTGAAAGATGGGGAAATGTGTAGCTAGTGATGGACATCACTTTGAATAAAGCACTTTTGATGTTTCTCTTGAAATTATCATGTTTTCTTTGATTGCAAAATCCGCATTAGTAACCAATACACTTAGTATAAGAAACCCACTTAAAAGCGAGGTCATGCATTTGGATATAAAGGGATGAAAAAAAGGTCACACTATGCAATTAAGAACCCCTAGAATTGTTTGGTAGCTTTACTGGTATCAGACAAAAATAGCCCATGAGACGAACAATTTGCAGACAGAACTCGAGCCTCCAAGTTGTCAATTTCCCGGGAGGATACAACAATTTCGATTTGTATTCGCCTGATAAGATTACCTCACAACATAGAAAGCAAAGGCTGATGGAATTACAGAGACATGGATGAGCCCACACACTACGGGGAGATGCCTATCCCCCCGCCTCACGTAGGGAGCGAGCACGCGGAATGCCTGAGGCGTGAAGAACTGAATAGCATCATTGGCACGTATGACATCTGGAGCTTGTGGAGGAGGCTGTATCCAACAAGGGGAATGAGCACTCCCCCCTCCCCGCCCCCTTTTAACCCTCCACCGGAGGAAATGCTTAGAGAGAGGGAGGGAGAGAGAGAGAAGCATCGAGTGGTTTGCCTTGCATATGACCCCTGACCCCACACAAGGTGTTGAACCCACACCCCAGGCCTGGTGCCCTGACTGGGAATTGAACCGGCAACCTTTCGGTGAGCCACCCCGGCCAGGCCGAGTGGGCGCTTTCTTCACATGCAAACAGAAAATTTACAAAAACCGGTCCTGCCGGTGGGAAGCCCAGGTGCCTCTCTCTGTCACACGTGTGTGGATGGCATGTGCGACGTCACAGCTCTCTGGTAACCACGTCCTGAACCCAACCGAGGGCCAGGCTGGGCCCCGCATGAGGCCCCTCGCGCTGCCCCGCGTGTGGGAAACTGAGGGTCTGCAGGCAGTGACGGGGAGGGTGGCAGCCGCTGGCAGGCACTGTGTCCCCCGTGCATGTGCCAGGCATGGAGCACGGCGTGGGTATCTCACTCACACCGCGTCCCAGCTCTGCCCGGGGCGGCATTGCCGTCTGCACCGGGAGGGTGGGCTCAGGAGCACGGGCGTTGTCTGCCCCCGTCAGCGCTGTTCCGGGCCTCAGGGCGGGCCTTGGGAAAGCATGGGCTCCTTTCCTTTCTTCCATGAGTAAAGGGGGGCGGGGTGCCCCTCCCGGGGCCGCCTGGACACGCGGGTCTCACAGGCTGTTCAGGCTGATGCCCGGCTGAGGGGGCGGTGAAGCGGCTAAGGCAACGTGCGGCCCCTTCCCCGCTTGGGGCTTCCAAAGCGAAGGAGGTGGGGTGTGGAGGGAAAGGCGGGAATGTCAGCAAGAGTCGTCTGGCCCGGCCGGCGGGGCTCAGGGGCTGAGCGTCAACCGATGAACTAGGAGGTCATGGTCCAATTCCCGGTCGAGGCAGATGCCTGGGTTGCGGGCTCGGTCCCCAGCGTGGGGCGTGCAGGAGGCAGCCGGTCCAAGCTTCTCTCTCATCACCGATGTTTCTCTCTCTCCCTCTCCCTTCCTCTCTGGAATCAATTAAACTCTATTTAAAACAATAAAGGGTCGTGTTCACGGAAGGCCGAGACATGGCTGCCTCCTGGACGCCTGAGCAGCTTTGAGGAGCAGGGGGTTGGGAGGTGGGGGCAGTGCCCTCGGAACCACACAGTCTGGCCACTGTAGCCACTGAGGCCGTTCACTGAAGAGCCCCTGTTGGGAGGCAGCGGCGAGCTGGGCCAGGGCCCTGGGCTGCTCACAGGCTGGGGTTGGGGTGAGGCTGTCTAACGGAGAGGCTGGGACTTGAACTCGGGTCTGTAGAACCATGGAGCCCACTGAACCTTCAGCCGCCCCCGTCTTTCCCCATCCCCCTGACACATGGTATTGTGCTCCCTAACTGGCCCACGGGCCCCTGCAAACGCCCCTGAGCCATGGCCCTCCTGGGTGGGGCGGCCCCTGCACCCCCAAAGCCCAGCTGAATGTCCCTCACAGGCTGTCCCCACACTGGGAAGCCCTGGTCCCCCGCTGAGACCACAGCAGGACTGTGGGTCACTCCCTTGGCGCGTCCACCCCTGCGCAGGGACCAGGGGCCACAGCCTGGCTGATCGGGGGGGGGGGGAAGAGGGACGTCCACCTGCAGGAGGCTCTGCAAAGGGAGCGGGCGACTTCAGAGCAGAGAATGCGTGTCATCACACGACCTGCTTATCCCCGCGGTTACTGCCGGTGACACCGACAGGCTGACAGCAGGGCCCGAGAAGGGCAGGGAGGGCGCCTCCCGTCCAAAGCCGTATCGACCCGAGCCATTATGACGGCCTGGAGCGCGGGCTCGGGCAGCGGTGCATTAGTGATGTCCCCAAGGAAAATGGGTCTATGACAGATTCATCCTGGCAGCTTTCATTTCTGATTTCCGTTCCGTGTGACACGGAACCGCTACACAGAGTCAAACAGAGCAGGAGATGGGACAGGAGGCTCAGTGCCAGGTATCGATCTCCTGCCGAAGAGAGGAAGAGTCTATTTAATGTAAGTAAACGGTGACCGCGCTGTTGACATGGCGTCCTGCCACTGGCGCTGGGGTTGCGTCCCGGGGCTCCCGGCGACCCAGGCGGGCTGAGGCCTTTCTCTGCCTGGGGGCGGGGGGCGGTGCGGAGGCCCGGGGTGAGTGTGTGGGTTGCCCCGGGCTGTGCTACGGTTCTTAGGATTTGGTATCTTGTGTCGTTATTCTAATGACAAGGGTGCGGCTGGGGATGCCCTGTCCCAGGTCCGCCTGGGGACCGTCCCGGCTGGTTCCCTGCTACAGAGGAAGCGTCGCAGCTAAGGCAGGAGGAAGGTCCTTCCCCGTTTGGGATTTTCCAGAATGGAAGGAGGCATGGATGTGGAGTGAAAGGTGGGAATGTCAGCCAGAGGCATCTTCACGGTTGGCCGAGTGTTGGCGCCTCCTGAGATGCCTCTTCCGCGTGTCAGGGCCTGAGGATCGCTGTGCTCCTTGGCAGAAGCGAAGCAGAGTCTCATGCCCAACTCTCAGCGGGTTAGGGGACCAGGGGCCTGGCCCCGTCACTACCTCCAACTGGGGGCTCTCTGGTGAATGGCTACGTGTGGTGCGGTTTGGGGTTTGGAGGCCTCATCTCCCACCCCACCCCTTCCTCCTCTGTGGATGGTGGATGGATGGTGGACGGTGGATGGATGGTGGATGGTGGATGGTGGTGGATGGTGGATGGATGGATGGATGGATGGATGGATGGATGGTGGATGGATGGTGGGTGGGTGGATGGATGGATGGATGGATGGTGGATGGATGGTGGATGGTGGATGGATGGATGGTGGATGGTGAATGGATGGATGGTGGATGGTGAATGGATGGATGGTGGATGGTGGATGGTGGATGGTGGATGATGGATGGATGGATGGTGGATGGATGATGGATGGATGGTGGATGGATGATGGATGGTGGATGGTGGGTGGATAGATGGATGGATGGTGGATGGTGGATGGATGGATGGTGGATGGATGATGGATGGTGGATGGTGGGTGGATAGATGGATGGATGGTGGATGGTGGATGGTGGATGGATGGATGGTGGATGGTGGATGGATGGTGGATGGTGGATGGATGGATGGTGGATGGTGGATGATGGATGGATGGATGGTGGATGGATGATGGATGGTGGATGGTGGGTGGATAGATGGATGGATGGTGGATCGTGGATGGATGGATGGTGGATGGATGATGGATGGTGGATGGTGGGTGGATAGATGGATGGATGGTGGATGGTGGATGGATGGATGGTGGATGGTGGATGGATGAATGGTGGATGGATGGTTGGATGGTGGATGGATGGATGGATGGATGGTGGATGGATGGTGGGTGGGTGGATGGATGGATGGATGGATGGATGGATGGTGGATGGATGGTGGGTGGGTGGATGGATGGATGGATGGATGGTGGATGGATGGATGGTGGATGGTGGATGGATGGATGGTGGATAGTGGATGGATGGATGGTGTATGGTGTATGGTGGATGGTGGATGGATGGGTGGTGGATGGTGGATGGATGGATGGTGGATGGATGGATGGTGGATGGATGGATGGATGGATGGATGGATGGTGGATGGATGGATGGTGGATGGTGGATGGATGGATGGATGGTGGATAGTGGATGGATGGATGGTGTATGGTGTATGGTGGATGGTGGATGGATGGGTGGTGGATGGTGGATGGATGGATGGTGGATGGATGGATGGTGGATGGATGGATGGATGGTGGATGGATGGATGGATGGATGGATGGTGGATGGATGGATGGATGGTGGATGGATGGTGGGTGGGTGGATGGATGGATGGATGGATGGATGGTGGATGGATGGTGTGTGGTGGATGGTGGATGGTGGATGGATGGATGGATGGATGGTGGATGGATGATGGATGGTGGATGGTGGGTGGATAGATGGATGGATGGTGGATGGTGGATGGATGGATGGTGGATGGTGGATGGATGGATGGTGGATGGTGGATGGATGGATGGTGGACAGATGGATTTTTTAATGGTTTAATAGGCAGGGTAACTTGGTTCCAGGTGTGTGGAGGGCAAAGAGGCCCTTGTCCTTGCCTTGGGGTGTGTCTGGACCCTGGGAGGAGGTTGGTGAGGAGCTGGGGTGATGGGTCTGTGTGTGCTGAGCTCAGTCTGGAGGGACGGGTTTGGATGGCCGCCCCCAGGAGTTTTCTCTGACAGCTGTAACCAGTTCCTGCAGATGAGCGGCTTACCCAGCACTCATGTATTTTCTCACAGCTCGGGGGTCATGAGTCCAACGTGGGTCTCGCTGGCTTATAACCAAGGAGGCGGCAGGGCCGGTGCCTCCTGGAGGCTGCGGGGCAGGGGGGCGGGGGGTCCCATTCTGTGGTCAGGCTTGACGTCCCGCTGCCTCGCTGCTGTCAGCTGGTCTCTGTCCCCAACTCCTGGGAGCCACGCTCATTCCTTGACTCTTGGTCCCCTGTGGTCTGAATTGTGTCCGAATCGAGCTCTGCTGGGATCATGGGAGCCGTTCGGCTGGGAGAAGCGAGTAGAGGAAGAGGCACTCTGCGCCGTCTGGTCGGAAACGGAGGGGCAGTCGGTACTGGTACCCCACGCCCCTGGGCCCCGAGACTCCGGGAGCAGCAGACCCGCTCTGGAAGCAATTGCAGGTGCCCCGGGTGCCCCACGAGCCTGGTGTGGCGTCTGCGCCCCTCCCAGCGCCCACACGCGGACAGTCGGGACTCTGCCGGCAGACGGGGAGCAGGGGGAGCCGTGCCCATGCCTGCCCCGCTTGCGCTGGCTCGGCCTTTGCCCTCTAATTGCTCATCTATTTAGCCAAGTGATGGGGAACGTGGGGCTGTGTCAGTGGCATGTGAGGGGCAGCCCACCTTCACTCGAGGGATCTGGGAGCGACGGCCATCATGCGGGAGTAAAACGAGGCCGACAAAAGCAACACAGAAATTTGTGTGTGAAAACCCCATCCTCACGGTTCCCTTCGCGCCTCATGTTTGAGGGCGGAATCTGGGAGGATCTTAATCAGTGCAGACACGTGGCTGCCGATGGTGACACCCGCAGCTTCCTGCCTGGGAGGGCCTTCCCTGGGCGGGGCGGGTCCAGGAGCTGGAAGGAGGAGAAGCAGGAAGCGGGGGTGAAAGGTGAGTCACCCAGACAATGACCGGAGGGGACGCTTTGTAGCCTTTGCGTGTCTTCCCGGCTGTTCACCGGAAATGAACACAAAACGGTGTCGGATGCAGCTGTGATTGAACAACAGGACAATGAGAATAAATAAATAAAAGCAATATGCAACGGCTTGCAAGCCTTGCCATCAATTTTTTAAAAATCAGGTAAGAGGCTCCCCAAATTTTCAACACGCTCCCCAAATTTATAACAGCGCCTGCACTCTGTCCCCAGCGCCTGTACTCTGTCCCCAGCGCCTGCACTCTGTCCCCAGCACCTGTGCTCTGTCCCCAGCGCCTGTGCTCTGTCCCCAGCGCCTGTACTCTGTCCCCAGCGCCTACACTCTGTCCCCAGCGCCTGTACTCTGTCCCCAGCACCTGCACTCTGTCCCCAGCGCCTGCACTCTGTCCCCAGCGCCTGTGCTCTGTCCCCAGCACCTGCGCTCTGTCCCCAGCACCTGCACTCTGTCCCCAGCACCTGTGCTCTGTCCCCAGCACCTGTGCTCTGTCCCCAGCGCCTGTACTCTGTCCCCAGCGCCTGTGCTCTGTCCCCAGCACCTGCGCTCTGTCCCCAGCACCTGCGCTCTGTCCCCAGTACCTGTGCTCTGTCCCCAGCACCTGCGCCTGCGCTCTGTCCCCAGCACCTGCACTCTGTCCCCAGCACCTGTGCTCTGTCCCCAGCGCCTGTGCTCTGTCCCCAGCGCCTGTGCTCTGTCCCCAGCACCTGCGCTCTGTCCCCAGCACCTGTGCTCTGTCCCCAGCACCTGTGCTCTGTCCCCAGCGCCTGTGCTCTGTCCCCAGCACCTGCGCTCTGTCCCCAGCACCTGTGCTCTGTCCCCAGCACCTGTGCTTTGTCCCCAGCGCCCCCAGGTCCGCACATACAGCACAAATCCCCGCGGGCCACACCTCCCTGCCTGCGGACCCACAACTCTCCTAATCAGTGACCGTGGGGTTACAACCCCAACCCCTGCTCGGGCAGAAGGACGTTCACCCCAATTCTGCAGAGAAGTGTGTTCACCCAGTGTGTGGGGAGGACGCCCGGTTTGGAGTGTCTGTGTGTTTCAGGGACCGTGCCCCGGGCAGCTGGCACGCACGGGCTGAGGCTCTCAGTGAGGCGCGGGGCATCCCTCGGTGGGAAGTCCAGGGTCCATGGAGGATGCCCCGGCATCACAGCTGCTTCCTACCGGCCACGGAGGGCCCTGGCCCGAGTCCCAGTGTCCGGAGCCTGCGGGCTGGGCCGTCCTGCGAGCATTGGGCTCTTCGTTATGCCCTGCGTTTTCTCGATTATTCTCCCAATTACGCGCCGTCTCGCCGCTGATTCCCTGGCTAAATGAGCTGCTATTTCTCTCCTGCACTGAGGCTTGGAGTCATCTTTCTGAGTCACATGTTCTGCGGCTCTGAAGGGAAGCTTAATGTGCATCCGTTACAGCGAGCCTCAGTTCGCCCTAAATCACGGGGCAGCCGGTTCGGGAAGCGCGTGAGCGGCCTCCCCGGCTCGGCCCTCCTTTACCCACGCAAGCGCTGCAGAGGCGCAAACCCCATCACAAGTCCTGGGAGGGGTGCGGGGGGTGGGGGGAGGCAATGCTTCTCAAGAATTGCAGAGTCATTTCAAACCGATGGGAGCTGATTGCACGTCTCGCCCTCCATTTGACCTTCAGCGCGTGCCCTCCCCAGTCCACCCGCCTGGCCTCGGCCTCCGTGGGCATCGCCGTCCCTCTCACCCCACGGAGAAGGCGGTGACCTCGGGGCCCGGTCGGTGAGATGCCCGTGGTTTTCATCCCGTCGGGGCCTCAGCCCAGCCCGGGACGTACACGCCCTGATGCAGGCTCGCACCCGGCGTGCCACCAAAGGCACCTTCTCCGAGGGGCTGGGCTCCCCACGGCCACACAGGCAGGTCCACCCCCAGCTCTGCTCCCGGCAGCTGCAGCTGCTCCCTGGGGACTCCAGACCCACAGGGCCCCTCACTTCAGCCTGTGGCCCTCCCCTCCCCTCCCCCACCCAGCTCCTTCCACGTCGGAATGGGAGGCGGGGCCGTGGGCACAGGTGTTCTCTCTCCTGGCCATCGTCCCTGCCACGGACCGAATGCCCCCACACTCACAGGTCAAAGCCTGCCCCCCCCGTGGGAGGGTGGCGGGAGGCGGGGTCTGTGGGGGTGAGAGGTCCTGGGGTGAAGGCCTCCAGCTGGGATTGTGCCTTGACGGCAGGGACCCCGGAGCCCTCCTTCCTTCCACGGCGCTCGGGGTCCTCACCAGACACGGATGTCCCGAGCCTCGACCTTGGCGTCCGGCCCCCGGCTGTGAGGGGAGAGGTCTGTGTGAGGAGGTGGCCCCGCCCCTGGCTCTGCTCCAGCTGTGGAACCGTGGGACAGCTCCGACAGCCCCGGCCCCGAGGGTCGCAGGCAGGAGGGACTCTGGACCCGGGGCAGGTGACTGGGTGGGGGGCCTTGGAGAGATGCGAGGACACGTGGGGTGGCCTTTCCTGGAGGGGCCCAGCGGGGCACCGGGGCGTCAGGACGCTGGCGTACAGTGGTGGTCCCCCAGACCTGAGTCTGTGTCAGGTTCCCCGAGGGGACACAAAGCCAGGCTCCTTGTCCCGAAATGCAGACTCCGCGCTGACGGCGAAGGGCGGGTGCACTAGGTCAGCGACTCAGACCCGGGCCTGTGCTGGCAGCCGGGGCAGGTACTCGTGGTCGCCGGGACCAGGGCTCCCCTGGGGG
Source organism: Ia io (assembly GCA_025583905.1). Lineage (NCBI taxonomy): Eukaryota > Metazoa > Chordata > Mammalia > Chiroptera > Vespertilionidae > Ia > Ia io. The sequence continues at coordinate 2,098,928 of JAJQQW010000004.1, read as the reverse complement.
GCCTGCCTGTGCGGGGTGACCCTGTAGCTGAGGCCCAAGTCCTACAGTCGGGGCCCGCACCCCAGGGGCTCTGGGGGCCCCTGTGGTGGCTCGGAGCACCTTCCTTTCTGAAGGGAGAGGAGACCGAGTCTGTCTGCCCGGGGAAGCCAGCACAAACCCCCAGAGCAGGAGCCAGGAGGTCTCCCCTCGGGGGCAGCCCCCGTTAGCGACGTCCTGCAGGCTCATCGGAAACCAGCTGGTGGCCCAGATCACGGGACGCCTCGAGGTGGAAGACCAAGAACCTACTTGCCCGTCTCAGCGGCCAGTCCTCACTGCATTTCAAACGCAGCCTTGTCGCCCGGCCCGCGTGGCTCAGTGACTGAGCGTTGACCTGTGAACCAGGAGGCCAGGGTTCGATTCCCTGTCAGGGCACAGGCCCGGGTTGCGGGCTCGATCCCCAGTGTGGGGCGTGCAGGAGGCAGCCGATCCATGATTCCCTCTCATCACTGATGTTTCTCTCTCCCTCCCTCTCTGAAATCAATAAAAATACATTTAAAAATGAAGAAATAAAATGCCACCTTGTCCACGTGCTTTAGTCCTCACAGAAACCTGCTTTCGTCCTAACTCCACCGACAGGACCCTTAGTGAGATGTCTACCCAGTGCGGGGTGTGTCCCGGGCTGTGACTGCCTTGGGGCAGACAAGTCGGGAGCGGATCGCCCCGTCTCCATCCGCGTTGGAACCCTAATACAACCTTGTAGTTGACTGTCAGACCTCGGGGATCGCGGACGCAGAGGCAGCACCACCCCGAGATCCGGGAGCCCTTGGGACCAATCTTGAGAGTAAAGCAAGTTTTAGAAAAAGTTATTACCCTTGAGGCTGAAGCAGAAACATTCCCCTCCTCCCCCCCCCCCCCCCCGCCCCTCCTCTCCACGTTCCTTCTGGAACTCTCCGTGGAGAGGCCTCCTTCTGGAACTCTCCCGGGCAGCCCGATGCTGAGCTGGGGGACAGCTCATTTATTACCCGGTCCCCGGGAAGCAGTGACCAATGACTCTGTAGCTTGTGGTCCTTGGCTGGGGCTGAGACTCGGGCCGAGTCACCTCCAGACCATGGGGGGCCGGGGGCCGGCGGGGGGGACAGGGGGCCACACTGGCATGTAACACACGGTGCCCCCCGCTGCAGCGATGTTCCTAATTGCCATCCTCCCCAACCCCATTAAAAGTGTAATGAAGGCGATTACACAAAACTCCTCTATGTGGCCTGAATGAATGGATTTATTTAAGCCCTAATGGACTTGAGACTCTAGCCGCCGCGCTCGGGGCTGGAGCGGCTGATGGCGGTGCTGGTGGGAGCTGGGGACCGTGATGCCCGGCAGCCTGGTGCTGAGCCGGGGGACAGCTCATTTATTATCCGGTCCCCGGGAGGCAGTGACCAACGACTCCATCTGCTCCTCACTTCTCTTCCCAGACAGACAAATCCAGCCTTGGCCAGAGCCCCAGCATCAGGCCCCGCTGGGCTGCCCCACGGCTGTGTCCCAAATGCAGAGTCAGAAGGAGGGGCCTGGAGGGGATGGAGGGATGCCTGCAGCTTGGTGGCCGGGGATGGCTTGGTGGACCGGGGATGGCTTGGTGGCCGGGGATGGCCTGGTGGCCAGGGGATGGCTTGGTGGACCGGGGATGGCATGGTGGCCAGGGATGGCCTGGTGGCCGGGGGATGGCCTGGTGGCCGGGGGATGGCCTGGTGGCCGGGGGATGGCTTGGTGGCCGGGGACGGCTTGGTGGACCGGGGATGGCTTGGTGGTCGGCTTGGTGGCCGGGGGATGGCTTGGTGGCCGGGGGATGGCTTGGTGGCCGGGGGACGGCTTGGTGGCCGGGGGACGGCCTGGTGGCCGGGGCACGGCTTGGTGGCCGGGGGACGGCTTGGTGGCCGGGGGATGGCTTGGTGGCCAGGGACGGCTTGGTGGCCAGGGACGGCTTGGTGGCCAGGGTTGGCCTGGTGGCCGGGGGATGCCTGGTGCTCCCTTCCACAGGCGACGAGCTCTCGCCAGGGGCCACCCTGGGTGCCCACATGGCCGCCGGCGGGGCTGGTGCTGAGCACCTCCGGGAGCCCCCCATTTCCTCGTGCATGTCCCCCGCTTTTAGACTCGGATTTTTCCACATTCCCCAAGGCGCTCACATCTGCAGGTGCAGGCTCGGCCGGCCGTCCTGAGCGGACGTCTGTCCTTCAGCTCCGTGTCATAGGCATTTGGGCCCAAGATAATCACTGTCCTGCCTCTTTCTTCAGACCCCTCCCCCTGCCCGCCCCTCCACCTGGCCGGGGTGTCGCCCTGCCTCCCTGCCCAGGCGCGCCGTCCTTCCCATTTTCAGAGGCTGAGCTCTCTGCCTGCCTGTCGTCTGCGGGGCTGGGCACTCGCCGGGCGTCCGGGGGCACCCACAGAGGGGAACGCGCTGTTTGCCGGTGGGTACGTCACCAAGAGGAGTGGGGGCGGGATGTCTGGGCCCTGGGCTATCCCTGCAGTTAAGTGTGTCAAGAACTAATGTGTGTGCAGAAGGCCAAGGGCGAGAGAGCCTTCTTTGTACAGCCACATAGCATCCCACTGTGTGCGTGTACCACAGAGGGGCCTGGAGCGTCCCACTGTGTGCGTGTCCCACAGAGGGGCCTGTAGTGTCCCACTGTGTGTGTGTATCACAGAGGGGCCTGTAGTGTCCCACTGTGTGCGTGTCCCGCAGAGGGGCCTGTAAGTGTCCCACTGTGTGCGTGTACCGCAGAGGGGCCTGTAGTGTCCCACTGTGTGCGTGTACTACAGAGGGGCCTGGAGTGTCCCACTGTGTGCGTGTACTGCAGAGGGGCCTGGAGTGTCCCACTGTGTGCGTGTACCACAGAGGGGCCTGGAGTGTCCCACTGTGTGTGTGTATCACAGAGGGGCCTGTAGTGTCCCACTGTGTGCGTGTACTGCAGAGGGGCCTGGAGTGTCCCACTGTGTGCGTGTACTGCAGAGGGGCCTGGAGTGTCCCACTGTGTGCGTGTCCCACAGAGGGGCCTGGAGTGTCCCACTGTGTGCGTGTCCTGCAGAGGGGCCTAGAGTGTCCCACTGTGTGCGTGTCCCACAGAGGGGCCTGGAGGGCATTATGCTGAGTGAACTAAACCAGTCAGAGAATGACATGTCACATGATCCCACTCATATGTGGAGTGTAATGAACAAAATACACGGATGAACTAAATAGGTCCAGAGACACGGAAGCGTGGAACAGACTGTTAGGTCTCAGAGGGGAGGCGGGGGTCGGGGGTTGGAAGAGACCAACCGAAGACCCTGTATGTGTATGTGCATCACCATGGGCACAGGCAATAGGGTGCTGAAGGCCGGAGGGACTGAGGGGTCAATGGGGGAAAGAGGGAAATCTGTGATGCTTTCAACAATAAAATGAATTTTTTAAAAGTAAAAAGGCAGAAACTGAGGTCATCGGCGTCCAAAGGAGTCACATGGGATGCAGGTGGTGTCCGCACGGTCCCCTCACCGGGAAGGAGCCGCGTGGGCTGCCCCCGCCCATGGCTGCCGAGGCTGGGAAACACGGAGGCTGTGCTGCCACTCTCCTGTGACCTTGGGCAGGGGCAGCCTCCGCGGCTGTGATGGCGGCTGAGCGTTTTCCGCGTGTCCATATCCGTGGCTGCAAACGTGTCAATTTCTAACAATGTCTGACAATATGGTTGGCGAGCGAGAGTGCCGAGAGATGAGATCACGGTTTGGGGGGGGGGTGTGGGGCCCTGGGTTTGTACACACTCATCTGAATGAACAGTAAGTTTGTTGCCACTGTTCAATGCGCTTCCACAAACCGAGAGGTTGGCCCGCAACAAGGCGGAGCGCTGACGAATGCCCTTGCTCGTTGGACTTGGAAATGCGTGCGTCTGCCTGGGTCTGGGGAGCGAGCGCCCCGGGAGGCTGAGCCACCCGCACGGTTTCCAAGTGAAAAGCTCTAAATTGAAATCCAGGCCTCCGGGGACTGTGAGCACCAAAGAAAACCGCTGGACCCCAAAGGCGCCATTCCCACCGTAATGAGAATTTTAAGTGGCGTCTTTAAATCCCCGGAAAAGCCTTTCAGGAGTGTGTGCGCAAGTGACGGTGTCTGAAGTCCTTGCAAAGATGTCGTTACATTGGAGACAGACACCTCATCCCAATTCCACAGCCCGGGGACCCTTCTCCCAGCCCGGGGACCCAGGCGGGGGCTCTCCAGGTCCCCCAGCTGCTGCCAGAAGGGACGGGCGCACCGTGAGAGGGTGTCACGGCAGAGGACGGAGGGGATGCATCTGAGATTTTTTAAAAAATATCTTTATTGATTTCAGAGAGGAAGGGAGAGGGAGAGAGAGAGAGAAACATCAATGATGAGAGAGAATCACTGATCGGCTGCCTCCTGCACGTCCCCCACTGGGAATCAAGCCCGCAACCCAGGCATGTGCCCTTGACTGGAATCGAACCCGGGACCTTTCAGTCCGCAGGCTGATGCTCTATCCACTGAGCCACACCAGCTAGGGCTGCATCTGAGATCTGACCTTGTCTTCCAATGTATTTTCTTCGCCTGGCCACCAGGGGGAGCTGTCCCAGGTTTACCAGAAGCCCCTCCGACCTCGCCCACCTGAATGGGTCTTTCTAACACTGTCTGCGGAGTGTGCACCGGTGCAGGCCCCTCCGTGTCCCGGGCTGCATGTAGAATGGACGTCCACTGGTGGGGCCGCAGCGAGGCTGGAAGATGGCCTCCTCCCTGTGGTCACTCTGCGGGCATTGACTCAGGACGTGGGTGAGTCGCTGTGTGTCCCGGGCCAGGGAGGTTGTCCGGCAAGCGGGCCCCAAATATCCCGCCTCTGAGTGAAGGCCTTGAACTTGGCAGTGTGCGCATCCTCCCGACCCTCAATGAGATGACATTTCCCGAGGCCCAGGCGCTGGCGGTGACCCGCGTGGGCTCTGGGGACAGCGCTGCATTGTCGATGGGTCTGGCCTGACGCCAGTGACATGGACTTGCATCCGCGTGTCCTGGCCGTGGCCTCCCCTCGGCAGCATCCAGACAAGAGACGCAGTGTGTCCGGAGACAAGGGCGTGGCTTCCTCCAGCCCCGGAGGGAAGGGTTTCCGTCTGGGCTCGCTGCAGTCCTGCCTCCGGGGCTCTGACCCGCATGAGTCTCAGTTCTGAGCGGATGGCCTGGGGCAGGAGGGCATGTCCAGGGTACGTCAGAGCGTGGGCACTGGGACCTCATTGTGTGGGGACTGGGCTTGGCTGTTCCTGGGGCTGGTCTCTTTGCATCCTTAATGCTCTGAAGATCCTTCAGTGACATTCTGATGACATCGGTGGCAGAAGGGACTCAAATTGGATCTAAAATATTAGTAAGGCTGGGTTGCCTGGCTCAGTGGTTGACCACTGACCTATGAACCAGGAGGTCACAGTTCCATTTCCAATCAGGGCACAGGCCCGGGTTGCGGGCCTGATCCTCAGTGTGGGGCGTGCAGGAGGCAGCCGATCCATGACTCACTCTCATCACTGATGTTTCTCTCTCTCTCTCCCTCTGCCTTCCTCTCTGAAATCAATAAAAATATATTTTTAAAACTAATAAAAATAAAATATTAGAATAATAATTAAAGATTTAGATTTAGAATTGAGTGGGGTTGGTCCTTTCGGAGCGGTGACCGTGATGAGGGGACATGGAGCAGCGGGCCACGCGGGCTCCGTCGCGGGCTCTGGGACTCTGCCGTGCGGCCTTGGGTGAGTTAGTTAACTCCTCTCAGACTCAGCTTCCCAACTGAAACATGCAAGAAAGCACAGCAATGGTCTTATTGGGGTGTGGGAGGCCAGAAAATGCCCCCCAAGGTGTCCATGACTGAATCCCGAGGGCTCCCACATTTGCTAAAGAGTCTTTGCAGGTGTCATTACATTTAGGATCTTGAGATGAGATCATCCTGGACTCTGAATCCCATGACAAGTGTCCCTGTGACCGACATGCAGAGGAAGACAGACGGACAGACAGAGAAGGAAGGGAGTGGGGTGATGTGGCCACAAGCCAAGGACTTTGGGCAGCCACCAGACACTGGACAAGGCAGGAGAGACCCTCCCAGGAGTCTACAGAAGGCAGGCAGTCTTGTCCACACCTTGATTTTGCTTTTTTCCCTTTATTTTATTTTATTTTATTTAGAGAGAGAGAGTGGAAAGGAAGGGGAGATATATAGAGAGAAACATCAATTTGAGAGAAACACATCGATTGGTTGCCTCGTATGTGTTCAACCAGGGCCGGGGACCCAGCCTGCAACTGAGGTACTTGCTCGTGACCAGAATCGAACCCAGTCCGAGGGCCGATGCTCTATCCACTGAGCCAAACCAGCCAGGGCCACACCTTGACTTTGGACCTCTGACCTCCAGCACTGAGAGCATAAACGCCCAGTTTTGGGTAATCTGATAGAAGGGCCCCAGGAAGCTAACCCTGGCGTGATGAGGAATAAGTGATGGATGCATGTGAAATGCTCCGTGTTCATTGACCACAGAGCAGGGGCGCTGTGTCCATCCGGAGAGAGGGCAGCGTGGCCTTGGGTGTGGTGTGGGCTGTTGTGCTGTGGTTCCGTGTCTGCCTGGGAGAAGGGCCTCACCCCCCATGAGACGTTGCTGTGCGAAGATTTTACTGCTTGTCAGTCATTTAATCCCAGCCATCTCCTCTCGGATATTATTCCCATAAAATAAAGCGGAGGGAAAGCACAGTCCCCTCAGTTTGCGCCATGAATCACTGGTGAGTAAGCCAGCACACGCGAAGGCCTGCGCTCCGCCTGACACGGCGCTAATTTAATCTGTGATTTATCATCCGCGTCCCCACAAGCCCCCTCATTAATTCCTCAGGTGCTTATTGAGTGTTGACCGTGTGCTGGCCATCATTCTAGGCTTCAGGGATGGAACCTTGCACGCAACATACAGAACGGCAGGAGCCCTGCCCTCACAGAGTTAATTGTGCTGTCGAGAGAGGCAGTGGGAGCATAAAGGAGTAAAATAGTGCAATCCATTCGCTGGTAATGAAGGTGGAGTGGCCTCAGGAGAGCATGCCTGCTGACCAAGGTGCTGATGGTGAGCGAGCAAGGCCTGGGGGTGCCGGGGAAGAAGGTTCCAGAATGTGGAAGTCCTGGGGGAGGTGCGGAGAGTGCCAAGGTCCGTGTGCGGGGAGGTCCGACGGGGATGAGGTAAAAAGGAAGTGGGTAGGGTGGAGCCCCTGGGTTTTGATTCTAAGCTTCTTGGGAGCCAGCTGTAGGGTTTGGGCAGAAGGGAGCTCCAATCCAGCCATGTTGATGACATGTATGTGTGCCGTGTTGAACATGGGCTCCGTGTTGAAAGTGTGTGCTCTTCTATTGAATGTGTGTGCCATGTTGAATGTGTGTGCCATGTTGATGGCATGTCTTCAGTGTTGAATGTGTGTGCTGTGTTGAATGTGTGTGCAGTGTTGAGCGTGTGTGTTGTGTTGTTGAATGTATGTGCAGTGTTTAAGTGTATGCTGTGTTGATGGCATGTCTTCAGTGTTGAATGTGTGTGCTGTGTTGAATGTGTGTGCAGTGTTGAGCGTGTGTGTTGTGTTGTTGAATGTATGTGCAGTGTTTAAGTGTATGCTGTGTTGATGGCATGTCTTCAGTGTTGAATGTGTGTGCAGTGTTGAACGTGTGTGCGGTGTTGTTGAATGTGTGAGGTGTTGATGCCATGTCTTCAGTATTGAATGTGTGTGCTGTGGTGTTGAATGTGCGTGCCATGTCGATGCTATGTCTTCAGTGTTGAACCTGTGTGCTGTGTTGTTGAATGTGTGTGCGGTGTTGAATGTGTGTGCCATGTCGATGCCATGTCTTCAGTGTTGAGCGTGTGCTGTGTGGAGATCACACTGGAGGGAGGCGGGGCAGGGGCAGGACTGACAAGGGGCCTGTGGGTGCTGTACACCTGCTGCCACCCCCAGGGACAAACGTGGCCGAGGGTGAGGCCAGAGGCCAGGCGCCGCACTGACGGCTACGGCTAAACAGGGGCACCCAGGTTTCTTCTCAGCGAACCTGAGCGCTGTTCACGGTCCCGGTTTGGGTTGAGGAACAAAACCTTTCATGCTGACCGTGTGCCTGTGTTGGGCTCCTCCTGCCTCCCCCGCCGTCCACACCCACATTTCCCTGCGGCTGCAGTGCGTCCCCTGTACCAGCCTGTCCTTTCCCCGGCGACGCCACAGAAGGCGCAAGCCCCGGTTTCTTTCTCCTTTATGTCTCACATGCTCAAAGCAATGGCCGGCTCGTGACTTCTTATTTCCAACTCTGACCGACACACCAGACACACGCTCTCACATGCACACATGTGTGCGCGCGCCTCGGCATGTTCTGATTATTCGATTGCTTTTTGGTGGGTTTCGTCGGCAGACAGGCCCCGTTACTCCCTTCAGTTGATGAAGCTCCAGTTCGCCCCTCAGGTCGCCAACGCCGAGAGCAAAAGGCAAGACCCCCTTTCTGTAGGCTGTGCTCCTCTCCCGGTTCCGTTCTGCACGTGACACGTGTATCCCTGACATCCTTGTTTGGGGGAGAAGCATGGGTTTGGCTTTTATTGTAAACCATCAGATGTTTTATAGGCCTGCTAATGGTGTGTTTGGTGTGAAATTAATTGTCAAAGACTCTCCGAGAGTTTTAAATTAGATTCTCCCTGTTCTTCAAGGCTAACAACTGGTTCTGTTGTTGTCACTAATAGGAGGTTCTCACTGCTGCCTCTTTTTCCCCTCGACAACAAAATGATAAAACAAATCTTTGACTTATTTTAATGTGCTAATTGGGGGTTATTACAGCTCATTTTATTTACATTAAAATAAAAAGCAGCAATTCATTTTCCTTGCACAGAGAACGCAGAGAGAGTTTAATTGCCTCCTATGCCAACACGTATTTGCAAAGAGAAATGATATGGAAAACCAAGGGCCCAGGAACAGAGATGTGGGCAATGGGCTAAACAGAAGCATGGTTTCCAAAGCGGATTCTCGATGCCTGAACGCGTCCCTTCCGGATGGTGGCTTTGCTACGCGGCTCCGCATAGTTTGTGAGAGATAAATGCGGGGGAGGTGGGGGACCAGTGAGAGAAGCAAGTACAGGAGTGTTTATGTCGCCATCCCCAACGCTCCAGGGTGACTTGGTGGCACTAAGGATGCAGCCCAGGCGAGAGGTATTTTTTCATTTATTTAAATATTTTTTATTGCTTTCAGAGAGGAAGGGAGAGAGAGAGAAACGTCAATGATGAGAGAGAATCATCAACTGGCTGCCTCCTGTACGCCCCCCACTGGGGATCGAGCCCACAACCCGGGCACGTGCCCCGACCGGGAATCAAACCGTGACCTCCTGGTTCCTAGGTGGACGCTCAACCACTGAGCCACACCGGCTGGGCCTGGCTCCCCTTTTTATTGGAGCAAAGAATATTCTAGACAAACAGGCTTGGGCCTCAGCTCCTGTCCCCACTGCCTCCCCAGAAGCCTGGGATCTCCTGAGAACGGGACCCTGAGAGCCTATGATTCAGGGCTCCCCAGGGGGAGGGGGAGGGCGCCCCCCTGCCCCGGACACGCTCATTCCCAGAGGATTCTGCCTCCTTCTCAGGGGGCGAGGAGTCCCGAGGATGTCCTTTCAGGGCTGGGATCGGCGTGGCATATGTCCCGAGCCACCTGGTGGATGGGTCTGTGGCCGAGCCCAGTCCCCCATGAGTCCTTGGTTCTAGGGCAGCCAGGTCCTCCCACCTCCCAGACGTGAGGTAACAACGGACATGCTGAAAGTGACCTGGGACATCGACCGCACAGCCTCGGTGTCGCAGTCTCTCATTCTCCCCTCCTCCACAGGGAGGCTGGGGAGCAGGCCACGCAGCCAGGACCCTGCCTGCCCCTGCCTGCCCCTGCCTGCCCCTGCCTGCCCCTGCCTGCCTCTCCCTGCCCCTGGCTGCCTCTCCCTGCCTGCCCCTGCCTGCCCCTGCCTGCCCCTGCCTGCCTCTCCCTGCCCCTGCCTGGGCTGTGTATGTCTGGGTGTGTGTGTGTGTGTGTGTGCGCGCGCGTCTCTCTCTGTGTCTGTGTGTGTCTGTGTATGCATCTCTGTGTGTGTGCGTCTGTGTATGCGTCTGAGTGTGTGTGTGTGTGTGTGTGTGCATCTGTGTATCTGAGTGAGTGTGTGTGTATGCATCTCTGTGTGTGCGTGCGTCTGTATGTGTGTCTGTGTCTGAGTGTGTGTGTGTCTGTGTGTGTCTGAGTGTGTGTGCACACCAGCTCCTCTCCCATCCCCAACACAGGCCCGCAGGGTGCAGATCTGGGCTCCGGAGGGGGCACGGCACGTGTGGAGGAGGAAACAAGCAGGGGTTGAACAGGGCATGAACCACTGACCCTCGGACTACAAAAGCAGCTAATTAGACGCTGAGCAAACAGAGGGGCGGGTGGGGCCGGCTGCTGGCACAGGGCACCTCACTGCCACGGGGTGGGGGGGTGGTGTCCGTCCTGGAGGCTGTTTCATCCGTGACCCCAAGGCTGTCCTCAATCCTGCGTGTGGTGCTCGCGGGACAAGTGGGTGTGGGACTCAGACCTTGAGTTTAGGGTTTCTTCTGCCCCAGTCGGGGGGTAACTCTCCCACTGGCTGGTCACCCTGGTTGCCTCTGGCCCCACCCGCCTGCCTCCCACCTGGACCCCTACCCGCCTGCCTCCCACCCGAGCCCCACCCACCTGCCTCCCACCCGAGCCCCACCCGCCTGCCTCCCAGGCCTGCCTTCTCACAGGCTCTACGCTGTCTGCGGTCGGTTGCCCTGACGTCGCTGTGTCCCTCTTAAAGCCGAGCACTCAGTAGGCATCTGCAAAGACGTGTGACGTGTGCCCGAGGCCCACACTCTCGGAAAACAGAAGGTCCTGTGAGCACGGACGTTCCTGAGGGCACTGTGCTACAGAGCGGGGGGATGGGGGGGAGCGAGGGGGGCTGGGGGGAGTGAGGGGGTCCTGGGGGCGCCTGCATCCTTGGTGCAGCTGTGACCTGTAACCTGGGGAAGAACTCGGCCATGAACTCAGCCAGAGGCGACTCCCCATCTCTTCAGCCTCCGATGCCAGCGGGCGAGTGGTGCCCGGCCTCCCCGCCCGGACTTGGCGGCTGGGGAGGCACCCTCGGGGCCGGGGCCGTGGGTCCATGGACCCTGAGGAGGGAGCACAGCCGTGGCCTCGCTTCCGAAGCGGTGCCTCCCCGCCTCCAGGGGCCTGCCCTGCGGGGCACATCCTTCCTCATGGCCGGACCCAGGGTGATGGCGCCGCCAGGAGCCACGGAGGTTGCCGAGGGCAGAGCTCGGAGCCGGGCTGCACAGCTCCACCTTCAGCAGCGCCCACAGATGCGGCCGCACCGGAGCCACGCTCCCCGGGGCCGGGGAAGGAGAGCCGCCCCCCGTGGCCTCCCGCACGTGGCTCCGGCCCCGGAGGCAGCGGGAGGCATGTGCTCGCACGCACAGCTGTGCCCCCGCCAGAGCCCCATCGCCACGTGCTGCTCCCTCTCAGCTCCGCGGCTGTAACCAAGCCTTGACCGTGGCCATAATCACAGCTTTGGAAATCACCCGGGAACTTCCCCCTCCCACGGCTCTCCCGGCTGCGGTGTCTGTCTCTCCCTCGCCCCTGCCCTCCTGAACCGCACACGCCTCCCGGAGATGGACCCCAGGACCCCGGCCTGCGGCCCTCGGGGCTGGGACACAGGTTGGACGGGGACTGTTCCGGCTGAAGGTGCGCGCTTGGCCTAGAAAGGCATTCACGACGCCATCGCGGCTCACGTCCTGCCCTGAGCACGGGCCTCGTGAGGATGAGGACTAACAGCAGCAAAGGAAGGAGGAGGCGGCTCCTGAGCCTTCGGGTGCGGGGACAGGGGGCAGGCGGAGCAGCCGCCAGGCCGGCCTGCACTTCCAGGGTGTCCATCGCTTCTGTTTCCTGGCCTGGTCCCCCGGCTCCCCAGCTCCCCAGCCCCCTGGCCCTGGTCCCCCGGCCCCCCAGATCCCCAGCCCCCAGGCCCCCTGGCCCTGGTCCCCCAACCCTGGCCCCTTGGCCCTGGCCCCTCCACCATCCACCCCCTGGCCCACAGCCTCCTGGCCCACAGCCCCCTGGTCCCCCAGGGCTAAATGTTACCTCGGCATCGCCAGGCAGGGAGCAAATGTGCCCGCTCCCCAATGAGCTGCGGCTCCGCTCCCTCGGGAGAGAGTGCCAGCCGAGCAAAGGGGAACAGAACATTCCAGATCAAACCGAGACGGCCATTCTGCAAGAGGCTGGAACGATTCCACTTGTCTCCCTCTTCCCTGCAAGCCTCACCTTCGTCCTGAAGGTCTGTGAGAGCCACAGACAGCAAGTCAGACGGCCGTGCCCTGTGGGGGAGTCTGCATTCACGGCAGATGCCGGGGTTGAGCCCTGGACTCGCGCTCTACGCCCCGTGGGCCTCAGCTTCCTCATCGGCAAGCGGCCGGGTAATAGCCTCTCCCTGGAAAAGTGTGTGTGTCTGAGGGCCAAAGGCACATAGGACCTGGGCCTTACTGTTCTAGAGACGCCCCAAGGCCAGTGTGGGGTCGGGAGCTCACGGGCATCCCGGGCCGGGCTCAGTCCCCCTTCCCCTCCAGGGAACCATGCCTCTGGTCGAGTGGGCAAGGTCCCCTGCACCAGCAGAGCGGCCATGGAGAGAAGACGGGACGCACATATGCCGCCGATTCAGGAAACACGTATTACAGAAACCTTGGTGCAGATCAAGGAGAGCTTCCCGGAGGAGGCGGTCCTGCATGCGGTGTGCTACACGATGAGTTACTTATTCATATTGAGGATCTAAGAGCAACAAATGTCCGGGAGGCCCTGCTGTCAGCCCGGTCCTGGTTGCCAGGTGAAGGCAGGATGCCCAGGTAAATTTAATGTCAGATACATGACAAAGAATGTTTGGCATAAGGATCCCCCAAATCCTGCAAGGCAGATCCTTAGATAAATCATTTGTTGTTTATCCCAGGTCCAAACTCAGCTGGCAGCGGAATCTGTGTTTGCTGAACCTGGCAGCTCGCCGCCCTAGTGGCGGGCGTCGGTAGTGCGCCCTCTTCTTGGCCCTTCCCCCTTGCCTGCCCTCCCTCTCCTGGGGTCACAGGAAGCCACGCCCACTCAGCCTTTCTCTCAGGCCCACACTCCACCTGCATCTCCAGAGAAAGGAATGCTTCCCTTAAAAAGGGAACGTCTCCAAACATGAGGAAACACTGCACAGCCCTGCTCACCCCATCTCAGTGAAGGGCGCTCCCCACCCCCAACCGAGTCCCTGGACCTCCTTTGAATCCCTTTGCCGCCTTTAGAAGTCCCGGGGGAATTTCCCAAGACGTCTCGCCCTTCAGCATCAGCCTTTAAAGGGCACCGGACCCGCTCACGTCACCTGCACGCCGATGCGCACAAACGGTGACGAAGGCCTCGGCTCCGTGGCCACGAACCGTCCTTGTCGAGTAAAGCCCCGGAGGAGCCCGCAGGAGACCCCCCCCCCCCCGCGCCCCCCCCCCCCGGCTTGGCCAGTTTCCGCGGCAAGAACCCTCCTTGCTGGTGATGGACGAGTGAGCTCTTACAGAGTGAGCCAATTCTTCAAAAGGCTCCATGGAGAGAGACAAATCCCTCCACAGATGTTCTCCTGGGAGAGAGGCCAGACTCCGGCATCTGCTTGCAGAGAGGAGCCTGCACAGCTCCGTGGCGGGGTGGGGGGTCGCAGAGGGCTTGTCCCGAAGGACCAGGAGACCGGGCGGAGGAGAAACCAGCCTTCCTTACAGCAGGACGGCCAGGATGCTCAGGCTGCGCTGCGCTGAGTGTGCATGTGGACGTGTGTGCGCGCGTGTACGTGCACTGTGCGTCTCTGTGTGCGTGCACTGTGTGTGTGTGGACATGTGTGCACACGTACGTGTTGGCTTCTGGTTGATGTCGCTGTTCGTGTAGCACGCCTCACACACAGGAAGCCCCTGTTAGACGCAGAGCTGACGCCGCTCTGCTTCAGGCTCTGCGTCTCCAGGGACAACGTTCTGTCGGGACAGGTTCCAGCCGTTCCCAGCTGCCCAGGTGCCAGGCGGGGCTCGCGGCGCGGTTTCAGTTTAACTGGAAGTCACTCTTGAAGGGCAGCGTGACATGGGCTTGTCGTCGCCCACGCGTGTAACACGGCTGGCTCATGTCCAGCCCCGTGGCACCGAGTCTCGATCCCAAAGCCTCTGAGCACCACCCTGTGAGCCCGGGAAACGGGGGGTCGGGGGGGCTGCATCAGAGTCACCTGTGGCCCTGAGGATGGCCCCGCCCCGTGCCCCCACGCCTGGGTCAGGCCCCTGCGCGGCCCCTGCCTCTGTGTGCAGACCACCCCTCGGCCGACCGAGCACTCTGAGCAGTTTGCTGGTTGCTGGTTGAGGGGGGGACGCTGCTGTCCAGTCTTCCTCTCTTCCTCCCCGCACTGGCACCGCGCCCTGTGTCCTGTGCCCACATGCCCTGCCCGGTCCCCTCCCTTCCTGCCTCTGCAGGGAAAGGCTGGGGTTCTCTCAGGCGCTCAGGCCCCTCACAGTCCTGTCCTCAGAGGCACCTGGCCTGTCTGCCTCTCTCCTGACCTAACCATGTGTTAGCACCGTGGTCAGCAAACTGCGGCTCGCGAGCCACATGCGGCTCTTTGGCCCCTTGAGTGTGGCTCTTCCACAAAATACCACGGCCTGGGCGAGTCTATGTTGAAGAAGTGGCGTTGGAAGAAGTTTAAGTTTAAAAAATTTGGCTCTCAAAAGAAATGTCAATCGTTGTCCTGTTGACATTGGGCTCTGCTGACCAATGAGTTTGCCGACCACTGAGTTAGCAAGACCTGCGGCCGCGTGGGGAGACAGGCGGCCCGGCTTGTTCCTTTCCCGGCCCGCTTCCGAATGGCGGCGGTGCCCACGCGGGTTGGGGAGGGACGCCGAGGGCTGGGTGCCGCCTCCCAGGTGGGTCCCCTGTAACGGAGATGGCCCGGGAAGCAGTTCTCAGACGGTGATGTCGGCGCCCACGGCCGGATCCGGCCTCGGGTTTCTTTGGTCTGAGGGTCTAGAACTGCGTTCGGGTGCAGGAGGTGCTCAGTGAGCGGCGGGCGGATGCGGGGAGAGGCTGCTACACACAGAATGAATGAATGAATGAATGAATGAATGAATGAATGAATGAATGAGCGAATGAACAGATGGGTCCTGACAACACTCACACTGGCCTCTCACCATTCAGCCTCCAGGGCTCAGCACGTGCTTACCCAGCGCATGTTTGTTGACTGAATGAATGAATGAACTAATGAACGAATAGGCAGGTCCTGCCACCACGCACACTTGGCCCGGGAGCCTCAGGGTGTAGGACGGGCGTCCTCACTACGGCCCGCGGGCCACGTGCGGGTGTTTTTGCCGTTTTGTTTTTTTACTTCAAAATAAGATACGTGCAGTGTGCATAGGAATTTGTTCATAGTTTTTTTTAAACTATAGTCCGGCCCTCCAACGGTCTGAGGGACAGTGAACTGGCCCCCTGTTTAAAAAGTCTGAGGACCCCTGGTGTAGGAGAAGCCTCTTCTCCGTCCTCTCTGCGTGCTGGGGGTCATGGGGTCTTCATCTGGACTATTTGTCCTCTCTGAACCCCACTTCGAGCCGTTGCAGGCCTGGGGGCCGAGCTGGCTCCGAGGGGACACTTTCCTGGAAGGCCTCTCTCTTCCTCCCGCTCCTTTGGGAAGTTGCCCAGCAACCCCAGACCATCGTGCTGGACCGACCACGCGCCCCCGGCATTGACCCTGGCGCGTGCCGTCTGCAGGAAGTAATACCCCCCTCCAGGTCTGAGGCAGAACCCCGCAATGACAGTGGTGACGCTGTGACAATGGCTCTGGAGATGAGGCGCTTGCGCTGAATAGGCCTTCTGTCCATGCAAATGCCTGGCTAGCCCGCCAGCCTGTGACCTTGGCCGGCCCCGGGACCTTGGTGGCGGCTTCCCCTCCCCCGAGCTCATCATCTTCATACACAAAGCAGGGTCACCACACCGCCCGGGCGGACCGTTATGAGGAACAGGATGTAATGGCTCTAACTGTCTACCACGGCCCCCAGCGTGCAGTAGGAGCCCAGCAGATGGCTCTAATTAGTCTTTTCAAAAATATTTTTATTGATTTCAGAGAGGAAGGGAGAGGGAGAGAGAGAGAGAAACATCCATGATGAGAGAATCATGGATTGGCTGCCTCCTGCACGCCCCCTACTGGGGATCAAACCCACAACCTGAGCATGTGCCTTGACTGGGACCTGACCATGACCTCCTGGTTCATAGGTCAATGCTCAACCCCTGAGCCACGCTGGCCGGGCGCCCATTCGTCTTAGTAGGAGGCTGATGGGCTCTGTGCTCCACGTGGTACGGGGAAGGGGCTCGCCCCACCTTTTTCTCTTTAAGAGCATTTTTACTCTGAAGTCACCCGGGCTCACGAGGGGAGCTGGTTAGTGGTGATCCGCCCGGTCACTCAGTATCCACGCCCAAAGCTCATCTCCATGACGGTCTTGGAGCCGAATTACACCGCCCCCCCGCCCCCCCCCCCCAGCCCCGGGCCCAGCCCAGCCAGGGCAGGCCTCACCCTGCCCACTCCAGCTCATCTCTGTCTCCCCAGCACGTTCTGCTCTCTCCATAATGAGACGGAATTTCCACACAAAGACCGGAATGGAGGGATTTTCCTCGGCACAGGCACACCCTTTTGGCTTCTGAACCCTGACAGCTTCCGGAAACTCCACTGGGGAGGCGAGCTTCCTGGCAGCCAGAGTGAGAAAAGCCAGATGCACAAGCCCCTTTTCTGTCCCCTCCCTCCCGTCAGTCCCCAGCTCCAGGCCCCCCACAGGCAGGCTTCTCATCCTGAAAACATCACTTCAGGAGAGAAGGGTTTTCAGAACGCGAAAGGTGAGTCGTGCGCGGGCTGAGCGCTAACCAGCCATCTCTGATGGCGGCTGAAGGAAACAGCATTAATGAAGGAAAAGCAGGTAGGACAGGGGGGTGTCCAATGGGAAGGGCTGCACGGAGAAAAGGGGGCCTTGGAGACGTTCCTGGGGGTTAGCCCGGGACGAGGTGCCACTGCCCCTTGCTGCCGGTCTCATGGGGTCCCTTAGAGGCTGGGGGGGGGGGCGTGCTTGTGGGCAAAGGAGAGGGGAAGCGAATGGGTCGGGCGTGCTCCTTGGAGGGAGAGCTCGTGCTGGGTCCTCTGTCCTGAGAGTTCTCTCTCTCCTGCAGGTGGGACTCTTGGGGGAGCTCTCAGGGGAGGGTCTCTATAGAATATTCCTCAGCTTCCAGGGTCCTGGTCTCCACCGATGGTTCGGGGTCAGGGCCAGGGTCAATGCCAGGGTCAATGCGGCGGGTCCCGAGGCGGCCACGGCGCCACTTGTCTGTTTTGCTACTTTTCTGGGCCTGGAGCTGAAGTGCAGCTGAGGCCTCGATGTGTCTTCAGGGAGGAAAGGTCCAGGGTCCAAACTGTAGGACCAGGATGTGCTGGGGAGGGGTCACCCTGGGGGCGAGGTTCCTGGTTTCCCAGTTTTGCCCCTTGCTCCGAATCCGGGGCTTTCCACCTGGTGCGTTTCTGTACCTGCCCCATCGTCCTTGCTCTGGGGGGAATCTAACAAAATGGTCAAAGAGTTTTGTGATCGCCAAGCCAGCGTGGCTCAGTGGTTGAGCGTTGACCTATGACCCAGGAGGTCACGGTTCGATTCCCGGTCAGGGCACATGCCTGGGTTGTGGGCTCCATCCCCAGTGGGGGGAGTGCAGGAGGCAGCCGATGGATGATTCCCTCTCATCATTGATGTCTCTCTCTCTCTCTCTCTCTCTCTCCCTCTCTCCCTCTCTCTCTCTGAAATCAATGGAAATATATATTTTTTAAAAGGTTTCATGGTCCTCAATTCGATGTCATGAACAGCATGTTGAAGGCCACATACAGGGCAGCAGGACAGAGGGAGGGCACTCCGCCCGCACGGCCTGGGACACAGAGTGGAAGCCCGGAGCGGCTGGTTCTGAGGGGCAGAGGCAGTTGGTGGCCCTGCTCCCCACCCAGAGGGCGGCCGGGTGCCCACCCACAGCTCCTCCTCATTCCCCAGCCAGCCTGCGTCCCTGGAAGTTGCATTCACAGCTTTATTAGGCCAATTGCCTTCCATCCCCAAGCTCCTGGGAGCTGGCAGGAGGCCACCGCTCCGGGGTTCGTCGGCTTCCCAGCCTCCTCTGTGCTGTCTCAACGCCGGGAGTGGGAGGCCGGAGTCTGTGCGTGGGGACTCAGCCTCTTCCTGTGTCAGAGCGGGACTGGCTCACAGTAGGACCGCTGCTCACAGGTGTATGTCAAACCCCTCAGCTCCCTGGCCCTGCTGGGCAGCCACTGTTTGGAGGTGTGAGAATTCCACCCCCCAGGCCGCCTGTTGTGCCTGGTCCCGCCCTCCTGGCCCTCTGAGTGCCTAGGCAGCACAGTCTCTCCTTCCTCCCTGAGCCTGAGCCACCCAGAGCAGCAGGCTCCCGGCAAGACCTCCAGCGAGCGGCGGACCCCGAGCAGCAGGCCAGGCTCAGCCGACTCGGGTGCGGTCACCCAGCGGGAGAGAGGCCTCCCTGGTCCAAGCCAAGGTCACCCCGCTCAGCTCGGGGTCCTGCTGGCCGCCCGAGGGGCCTGTGCGGGTGGCCAGCAGGCCCCTTCTTTCTCTTTTCATTGTTTGTTTTTATGGATTTGAGAGAGAGAGAGAGGACGAGAGGAGCGTTAGTTTGTTGTTCCACTGATTTAGGCATCGTTGGTTGATCCTTGTATGTGCCCTGACCACGGATGGAACGCACCACCTTGGCGCATGGGGACGATGCTCTAACCAACGGAGCTACTCGACCAGGGCCCTTTCTCTCTCTCTTCCTCTCTCTTCTCTCCCCCCACCCTCCATCTTTCTTGTCTCTCTCTTTCTTCTCTCCTGTCTCTCTCCTCTATGGATAGGAGGCTCTGAATTGCTGCTTAGGCCGCGTTCCCTGGCGTCTCTTGTCCATAGCCGTCAAGTCCGTATCCAAATGCGCCTATAAAGACACCAGAGACGCCGTAATCCCTCTCTTTCCTCCATTTGTGGAAGCTGCGAGGCTCTGGGTGCACTTATAAAATAGCACGTCACTTCCCGACACTCAGGATGATTTGGAGCAGAAAATGGTTCCCCGATTTTTCTCCGGAGCTCGTCAATAAACCTGGCAGGCGTCCTGAGTTACAGCACAAACATGGGCTCTGTGGGCCCAGCCCTCGGCGTGGGGCTCGGAGGAGCCGCGTGTCTCCCGGAAGCCCTGGGCGCACGGAGTTCTGTCCGTGCCTGGGCACGTGCCAGCCTCACTCCGGTGACAAAAGGCAGCCACGAGGCTGCAAGAGAAGTAGGTGGCGTGTGTTTGTGAGAGCAAACAGTGAGGGGGGCATTTGAGTGGAGGGGCAGTCGCTCCCCCAAAGAGGCCAAGTGGGGGAGCAGAACGGATGGAGACAAGTGAAGATGCGGGTGTGGGGTGGGGTGGGGTGGGGTGGGGTGGGAGTAGGGTGGGGTGGGGAGTCGGCTGTATGTAAGGTTACTGTGAACGCACTGTAGTTCTGATAATGGTCTCAGCAGGGAGGGCACAGCTTGAGGGGATCGAACTCAAGAAGACTTGGAAACCGCCATCCCGTTCAACACCGCACTGTGCCCCCTGGGGGTCAAATGGTGCAAACGCTCAAGTACCTTTTTCTTTCTTCTTTTTTTAAAATCGATGTCAGAGCGGAAGGGAGAGGGGGAGAGAGAGAGAAACATCAATGATGAGAGAGAAACATGGACTGGCTGCCTCCTGCATACCCCACCCTGGGGATGGAGCCCGCAACCCGGGCATGTGCCCTGACTGGGAATTGAACTGTGACCTCCTGGTTCACGGGTCCACGCTCACCCACTGAGCCCCGCCGGCCGGGTTGAGCATCTTTCTCACCCTCGCCGTGGTCTGACCCGGACGCAGCCTAGGCAGCCCCGGTGCGGCGTGGCGCGGGGAGGTGGGGGGCGAAGGGGGAGGCCGGCGTGGACCCTCTCGGGAAGAGGCTCGCGGTTGTGGCTCAGCATTTAGAGTTGCTGCCACCACCAGGCAAGGAGGAGGAAGGCTCTGAGGTCTCACAGACAATGGGGTTCAGCAGAGAGTGGATTAAGGCAGTCTCAGAGAGGAGTGTTCTGGAAACTTCTGCACGTGTCCACTGGGAGAACAGATGGGAATATCTGGGGCAGCGTCCTTGGTCCTGGGGACAAGTGGAAAGAGCCCGAATGACCATCCCGGGGGAGCGGGTGGTCCGCATGCAGGGCTCGCGCCGGGG
Source organism: Ia io (assembly GCA_025583905.1). Taxonomy (NCBI): domain Eukaryota; kingdom Metazoa; phylum Chordata; class Mammalia; order Chiroptera; family Vespertilionidae; genus Ia; species Ia io. The sequence continues at coordinate 2,078,640 of JAJQQW010000004.1, read as the reverse complement.
AATGCTCCGCAGCCCGGGACACGGAAGGATGGCCAAGAGCCAGGGCCCACCGGGTTGGAGCTCCATAGCGTGCGCTCTGGATAACATCTTTTGTTTGTTTGTTTTTCAATCTTCACCCGAGGACATTTTCCCATTGATTTTCAGGGTTGTCTCCTGCACGGGGAGGAGCCTGCAACCATGCCCTTGACTGGACTCAAACCCAGGACCCTTTGGTCTGCAGGCCAAGCTCTATCCACTGAGCCACACCGGCCAGGGCTGCTAACGTTTTATAAACGGCATGCATGTCTTTCTGGAGGCTGATGTAAAGGATGGAAGATGAGGAACTAGAGCGGCTGAGGGACATGGTCTGCGTGTGTACAGTCTAAGCCGCAGTCAGGACTCTGTGCCTGGGCTGGGAAACCACAGCCCCGTGTGTGAGGGCGCCCAGGGCGCGCATGGACCCAGTGCCAGGGGGCGCCTGGACGGAATGCCCGCCTGCACTGTGCTTGCACAGGGTCGCACACCCCTCCCGCGCCCAGCGGCCTCGGCAGGAGGCTGTGCTCGGCTCTGTTGTGACCTAAGCCAATAACGGATGCTCCTCCTGAGCCCAGGCCCCTCTCAGCCGCAGGAGGGGGCTGGCTATACATGTTATTTGATAAACGATGTCAACTTTTAATAAAAACAGATGTCACAAACTTTTAAGTGCTTTCGTTCCTGGGCCCCGGGATTTGTTCCAATCTCATAATATTGTCAACTCCGGAAGGAAATTACTTTGTGTGAGATAAAGTGAGGCGCTGGAAGCGCATGGAGAATGGCCCTGATTGCTCGGGGACCAGCTGTGCAATGCGTCCGGCCCACAAAACCTCTGCAGGACGCTCGCCTTGACCAGGCCGACCTGGGCCTTTATTTTGCAATATTAGGGAGGCTTTTCTGGGCAAACACGTCCCAATGATTTATTCACGACACATCATGAAAAGTTGGCTTTTCACTGGCCCTAACCCCCTCTCCCCACCCCACCTGCCCACCTCCACACACACACTTCTTTTTCTTTTTTTTAATATTTTTTAAAATTCATTTCAGAGAGGACAGGAAACGGAGAGAGAGATAGAAACATCAGTGATGAGAGAGAATCATGGATCGACTGCCTCCTGCATGCCCCACACTAGGGATTGAGCCCACAACCCGGGCATGTGCCCTGACCGGGAATCCAACAGTGACCTCCCGGCTCTTAGGTCGATGCTCAGCCACTGAGCCACGCCGGCCGGGCCACACAGCTTGTAAATCTCTGCCTCCTCTAGACCAGCTGAGACCAACCTTATCCAAGAGGCTGAAGAGGGACGTGCTCTGTGTGGCTCGGCCCACGAGAGGGTCTGTGCGAGCAGGAGGCGTGGATTTGAATGGTGACTGAAGCTCACCTGCCTGCATGGCCCTGGGCCAGCCACGTTGCGTGTCCGAGCCTCAGTGTCACACCGTCAGAAGCCAGACCATGACGGTGCCTCCCCTGAGTTGATGGAAATGCCGGACGCGTCCTAAGGGGCCCAGGGGGTGCCTGCCCGAGGCCGCTGCCCGCAGTACCTGGCCTGGCAGCAGGTGCTGGGACCTGAAGACTTGCTGAGTGACAGCCGCCCGTCACCCTGATCCCTCAGGCCCAGCCACAGAGGGACCTTGCCACCGCCCAGGCGCTCCCCTCGCCCCGAGCAGCCAGCTCCCGCCCTTCTCCTTCGCCCCTGCTTTGTGCACAGGGGACACATTCTCTCACTGTCCTTCTGCTCCCTGCCTGGGCCCTGCACTGTCTCCTGGCAGGAACCATTCCTCTTCCGCGGCTGCATCTTTATAATCAAATGAAAAAGCTTTCCCGTGGGGTCTCTGCGCATAATTCCATTTTACAGAATCGTTTCCAGTGCCTGGTCTCTGCGTCATGGCCACGCTGCCATCCTGGCTCCATAGGAATGTGCGGGCACATGGGATGCGGATTTCTGCATAAACGGGGCATTGTCCATGTGGTTTTTATCTAACGTCTTTATCATAAACGTTTCCTCCACAGCATGCCCCTTCCCCCAGGTAACTCGGAGTGGGAGCATCCACGCCTGTCCGTGCTCCCCCGACCACACCTGTTCGTGCTCCCCGACCACACCTGTCCGTGCTCCCCGACCACACCTGTCTGTCCTCCCCGACCACACCTGTTCATGCTCCCCGACCACACCTGTCCATGCTCCCCAACCACACCTGTTCGTGCTCCCCGACCACACCTGTCCGTGCTCCCCAACCACACCTGTCCGTGCTCCCCCAACCACACCTGTTCGTGCTCCCCGACCACGCCTGTTCGTGCTCCCCGACCACGCCTGTTCGTGCTCCCCGACCACACCTGTCCGTGCTCCCCGACCACACCTGTTCGTGCTCCCCAACCACACCTGTCCGTGCTCCCCAACCACACCTGTCCGTGCTCCCCCGACCACACCTGTCTGTGCTCCCTGACCACACCTGTCCGTGCTCCCCGACCACACCTGTCCGTCCTCCCCGACCACACCTGTTCATGCTCCCCAACCACACCTGTCCATGCTCCCCCAACCACACCTGTTCGTGCTCCCCGACCACACCTGTCCGTGCTCCCCGACCACGCCTGTCCGTGCTCCCCAACGACACCTGTCCGTGCTCCCCGACCACACCTGTCCGTGCTCCCCGACCACGCCTGTTCGTGCTCCCCGACCACACCTGTCCGTGCTCCCCGACCACACCTGTCCGTCCTCCCCGACCACACCTGTTCATGCTCCCCAACCACACCTGTCCATGCTCCCCCGACCACACCTGTTCGTGCTCCCCGACCACACCTGTCTGTGCTCCCTGACCACACCTGTTCATGCTCCCCGACCACACCTGTCTGTGCTCCCCGACCACACCTGTTCATGCTCCCCGACCACACCTGTCCGTGCTCCCCCGACCACACCTGTCCGTGCTCCTCGACCACACCTGTCCGTGCTCCCCCGACCACACCTGTCCGTTCCCCCAACCACACCTGTTCATGCTCCCCAACCACACCTGTCTGTCCTCCCTGACCACACCTGTCCATGCTCCCTGACCACACCTGTCTGTGCTCCTCGACCACACCTGTCCGTGCTCCCCCGACCACACCTTTGCTCCTGTGGGCGCTGAGATACACCGTGCACCACAGCTCACTCTTAAATGCTGCCCTCGGCCCCACCCAGGCCTGTCCCCATGCAGCCCCCACACTCTCTGATGGGCCGCCCTCATTATTGTCCCCACTGTTCCCTGTGAAGAATCAGAGGCTCTAAGACATTAAGGAATGTGACCAAGTTCACAGTCAGGTTCAGACCCCGCAGGCAGTCGGAGGAGTTTCTCTGCTGTTGCTGATTTTGCAAACTGAGCTCATGTCATGCACCCTTCCCTGAATCCTGCTCTTTGCAAGTTACATGTTGTCAAAGCCCCTCTGTGCAGCCCAGCCTGCTGAGAGCTGCCTGCGGCTCCGACCACTGTCACCGGGTCTTCCCTCGTGTCCTGTGACCGGGTCTTCCCTTCCAGGTCTTTGTGCTGCACACAGCGCTGCTGGGATAAAAATAAATAAGTCGGGTACATTGCCCCAGGAAACAGTGCTTTATTCCTATAGGACAATTACTTCGAAAAATGTAAGTGATACCAGAACTGACCCCGAAGAAACAGCAAACCGGAACTGGTCGATGGACAGGAGAAGATGAGAAAGGCGGTGACCATGGCGTCATTCGCAGTGGAACCGGGATGACACGCGTCACGGTCAGGCTCTCGGGTTTGCAAAGGACGGGGCTCCTGGAATAACTGACTCCTTCCGGGGCAGAAGGAAGTGCGGGAAGCCATCCTCCTAACTTCCTGTCCGGCCCCTGAGGGCCTCATGCACATGGGCAAGGCGTGCCCTCGGGGAGGGCCCAGGCAGGAAGGACCCTGGCTGCAGACAGATGCGGGCGCCCTCCCTCCCTGGGTGTACCCGGCCCCTGGAAGGCAGGGCCTCGGCCCCTGGCCTTGCTGGGCACCTCTGTGTGCATCACCGAGCACCCAGCACCTCTGAACGGCGCCCCAACTCTGCAACCACAGAGCAAAACGCAGCAGCCGGATGGGCCCCCACGGGCCAGCCCCTCGGCCGGGCAGATGCGGCCGTCCCGACATCCCAGCGAGGCCACATCTGGCTGCAGGTCAAAGGAACAGCTTGCTTAGCCCAGTGGTCGGCAAACTCATTAGTCAGCAGAGCCAAATATCAACAGTACAACGATTGAAATTTCTTTTGAGAGCCAAATTTTTTAAACTTAAACTTCTTCTAACGCCACTTCTTCAAAACAGACTCGCCCAGGCCGTGATATTTTGTGGAAGAGCCACACTCAAGGGGCCAAAGAGCCGCATGTGGCTCGCGAGCCGCAGTTTGCCGACAACTTGCTTAGCCAATCCGCATCCCTTCCTCCCGAAGATGGAACTGGCCTGCCTTAAAGTTCATCAGCCTGTCCTTCCTCAGCACCTTGAGGGGACAGACACGGGAAGGTCCTAAGGAAGACATCCGGAAAGCATCCGGCCATCACAATAGTGAACATTCTGAGCAAAACACCAACAGAACTTCAACGTGACAAAGGTCCGTTCCTCCGGACAAGCCCGGACGCCCTGGGTGGCGAGCGGCTGAGTCGGTGTCGGTGAGAGTCGGACCAGAGAGAACACCGTTGCCGCCCCCACAGCTCACATTCCGGTGAAGTTTGAGAACGTGGTGCGAGGAAACACGTGAATTCAGAATCCAGAGGAGCTGAACGCCCTCCGCGCCCGGCCGACTGCGCTCCCGGGAGGCCTGCCAGGCTCCGGGGAAAAAGCGCCGTGTTCGGGGGAACGTGTGTTAGAAGCGCAGGGGCCCAGCCACGGGACAGCGGTGAGGGCTCTCCGGCTTACAGATAGCTTCGCTCGCAGAACGCGCCTCGCCCACAGCTCTGCGGGGATTCATTCATTTCCTCCTCCCCAGCCAGCTGGGGGCAGGCTCCGTTACCGCCCCGTTTCCAGACCAGGAAAGAGCAGGGACCGGGGACCGTCATGGGGGAGTCCCAGGGGACCCGGGCAGGTCACCCTAGACGCTGGCTGGGCCCCGGACCCACCAAATTCCACTGCCTTTCTCGCCCAACACAAATGGGAGAAGTCCATGTAAGCAGAGGATCTCTGTGCTAAAAACGGTCTCTCGTCATATTTATCTTCCTCACACACGGAGACACACACATACTTCTTTTACATAAAGCGTGAATGAGTACCAGAGTCATGTCACGCATGCTGAAGTTTCTCCATCCTCGCCCTCCCCTGTCCCCTCTCTCAGGCTGCTCCTCCACCTCTACCTCCCATGCTCACACGCCCCGCCCACCAGAACCTGTGTTTGTCGCTAGCCGTGTTGGTGGATGGCTGCCCGTGCCCGCACGTTGTCAGCATCACCACACAGCTGGGCACAGACACACCCACACTCCTGTCCACACGGTTTTCTAAAATGGGGTCTTTGTGTCACGCGTTTACTCTTCATCTCTGCCTCGCACGTCCTATTTATTTGTGTCATATGCCATTTTCATCCACTTGCCCCTTCTTGGAGTCATGAAGGGTTTTATTCTGGTGTTTGGCCACTTAGAATAAAGCTGCAGAGACTATCATTATGTGTAGTTAATAGATAGATAGATGATAGATAGATAGATAGTAGATAATAGATGATGGATGCATGGAAGATAGATAATAGATAGATAGATAATAGATAGATAGATAATAGATAGGTGATGGATGGATAGATGATAGGTAATGGTGATAGATAGAAAGATAGAAACATAGATAGATGATAGATAGATAGATAGATAGATAGATGATAGATAGATGATAGATAGATAATAGATACGTGATGGATAATGATAGATAGATAGATAGATAATAGATAGGTAGATAGGTAGATAATAGATAGGTGATGGATAATGATAGATAGATGATGGATGGATGATAGATGATAGATAATAGCTGATGGATAATGATAGATGATAGATAATAGATAGATGATAGATAGTCAGATATATAATAGATGATGGATGAATGGATGATAATGATTGATAGGTAGATTATGGATGGATGATAGATAAACGACAGATAAAAGAAAGATGATAGATGATGGATGGATGGATGGATAGATGATAGATAATAGATCGATAACATATATAAATATCTAGATATAGTATATATGAAACTTGTAGCTTTAGGTACCAGCTTTTGTATGTACATGACGGAACGGGATCTATGTTTATAGTTTTAATGACTGTTGTCAAACGCTTCCCGAACCAGCTGTCAACGTGTGCATTCCTCCAGAAACCTGAGCACACGCTCACGGGCACCTCGCCAGCAGCAGGTGCTAAACTTCTCCTTCTCTTCACGGCTGATGGCGGCAAAGAGGGATCTCATTGCACTTCACCTTGTCCTTCCCCGCCGCCCAGCGAGTGAGCAGTCTTCCCGCTCGGGGTTGTCTGGAACGGCTGCCCCAGCCGCCTGCTGCTCACGGCCCCTGCGTCCGGCTGCCTCCCTGCGGTTACCCGTGGCAGCCCCTCCCGCCCGCACTGCGAACGCTCCAGAAGCCTGTGTTTTATTTTCCATCGCCGCCCTCAGAAACGCTGCCTCTGATTTAACCGCGTCTGTTTCCTCTCGCAGCCTCTGGGTTTCTGGCTCCGGTTAAGGAATTCTCTCACCCGCGGCTCCATGGATGTGGCCGCTGCCTTGAACACACTCAGAGTTCCCATTTCATGTGGGGAGCGGGGGGTCGGCTTCGTTTTCTCCCAGAAAGACGGCCGGTGGCCTGAGCACCATTTACGAACCCCGGCTTCCCGGGGAGGGGCGTGCCCCACAGCGGGGTCTGCTCTGGTGGTGCCCCCGCCACGCCCCGCGAACAGTCGCCCGCAGTCTGTTCTGATGTTGGGTAAGGAGGCGCCTGTTCCTGGCTAGCCCAGCACCAGTTCTTCCCCAGGCACTGGAAGGTGATGTTTCCCTCATTTCCCAAACAACCCCCAGCCCACCCCAACCCCGCAACCAGCCGAACGAAGAAGCCAGAGCAGGGTCTCTCTGTCCGTCCGCCGAGCAAGCCCCGCAGCTTTCCTGTTCTGCATTTGCGGGAGGTGCTTGTTGCTAAAACAGAGAAACACGAGTCCGTTCTGTGCATGTCTCCCAGCCACCCCGCTGATCGGAGCGCTGCTCATTCCGTTCGTTTGCTTCGCCTCTTGGGGTTCCTGCTTGTGCAATCACTTCGGGAGCAGAGGGTGGTTTTATTTCTTCTCCTTGGGTTTGGTGCCGATTCTCCCTTCCGCCTCCGTCAGCGCCTTTCCTGCGAGGCCGGGCAGCGCTGGGAAGTCTCTTCGCTGCCAACTTGGGGTTCGACAGCTTGGAGATGTTTATTGCTGGGTTTTAGCAAGTAATTTCCATCGCATCCGAGCAGCTCTGCGTGGACCTGTTTACCGGGGCTCTCATTCCGAATGGCATCTGCGCTTTAATAAATTGCCTTTTCGGCATCACCGGTTTGGTGTGTGCGTGTTCCTCCCTTATTTTCCGATAGAATGCGTAAAACTGATAGATTTTATAGCGTCCAATCAGCCTTGCCTTGCTGGAACAAACTCATCGTGATTAATTAAAACAAAGTAACTGTGGGAACAGGAGAACGTGCCCGCGGATGTAGCTCGCTTTTACTTTGCTGCTTCCTGGGGTTGTTTGTTGTGTATGTTTACTTGCATAACTCATGTTGATGGGCAGGACCGGCCTGAGTCTTTCTGTTTTGACCTTGACCCGCTCTGAATCAAGTGCCACACTGGACTTTTCTCCTTCAATCTTTTTTTTTTTTAAATATATATTTTTATTGATTTCAGGAAGGAAGGGAGAGGGAGAGAGATAGAAACATCAGAGATGAGAGAGAATCATGGACAGGCTGCCTTCTGCACGCCCCACACTGGGGACTGAGCCTGCAACCCGGGCCTGTGCCCTGACCGGGAATTGAACCCTGAGCTCCTGGTTCATAGGTCGATGCTCAGCCACTGAGCCCCGCTGGCCGGGCTCTCCTTCAATCTCAAACCGCGTGTGATTTCTTGGACTTGTTAGTTCCGTGGTACTTTCCGCATTGTTTTCCTGGTCGGATGGGAGTGCTGCTGAGTTCTCTTCCCTTGTGTCTTCGGAAGTGGTCACGGATCCTTATAATGACGCCAGGGACCCTCGCCCCGCCTGGGTCCGTGCCTCAGAGCAATGGTGGGGACCACTTCCCATCAGGAGGGGCCTGTCCCTCCCACCCTCTGACCGTGTGCTGGCCTCCTCGCTTCCCTTGGCCAAGAGCGGGGCGGGGACGTGACCCGGCGCCGAGGACGTGGGACCTGGGGACTCGGTTCCCTTCTGCGTGCGGGGAGTTGCGGCTGTGCCCTTTGAGGCCCAGGGCCTCGCGAGAACCTCACAGGCCCTGGGAGCAGGTGGAGCGGAGAGACCCGTGGCGTCCCATCCCGCTGAGCCTGTCTCCCCACCTCTACCCAAGGCAGCCACGTGAGGGAGCCCAGGCCACCCAGGTAAGCGGGGGGGGGGGGGGGGGGGGGGGGGGGGGGACAGCCGTGGGGGCTGCTGAGGCCACTGCGCACCGGACGGTTGTCCTTCCTGCAGCAGCGGACACGGCGTCTCTCCACCACAGCTCCGGGCCCTCCTTCCCTGTTGCTGACAGCAGGCCACCTCCTTCCCCCCGACGGCGCTGCCCACCAGGCAGATGTGAAGTCAGGGCCGGTGGCTCCACGCCTCGTCCCCTCGGACCTGTGGAGGGAGCCGGGGACCCGGGCAAGCAGGTGCCCCAACCGACACGCAGGCAGCTTCTGTGCTTCAGGGATCTGCATGCGACACTGATCATACATGCTTCACACTCCCCGTCACCTCATCATCATGCACTTACATTTAACTCCCTGTGTGTATTTTCAGTAATGTCATATTTAAATATTCAAACCCCCATAGAGTCCCCGTGTCCAGGCATGTTGTGCGGAGTCCCCGTGTCCAGGCATGCTGGACGGAGTCCCCATGTCGAGGCATGTTGGGTGGAGTCCCCGTGTCCAGGCATGCTGGACGGAGTCCCCGTGTCGATGCATGTTGGGTGGAGTCCCCGTGTCCAGGCATGTTGGGTGGAGTCCCATGTCCAGGCATATTGGATGGAGTCCCCATGTCCAGGCATGTTGGACGGAGTCCCTGTGTCGAGGCATGTTGGGTGGAGTCCCCGTGTCGAGGCATGTTGGGTGGAGTCCCCATGTCGAGGGATGCTGGGTGGAGTCCCCATGTTGAGGCATGTTGGATGGAGTCCCCATGTTCAGGCATGTTGGATGGAGCTCCCGTGTCCTGGCATGTTGGATGGAGTCCCCGTGTCCTGGCATGTTGGGCAGACCGCACTGTCATGTTACTCACCCACCCAGTGTATCTTTCGTGTTCACTAGGTATGTTCCATCTCTGGGGATCCAGATCGTAAAAAGGCCCTTTTACCATCCGATCCTTCGTGTGTCTCCTTTACTCCCGAGCCTCCGCAGCGCGTATGGGCAGTCGGATGTCCGTCTCGGATCTCATCATCTCTGTCACGGAGGCGCAGGCCTTTGCCTGGCCTGGAGCGGTGCGCAGCCCGAGGCTGACCGTGCTGGGTCTGAGACCCCCCTTCTGAGCGTTACCTGGCGCCCTGTCTGTTACGATCTCTCTCCTCTGGTTGGAGGAAACGGACTGTTTCCAGCCTCATGGGGTTCCCCTCCACACATGCCAACGTGCATTCCGGCAAATATTTAGGGGACCCTCTGGAGATCCCTGTCTCTGTGCAGGGACCCCCTCGCTGGAGTCCGCCCCACTAATCCCAGCTGTCCCGGATCCTGGGAGCCCCCGCCTCTTCCTCCTCGAGAAAGTGAGCCTGCCCAGCCAGGCGTGGCTCAGGGGTTGAGCGTTGACCCAGGAACCAAGAGGTCACCAGTTCGATTCCTGGTCAGGGCACATGCCCAGGTTTTGGGCTTAATCCCCAGTAGGGGGCGTGCAGGAGGCAGCTGATCAATGATTCTCTCTCATCACTGATGTTTCTATCTCTCTTTCCCGCTCCCTCTCTGAAATCAATAAAAACATATTTTACAAATATTTTAAAAAGCCCTAGCCAGTTTGGCTCAGTGGCTAGAGCGTTGGTCTGTGGACTAAAGGGTCCCCGGTTTGATTCCAGTCAAGGACACGTACCTTGGTTGCAGGCTTCTCCCTGGCCCAGGCCCTGGTTAGGAGCCACCAATCGATTTGTTTCTCTCACATTGATGTTTCTCTGTCTTTCCCTCTCTTTTCTACTCTCTCTAAAATCAATAAAAAATATCCTTGGGTGAGGATTAAATATATATGTATATATATTTAAAACATATATATATTAGAGGCCTGGTGCACAAAATTCATGTATGGGTAGGGTTCCTAGGCCTGGCCAGCAATCAGGGCCAATCTTTGGGGCAACCGGCAGGGCGATTGGGGGTCCCCGCTGGCACCCGCCTTGGCTGGCTTAGGGCCTGCAGGCTGGGGGCAGCTCCTGTGTTGAGTGTCTGCCCCCTGGTGGTCAGGGCGTGTCATAGCGACTGGTCATTCCTCTGTCAGTCGATTTGCATATTAGGCTTTTATTATATAGGATATAATTGATTTTTTTTAAAAAAAGGAAAGTGCGGCTGCTGTGTTCTTTTTGGGTTGGCCCTCCCTGTGTTGAGAACTGGAAACGGCCTCCAGGTAGGATGCTGGGAATATCCCAGGTCACCTTCTTTGTGCCCAACCTCTCCAGGACACAGCTGTGTGCCTCGTTGCGTGGTATCCAACATCGCTGTGATCGTATATACGCACACATCGATTTTATCTCCTTAGTAACTGTCCATAGCAGCTTATTCTTAGAGGTTGGAAGTAGCAACCTCGTCTTGCCATTCTCCTATCTCATGCAGCCCCCGGAACGGTTTTGGGATCTAAGTTACGCAGATCTCATCATGTGACTTGGACGGTGCGCTCTGTTTTCCCGGTGAAGTTTGCACACTACGACGGCATCGGAGCCGTTTCTCTCTTCGCTGCTCGCTCGGAAGCATTGCCAGTGCAGCCATCTGGGCCTGGAGTTCTCCCCGTGGGAAGCTGGGAACTGCCGATTCCGTTACTTTATCAGATCCAGATCGAGTCAGGTTTTCTTCTCCTTCTTGCATCAAATCCAGGAAATTTCACTGTTAAAAAAAAAAAATGCATTCATTTCATTCACATTTCCTAATGTATTGGCATATAGTTGCTCAAAATAGTGCCTCATTTCTGGTGTTTTCTATAAGATGGTCGTTATGTTCTCTTCATTTCAATCTGATAGTGGTAGTTTGTGCTTTCTCTCTTCCTAGGGATTCCTTTATTTTATTAGTCATTTCCAGTAGCCAATTTTTGTCCTCGTTAATTTTCCTTCTCTTGTGTGTGTATGTGTAGCATAACATTTCTTTACTTTTATTATTATTATTTTTACTTCCTTAATTTTTGGCTGCTTGATATTGATGTTTAGGTAACTGGTTTTTAACATGCGTTACTTCAGTCTGCATTTAAGGCTAAACATTTCCCCGCAGCCGCTACTTCGGCTGGATCCCCGGGTGTCGGTGTGCCCTATTTTCACTCGCTCAGTCCCCACGATGCCCTGGTGTTCACCGTGAAAGGTTCTTGAAACCTCCTTTAGCTGGGAAACGTGGTGCTTGAGCGCTGAGGACATTTTCCAGTGATTATTTTGTTGGGGCTCCCAACTTAATTATACTCTGGTCAAAAAACATATTCTGAAAAGTAAGTTAAGGTTGGACATCTGAGCCGTTTCGGTTAAGGTTTAAGGTAAAGCTGGACGCACTGCATCCTGTGCATGGCGGTTATCTTTGCTGCAACGCCCGGGTGGCCAACGCTTTAGACTCCGAGGGCCACGCGTCCTCCCAGCTGCTCCGCCTGCTGTGACCGTGGGAAACCAGGTGGCCGATGCACAAAGGGATGGGCGTGGCCGTGTTCCAATAAAACTTTATTTGCAAACACGGGCCGTGGGCGGGTTTGGCCTGTGGCCCTCGTCTGTGAGCCCTGCTTTAGGGCACCACGTCGGTCCTAACAGTGACTCCCTACCACCTCCCGTCACCTACTCGGTTGTCGAATAAAAACCAAGCCCGGTTCGGTTAGGTGGCCATTTCCCAGGAGCCGCTGGCGGTGTCACGGCCTCTCCTTAGCTGTTCTTCATGGGTCTGCCCGCGGGCCCTGGGCACTCACGCCCATTGGCCGAGTCTCTGTCTCCCGGCCCATTTCTTTTTTTTTTTTCTTTTTTTTAAATATATATTTTATTGATTTTTTACCGAGAGGAAGGGAGAGGGATAGAGAGCTAGAAACATCGACCAGCTGCCTCCTGCACACCCCCCACTGGGGATGTGCCCGCAACCAATGTACCTGCCCTTGACCGGAATCGAACCCGGGACCCTTCAGTCCACAGACCGACGCTCTATCCACTGAGCCAAACCCGTTTCGGCATCCCAGCCCATTTCTCCGTGGATCCTTCCTGGGGAGACCCCGCACACCCACCTCTGGCCCCGCCTTCTGTTCTGGACACACTGCCCGCCCCTGTCATGGGCTGAAGCCCCGCCCCCGTCATGGGCTGAAGCCCCGCCCCCGTCATGGGCTGAAGCCCCGCCCCGTGTGCAGCCGGAAGGAAGGCCTCAGGGAGGCCATGCAGGTCAAAGGGGGTCGCCGTGGCGGACGGTCCTCACAGAAGGGAGGTTCTTGTAGAGAGGAGAGACCCAGAGGGGCCCCCACGCTGCCCGGAGGCCATGTGAGGACACAAGCACCCCAGGCGCACACGCCAAAGGTCCAACCGGTTCAACCGCCTCCTCCATCCCGCTCTCACCGCGCACCCAGCTCCCGCCCTCAGCCTCCCCAGGACCAAGTGCCGCACAGCTAGGGACCCTCCCCACAGCCAGAACCCACATCACCCACACCCAGAACCCATAACATCACCCACACCCAGAACCCAGAACTTCACCCACACCCAGAACCCAGAACTTCACCCACGCCGTGCCACCCATAACTTCACCCACGCCATGCCACCCACGCGGCTCAGACCGCAACCAGGCCCCCACTCCTTCCTGTGCCATCTCCGTGAGGGCCGGCCCCTGCTGGGCTCCTTCTGCCTCCTGCCACCCCTGGGCCATCTCCCCAGGGGCCCTTCATGTCCTTCTGCCTCCTGCCACCCCTTGGCTCCCCAGGGGCCCTTCATGTCATGCTCTCCTCTCCCCTCCCCTCCCCTCCTCTCCCCTCCCCTCCCCTCCCCTCCCCTCCCCTCCTCTCCCCTCCCTTCCTCTTCCCTCCCCTCCCCTCCCCTCCTCCCCTCAGACTTGCCTCCCTGTCTGTCTTCTTATCACACCTGATCAGTCAAACCGTTCCTCTCTTCCGCTTCCCCCCACCTGGCCCCGGGGCATCTGTGCTGCAGAGGAGTGAGGGAGGCGCCAGCCTGAGATGCTTAGCGCATCCACTGTTCTGATCCTGGGCTTTCATTCATTCATTCATTCATTCATTCATTCATTCATTTAAATCCTCACCCGAGAATATTTTTCCATTGATTTTCAGAGAGAGTGGGAGAGAGAGAGAAGAACAGAGAGAAACATATTGATGGGTTGCCTCCTGCACACGCCCTGACCAGGGCCCAGAATGGGGAGGGGCCTGCAACCAAGGTCCGTGCCCCTGACCGGAATCAAACCCAGGACCCTTCTGTCCACAGGCCGACGCTCTATCCACTGAGCCACACCGGCCAGGGCAGCCTGGGCTTGCGTCACGCTGAGATGGAGATGACAACAGCTGCATCACGGAGTTGTCAGAGGCTAGGAGAGCTCGCCTGGAGCAGAGCACACGCTCTGGACTCCTGGTGGTGGTTCGTCATCGTATGATCACCTTGTGGACAAATTCCGGGTCCCGTGGCTTTGGGGGAGGCCCCGATAAGGCCATGAGGTCCAGGTGCAATCAACACTCAGTGCGTGTTGAATTGTTGGTGAATGAATGAATGAATCTGTGGTTTCCCTGGTTCCTGTGAAAAGCATCATTTTCTGAATTTTGGTTTTCCGCCTCAATTTTCAGATCCTGGTTTCATGCGTTGAATTCAAAGTGCTAAGATGATAAGCTCATTGCCAGTTATTCAGTCCCCGTGATGATGTATCAGGTAATCATTTTACTATGTAGTTAAGCAGGAAAAAGCTAGACAAGTGGACGGGCGGACGGGTTTCCTGCCAAGCCTGCCAGTGCAGGCCCACGCCCTCCCTCCCTCCCTCTCCCCGCCGTCTTTTCCCGCGGTGTTAATCTTACCTAAGTGGTTATTAACACACGTGAGATTACTTCCATTCATTATGTTTGCTACATTGTTTCCCAAGATTATTCTGCCACTTGCTTGCAATTAAGCAGGCTTTCGTGTTAAGTGTGCCGCCGGAGGGTGTGTTGAATAGGACTGTAGATACAACGAAATTGAACTTGCACTTGGAAGAAGTCTGTCTTTTGGGACTCGAGATGGCGATAGAAAAGGGCAGGGAGAGCGGGTAATCCCACGGAATAGTCATCTGAGTGGCCAGAGGTTCCCAGCGCTTTAAATGCTTCTCTTTCCATCAGGAGAGAATAGCATTGTCCGTCCTGCGGAGGCAGGCCTCCAGGGAGAACCGGACGAGTCAGGAACAGGTTTTCGTTTTGTTTGTTTTTTCCCATCAAAAACGTACTGAGTGTGCACTGCCTTAGCGTGGTATGTTGGTCGAGAAGGGGAGGGAATAGCCGGTGTGGCTCAGTGGGTAGAGTGTCGGCCTGCAGACTCAAGGGGCCCAGGTTCAATTCCGGTCAAGGGCATGGACCTTGGTTGCGGGCACATCCCCAGTAGGAGGTGTGCAGGAGGCAGCTGATCGATGTTTCTCTCTCATCGATGTTTCTAACTCTCTCTCTTTCTCCCTTCCTCTCTATAAAAAAATCAATAAAATATATTTTTTAAAAAAGAAGGGGAGGGAATATTGCAATGTTTAATGCATGGGGGAAGATGGATGTGGGCCAGTCAGAACATACATGAACATACATGAATACACATGAGCCCCAACATGGGGCAGGCTCCTGGAGGACAGTGTGTTCACTGCTGAGGCCTGAGATCATGGATAGCAATTGGGGCAAAAAAAAAAAAAAAAAAAATTGACTAACATCTTGGGAGGAAGGCTGGGGAATGAGCTACTCTGGGGGGCGAAGAGCTTTGCAAAGCGACACCAGCTCCTGTCCATGTAAGGCCTCCTCCAGGCCCGGGCGGCTTCCTGCTGGGAAAGGACCGGAGAGGCCCCAGGCGGACCCGCAGGCTCTGCCCGAGCAGGGAGGACGGGCTAAAGCCGTTGGCAGGTCGCTTGGCTTCCTGCTCAGCATGTGCCCGATGCCCGCAGAGCCCATCGATCTGCAGAGACCGGGGAGCTCTGATTCCGGGCAGCTGAGACACTTCTCTCCGACCGGCCGCCGGTCCCGGAGCCGGCGGGAAGAGGCCGCACTGGGACCGTGACAAAGAGCACGGACCTTCAGACGCTCAGAGAGGCCGCTGCACAGGCACGGCCGCCGTCAAACCGTTTCTCAGACGCCCCCGTCCTGAACAATTCGCTTCCCAGCGCGTGGTTCACAGGAAATCCGTCTCGGCTACGGAACCAAATTCCATCGTGGACCTGACAGCCCTTCTGCGCCGATACCTCCGTGGGACCAAGAGCATCCCCAGGCGACAGCCAGAGGAGAGAGGGCCTTGTTGCTGGAGAAACGGATGAAGCCACAATCTTGAAACAGAAAGCCCAGCGGGCGTGCTCCTCAGGGTGGGAGAGGAGCGGCGGTCACCGCAATGGAAGGCGTGGGAAACGGCTGCGGATTCGGATACAGGAAAAGCAGGAGCTGCCGACAGCGCTTCGGAGGCAGTGACACGCGAGCCAGCAAAGATGCCGCGTGGTGACCTGAGAGACACCCCGGGACGAGGCTAGAAGCAGGTGGTTTGACAAATTTTAGAAAAGAAGTGTTTATTCACAGATTAAACAGTCCCTCAGCCATGCACCGTGTATAAGAAAGGTTAAAACGGAATCATCGGAGGGTCTGGAACGCGTTAATCCAATTGACATTATTTCTAAGGGGGAAAATGATTCGGTTTTCACACAAATTGCTTCTCGAACAGCCTCCCAGAATGAATTAACTTTGAGAATCGAGGTTCCACGGTCCCCCTATGACAAGCAGCAGAACGAACCCTGGGAGGTGGCGGGACTCTAATAGTGTAACCATAGCATAGTATCCAAAACATCTGGGTTTCAACAACAATAACAACAATACAAAGCATAAAGTGACGTTGAAATGTATGGCCACGTGGAATTAAAAAACATTAATTAGCTAACTAATGAATAGAAACGATCCCTGAGAAAGTCCAGACATTGAAATTACTACAAAACAACTTAAATCAACTAAATATGTTGAAAGAACGAAAGGAAATAGAGAAATGTCTAAAAAAGTTTAACCAAATGGAGAATATCACCAGAGATAGAAATGAGAAAAAAAGAACCAAGTAGAAATTCTGGAGGCAAATAATTATAATGACTAAAATGAAAAATTTACTGCAGGGGCAGCGGGGGTGGGGGGTGGGGGGGTTGGGGGTGGTGTCTCGACAGCAGGTTTGAATAAGCAGAATAGAAAAATAGTGAATTTGAAGATGGGTCAATATAGATTATTCAGTCTGAGGAGCAGAAGGGAAAGATAAAGAGACAGCATCACATGTGTCATTATATACATAATGAGACTTCCAGAAGGAGAGATGGAGAAAGAAACAGAAAAGCTACTTTAAAAAATAATGGCCAAAACTTCCCAAACTTGATGAAAAACACTAATTTACACATCCAACAAGCTCAATAGAAACTCCAAATAGGATAATCACAAAGAGATTCACAATGAACCACATAATTAAACTATCAGAAGACAGAGATAATCTAGAAATATCAGCCAGAGAGAGAGAGAGAGAGAGAGAGAGAGAGAGAGAGAGAGAGAAAAGCTTTTCATCACATCCAAGTTATCCTCTGTAAGATTATAGCTGATTTCTCATCCTAAACCATGGAGGACACAAGGCATTCGAAGTACATATTCAAAGTGTTAGGAAACCCAAAAACTTACACCTATTTGAATCTAGCAAAATAAATATCACTCAATTATAGAAAGAGCCAATCGTACTCTTAAAATCATTTACTAAAAAACAAAAAAGGGGGAGACAGATGTTATGAGTCACCTCAAGAGAAGCCCAGTCATGCTTTTTAGACTTTAAAAATTTTAAACTATGATACAGAGGATCGTACAGCAGGTGAAAGGCATCAGGCCTCCTGTACAATCGCCTCCATCGAGTCAGCTAGGTGGAAGGAAGCATAAACCAGAAAAGAGTTATATCAGATTCAGTAATAATGTGGGGAAGAGGTTGTGTTCTATATTTTTTCCAGAGGAGCAATGCAGCCAATTCGGGTGCCAGAGAGTTACGTGTGTCACCGCAATGGACTCAGACAAGCTCCTGTGTCCCTTCACTCAAAAGGACTAAGGACTGCCCTAATGACAGCAAAGCAGAGGAAGAAGAAAACTAAAAGCTATGCAAGGGACTAAGGTGCCAACATAGAGTCATCTAAAGAAGTTAACAACTGAAGTACAGCAGATTGCAGAAAAGCAAGAAGTTGAAGCTACTTCTTCAACCATGTTCCTGCTCATGCTAGCATCTATTAGCTGCCAGTATCTGCAAAGTCTTACGCAGCCAAGTCCAAGGACACCAGCAGCAAAAGAGACTTTCTTTCATTTAGTAGCTAAAAATGTTAATATGTCCGTAGTTTTGATTTCTCTCTTATTGTTTTATTATTACTTAATAGCCATAGTTTTGCTCTTAACATTCAAGTTTTGAAAATGATAACATGTATGTAATTTAATTTTACATTGGCATTGTGTTAATATTAGAGCTTTGTTATTAATATTTAAATTTTACTTTTATTATTAGTAGCCTAAAAAACAGAGAAGGGGGATCTGTGGGAGCCAGATGTAAGTTGACACGGTCCTTGCACCTGTAGGGGCTAGCAAGGCTGGCACCCTACCCACACAGATTTCCCAGGCCTGTTTGGATGGCAACTAATCAGTATAACGAAAGCAGCCCCTGCCTACAAAGCTTTCCCAGGGTGTGTTTATATGACTGCTATCAGTGGGATAAGAGCTACTTTCATGGCTTACCAAGAAATATGTATGCCAATTAGTAAGATTTATTGTAACAAGAAACCTGTCCTTCAACTTATCCCTCCAGTAGTGATTTTGGAGAAACAAAGAATGTTTTCCTTTTCGATTGATTCCCTGCTTAGTGTCTTATGTATAAAAAGCATTGTGCTGCTAATAAAGATCGCCAGAGCTCCCCGAGAGTTCATGGACCTCCTGAAAAAAAAAAAAAAAAAAAACGAAAAAAACAACAAAGTTTTTAGGAAAACAGACAACCATCAACCAAGAATTCTATAACAAAACTGTCAAAAATGAAGATATTTTCAGACACACAAAAACTGAGAATTTCTTATTAGTAGCCATGCTATGCAAGATATACTAAAAACAATTTTTTAGGCTAAAATATTGTGACCAAAGACAGTAATGCCAATCTATAAGGGGGGGGGGGGGGGGAGCACCAATAAAAGTATGTATGCATCTACAAAAGTCAGCATAAATGCATATTTCATGATTCCTCTCTCAGCTGATTTAAAATGCTCTGTCATCTTGTCTCAGCTGACATCCCATAAACAAGTGGCCTTTTTATGGCTTACGTAGGACCACATGTTTCACATTTGAGTGCCTTTTGTTGGTGTTTCTTATTTTAAAATTGCTCCCAAGCACAGCACTGAAATGCTTCCTAGTGTCTCTAAGTGTAAGAGGGCTGTGATGTGTGTGATGGAAAAAATTAATGTGTGTTAAATAAGCTTCCCTCAGGCATAGGTTATGGTGTGGAGGGCAGTGAGTTTGATGTTCATGAGTCAATGGTATAAATTCAGCAAAGGTGACTTAGCACAGAAGCACACACATAAGACAAGGTTACATATTGATCGGTAGAAAACGTTTTCCCAAGGGGCTCCCTGGACCCAACCCTGTGTCCCCTGGGAGCAATGGCTCAGGATTTGCTCATCTAGAACGTGCAGTGACTTTACAGGACACGGGTACTATGAATACCAGAAATTGTCTGTATGTCCCAACAATTCCACTCCTAGTCATATACCCAAAATAGATATACATTGGTTCCCCCCAAAGACATACACAAGAATGTTCATTTTAGCATTATTTTCAATAACCTGAAAAGTTCCCCCAGAAAGTTAAAAAAATAGTGTAGCCTGGATGGGCATGGCTCAGCGGTTGAGCTTCAACCCAGGAACCAAGAGGTCACCAGTTTGATGCCCAGTCGGGGCACATGCCCAGGTTGTGGGCTCGATCCCCAGTAGGGGGTGTGCAGGAGGCAGCCAATTGATGATTCTCTCTCATCGTTAATGACTCTCTCTCTCCTTCTCCCTTCTTCTCTGAAAGCAATAAAAATCTATATATATAAAAGACTAATATGCAAAGTGTCCCCTCGGGAGTTTGACCGGGAGACCGGGAGTTCAATTGCTTGCTATGATGTGTGCTGACCACCAGGGGGTGATGTGGAATGAAGGAAGGCCCCAGGCAGGAGCCAGAAGGCCCTGATTGGCCCTGATCGCCGGCCAGGCCTAGGGACCCTACCTGTGTATGAATGTTGTGCACTGGGCCTCTATATATTTAATAAAAATAGTGCAGAACTAATCTATGATGTTTGGGGTCAGGGCCGTGTTTCCCCGTGGGTGGGTGGGTGGGTGGTGGGGTGGTGGGTGATGAAAAGAGAATGAGGAGCTTTCAGGAATGTTGATGATGTTCTGGCTACCGCAGTACCATAGTCCTCCCAGGAGAGAGGTGGCCTAGGCTGGTCCAAGGCAGAATTGGCTAATGATTGAACGTTATATGGCATTACCAATTTTTCAGAAGTTGTTCATGAGTTGACTGGCCCACAATTGCAATGGGTATCTTCCTCCTCCCCTAACAGAGAGAATTGGGAACCTTTATCGACGCTCACTGGTTTGCTCCCCGGGGCTGTTTTCACCATTCCCCAGCAGTTTGCGTGTGGATGAGCAGGGTACCCACCCCCACCCCGGGAGAGGACACCCCCAGGCGACTGCCTGCCTGGAACTGGCCGCTCAGATGCCGTGGTTCCCCCAGCCCAGGTGGCTCTCGGCAATGGCCTGCTCGCCACTGAAGATGCGAGCTACAGCCACACACGTCTTCCCAGGCGGGCGGATTTATGGCTCGGACACACGGACGGGCAGCGGGGAGCAGGGAATGCCGTCCTTCATAAAACCTAACTGCTGGCGGTGCCTAGCTTCTCATAAATTTTACGAGAAGGTGCATTCAACATCTTATTACGGAGCCTTTTTTTAGTGAGTGATAAATAATACACTAAAAGCTGCCCTTGGCTTCCTCGTAGATTAAATATGGATGGAGGACTGAGAGGTGGAAATAATTAGGCCCATCCCAGGACCGGAGAATACAAAGTTATCTGATGGTCTTCCGTCCGCTGAGACGACCCTAGACACATCGCGGAGGGTCGCAGTGCATGAGGACGGTGCCTCGGGCGGGCCGGCACGGTTTTGTGCTCCACTCTTGTCACTCTCGCGATGGTTAATGGAGACAGGGCCCCTGAGGCAGGAGCTTTCTCTGCTCGGCTCGCCCGTGTTGCTCACCCGTGTTTCTCCGGGGCCTTGAACAGGATCTGACATGTACAGCAATGGATCATTAACTGTATCCAGAGGAGTGGATCAATAGGAAAACCACTCAGGCCCGAGGGGAAAGCCGGCACCCAGCCAGGAGAGCAGATCTGTGCCTTCGACCGCAGGCAGCATGCCCAGCTCCCTAAGTCCCTCCTGGGACAAGCTCCAGCCTGAGCCCTGCCCTGGCCAGTGTGGCTCAGTGGATAGAGCGTTGGCCTGCAGACTGAGGGGTCCTGGGTTCAACTCTGGTCAAGGGCACAGGCCCGGGTTGCGGGCTCCATCCCCAGTAGGGGGTGTGCAGGAGGCAGCTGATCCATGATTCTCTCTCATCACTGATGTTTCTATCTCCCTCTTCCTTCCTCTCTGAAAAAAAAAAAGAAGTGAAGAGCCCGTTAGTCCTCCCAGGAGAGAGGTGCCCTTGGCTGGTCAAAGGCAGAATTGGCATCTATGTATATAAAAGCCTAAGTGGCCATCCGACTGCTGGACCAGTAGCTATGACGTGCTCTGACCATCACGGGGCAGAGGCTCAGCGCACAGGCATGGGAACATGGAACAGACTGAGGAATCTCAGAGGGAAGCGGGGAGGGGGGAAGGTGGGAAGAGATTAACCAAAGATCTTATATGAATACTAGAGGCCTGGTGCACAAAATTTGTGCCCGGGGTAGGGGGGCAGTCCCTCAGCCTGGCCTGCACCCTCTAGCAGTCCGAGACCCCTCAGGGGATGTAGCAGTGGCCAAGCGGCAGTTGGCCAGGGAGGAGCCCGAATTGGGGCCGGGCACTATGCGGCTAGCGCTCATCCTGGCCTGCTGCGCCTGCTGCTGCCACTCAAAAGAGCTGCCATGGAGGAGGGAGAGGCTCCTGCCATGGCAGCTGCCCTCACTAGCCATGAGCCCGGCTTCTGACTGAGCAGCACTCCCCCTGCGGGAGCACACTGACCACCAGGGGGAAGCTCCTGCATTGAGCATCTGCTCTCTGGTGGTCAATGAGCATCACAGCAACTGGTGATTCCAGTCGTTCCGCGGTAATGGTCTCTTAGGCTTTTATTATATAGACTAGAGGCCCAGTGCATGTGTTCGTGCACCGGTGGGGTCCCTCAGCCTGGCCTGCGGGGATCAGACCAAAACCGGCTCTCCGACATGCCCCGAGGTATCCCGGTTTGCGAGAGGGCACAGGCCAGGCCGAGGCACCCCCACCGGTGCACGAATCCATGCACCAGGCCTCTAGTCTGCACATAATTCATTGACCCTAATGTTTCTCTCTGTTGAGGCAGGCCCATCGGCCTGCAGGTCCACCTGCCATCAAGAACGTCCCACGTACCATCCAGAAAAGACACATTAGAGGTGTCCATCAGGTCCAGCTGTTAGAACAGACTGCTGACACGGCTGTCATCTGCTCTCCCCACGGGCTTTTCAGCGTCAGAGGTTAGCGAAGTGACACTGCAGAGACACGAGGTATTGCTCACCAGGCTGTCGGTTGCCACTTTGACGCAACTGTTGCTCCTAGGAAGGGCGTTACCTCCTTCCAGATCAATGCCAGGAGGACTTGGAAGCAACAGGAGGAAAACAAACCACAGAACTGACGGGGAAGACCTGTCTCACGTGACCCCAGTTCCCCACCTGCTTTCTCCCCGAGAAGTCTGCTCCCGTCCGGTTGATCAGATGTCGAAGGCAAACAGTTTCCTAGGTCCTGGGCACGTGGTGTCGATTGGAGGGAAGTAAACAACGTCTCCGGAAGCCAAGGGCAACCCAAAAGAATCCTATATAATAAAAGCCTGATATGCTAAGTGTCTGGTCGTCCAGTCGGCCATTCAACCAATCAAAGCGTAATATGCTAATGATATGCTAAGGTCGTTCAAGTGCTCGCTATGATGTGCACTGACCACCAGGGGCAGGCGCTCCGACTGGTAGGTTAGCTTGCTGCTGGGGTCGGGCCAATCGGGACTGAGCAAGATGGGCTGGACACGCCCTGGAGCCCTCCCACAGTCCCTCCCTGGCTGGCCAACCTCCTGCGTCCCTCCCCGGCCCGGATCGTGCACTGGTGGGGTCCTTTGGCCTGGCCTGCACCCTCTCAATCCAGGACCCGTTGGGGGAGAGCCGGTTTGGGCCCAATCACACAGGCCAGACTGAGGGACCCCGCTGGTGCACGAATTCGTGCACTGGGCCTCTAATTCTATCTATAAAGGCGACATCAAGGAAAAGTAAAGTTAGGAAGCGAGGCTCCGAGGGGGGGCAGTACGGGGGGGGGGGAGGAGAGCAGGCTCTTTCAGTGTCACTGGGGGTCCTGCCCAGAGGCATTTAATCATATTTTCCTGTCTTATCACGCAGTCACCAGACCCATGGGGCTGCCTACCATTAAAAGTTAACTAATTAAAACTCACTCATTAATTTAATAATTAATTCATTTCAGAGCATGAACATTCAACTTCTACATCCCACTTGCCCCACGGTACGAGCCCCATAGCTGTGTCGGACGAGTGGCTACCCCATTACACGAGGCAGAGAGAGGACACTCCGGGATGGCAGGGAGTTCCGTGGGATGGCGCCGATCGATCCCAGGGTAAGACTGGCGTGTGCGTTGCTCAGCTTCCCGCAGCCGCAGGCGGACTGGCAGGCAGCCTGTGGGTGTTTCCATCCTCAAGCGTGGTGACCTCGCTGCCCTCCAGGACAGTCACGGCTCCGCTCTGACGGTCCCTCTTGGCCTGTAGGGTCCTGTCTGTGGAAAGCTGTTTGCAACAGCCTTCCTCTCACCTCATTTCCTCACTGGCTGAGGCCCTGAATGTCACCGTTAGTGCGCGCTCATTTATGTCAGCAGGAGGTGCTTGGGTTTAATTTCCTGAAAGGGACGCGTTGACAGTGGCTGCGCAGAGAGCAACCCCTTCCTGGGGGTTCCTAGGTGGGGGCCAGAGTCCATGTGAAGGGGGCCCCGTATTTAAAGAGCCGAACCATGTGCGTACTAAACCTGAAGGCGGGGAGGCCTCCGCTCACCGTGCCCAGCGATGGGAGCGGCATCGAAACGCAAGCTGTGCCTCTGCCTTCGGGCAGCAGCTGCGTCCCCCCCACCCCCCTCCCCCCACCACACAGAGCTCAGGGCACGTCCATGTTCCTCAAGCAGTTGGCACCCTAACTGTCGCCAACAGGGCGTTAGCTGTGCACGTGCAGAGCGCACGGCCCAGGTGCCAGTTGGTGTTGCCCCTCATTCCAGGCGCCTTGATTGGCACCGGAATTCTCCGCATGGGAAGAGGGGGCGGAGAGGGGCGGGGGGACTGCTCCTAGAGGATCCACATGTAGCCAGGCCCGCAGGCCCCCCTGTACCGGGAGACGGAAACGCTGCCTGTGGCTGTGCTTGTGTTGTCCTGGTGTGGCTCCGTTGTCTCAGGCTCTGACGTTAGGGCTCCCCACCGGGTCACCACGCAGGGGATGAGCGGCAAGATCCCCGTGGCCCCAGCGTGGCCCCAAGATCATGCCCCCCACGTGGGGTTTGCTCGGAGCAGCACGCCCCAGGCTTCTTCCAGAGCACCCCATCTTTATTCCCCAGGTGCCGAGTCCCCGGAAAGGTCTCCGCACCTCCCTGTGGCAGCAGGGGATGAGGCCTCGTGTCCCGTCTCTCTGGCCGCCCCGCCCCGCCCCGCCCTTCAGTAACACACAACCCGGACTCGGGAGGGAGACTATCTTGAGGGGCTTATTGCCCAAGGGAGCCGCGCCCGCCTGGAGGTCCGCACACATCTCAAAGGCCCGCGGGAAAAGGGTTTCTTTTGCAGGAAGGTGTAAACCAGGCAGGAAGGAGAGGGTGCGGGCGCGCGGGACGCAGGGGACGCAGGGGTGTCTGCGTGGGACAGCTGAGCCCAGCCTGTGCCAGGAGGGCTGTGGCGGCTCCATGGAGTCCTGGGGCCCTGGGCGGGGTCTGGCGCAGGGAGCCCCGCGACCCCCCCACCACGCTCTCCTCCCCCCACCCCCCGGTGGCTCCTCTGTGAGGCGGGCAACTGAAGTCTGCGGGGCTCTGCACAGGGGAACAAAGGGGCCGTGCTCTCTGTCACCAAGGCCACAGGGCAGGAAGCCCCTCCAGGAGCAGAAGGGGGCAGGGGGGGGGGGCGGGGGGGTGCAGGGGACGGTGTCTCTTGAACAGTCATGTTTACCAGGGACACGCGCTCGGCCGAATGCAGCACCGTCACCTGCGCCTTTGTGGCATTTCCTCCCGACACGTGGACACGGGCCCTGAAGTCTCCATTTCAGGAAATGGGACGAGGCTCGGGCATTTGTGCAGAGTCACGCATTCCGGACACTCTCCTCTGGGAGCCGGATCCAGGCCTGGCAGACTCTCACCCGCACTGCTTGGTGCTGTTCCAACTCCAGAGGCTCAGAAGCTGGAGCAGGAGAGCGGGCAGACCGGGCGGGAGCTAGGGAGACAGGAGAGCAGGCAGACCAGGAGGGAGCCAGGGAGCCAGGGAGATAGGACAGGGAGACAGGGAGGGAGCCAGGGAGCCAGGGAGGGAGCCAGGGAGCCAGGGGGACAGGGAGATAGGGAGACAGGGAGAGGGCTCTTTGCTCCTATTCAGGCCTCACCACCTCCATCACCTCCACCTCCCCTGCCTCCCCCGCCTCTGCTGGGCCCTTCATGTCCAGGGCTTTTATTTCGGTGTCTGTCCTGTCTGCTCCCTCCCAGCCAGCTCTCCCCGGAGCCATGCTGCTCGGCCCGATCCGCTCTGCTCGGCTGGGACACAACATCATTACGCGTGAGCTCCACCAGGGAAGGTGCGGGCGATGTTCTCCAGAAACACACCCGTCACAGTCCATTTGCCGCCAGGAAATGGAGTTTGAAGGCACTTTAATTACAATCATTGCTTTTGGACAGGGCTGTGCTGTGATTTGCAAAATCTGCAATTCCCTTGACACTGTGGCGAGCCTGCTCTGAACCCGATTCTCCTGAACCCAGGGCGGGAAGAACCACGCCACCAAGGTCACAGGCACGCCACTCCCACCGGCCTGGGAGCCGCAGCTCTCCTGCCCCGGGGCTGCCCGGGCACCTCCACCTGGGCGGGCGGGGCAGTGAAGGCCGGGAGGGGGCGCCCATCCTGCCTGGCTGTCCCTGGAGCGTCCGTGCGCAGTGCGATGGCGGGGTCTTCCTGGAGGACGTGCAGGCATGGCTGGGAGGAAGCAGGTGCGTTCCTCCGCCCGCCCTCCAGGTCTGGGCTGGGTCTGCCGAGGAGCCTGGCCCCAGCCAGGTTAACAAGAGAAACAGCCCCGCCCGCAGGAATGACCCAAAAAGTCGCTCAGAACTTGGGCCAAACACCAACAGGGGGAGAGGTTGGGGGTCGAGCTGTGGGCGGGACGCGGCTGGGATGAGTGGGGCAAGCAGGGCTGCTGGGTCAGGGTGTTATGTGGTTGAATGTCCTGCTTTCTCCTTAGTTTCCTGTCTCCCGGGGCAGGGCGAGGGCGCGTCTCTGGAGGAGAGGTTCCCTGTCGACGCAAACGCCCTTTACGGGGGGAACCTCCGCCTGGTGTGTGCAGAGCCGGCGGGTCTGCGGCTCTCACGGGCCTTCCGCGCGCTGGGGACAGCCGGTGCCCCTCCAGGTCCAACGTGGCAGCAGCCTGGCGCCCCCTGTTAGGGATCCAGGGACTCCCCAAGAAGAGGGAAGCCCTGAGCCTCCGGGGCCTCATTTGGAAACGGGGTCTTTCCAGAGCTGGTGGAGGCACCAGGCGGTCCCTGGGGCAGACCCCAACCCAATGGGAGCCTGTCCTTACCCAAAGGGGATGTGCGGGCACAGGGACACACCTGAGGACAAGGCCGTGAATCCCGCAGCTGGGAGAGGCGGGGACGTCGCGGCCTCCGAGGAGTCCCCCCCCCCCCCGCCCCGACAGCTGGAGCCCAGGCCGCTGCCTGGAGCCGGGAGAGGAGGTGTCCTTGTCTAAGCCTCGCTGTCTGTGCCTGGGACACGGACGGAACTCCCCCCCCCCCCCCCCGGGAGGGGCAAGAGCAGGTGGTGATGCCGCAGGCAGCGTCCGGGTTGTCTGCTCCATGGCTGTCTCTCTGCAAAGGCCTGTCCCCGGCAGCAGCATCGCTGGCGGGAAAGCGTCCAAAGGCGGGGTCACTGTGCCCTGAGGTGCCTGTCACTTGGTCACGTGGACCTGAGCGCGGCGCTCAGATGGCATCCCCCACCCGCTCCCGGCATCAGCCCTCATCACAGCGACCAAGCTGTCCCCCCACCCTCCCCCTCATCACAGCTGTCCCCCCACCCTCCCCCTCATCACAGCTGTCCCCCACCCTCCCGCTCCTTGCCCGGGGCTGTCCCTTCCTCGGGGCGGGGTCACTCGAGTAGGACGGACGGGTGGCCTCACTTGTGTTTAGAAGATGCTCTTCTGTAACCCCCACCCCCAGCCCCCGCCCCCAACAGGGCACCTTCCGCTCCTTGGTTTCTCCTGCAAGGCCGACCTGGGGCCTGGAAAACAGTCACGCGGGGCGGGGTGCCCCCTTCCCCCTGCCTCCTGGGGAGCAAGGTCCCCAGAGATGGAGATGGAGACGCCCCTCCTTTGTGGCTTTGGGCTTCCGTCTTTGGGGACAGAGGCCTATCTCGCGGAGCACCCGGCTTTGTCTCTTCCCTGGGAGGCTGCATGGACCCTCTGCCCCATGTAATCAGCGATCTCTCTTCTCTGCTGCTTCATTGATACAAGAGCGTCGCTGTGAACACAGGTTCCACCTGAGCGACTTACAGAGGCTCCGCTGGTCAGAGAGCTGTTCCTCGGGCTCCCCGCTTCCCTCCATCCCCTGAGGTTTGCAACTCCTCCTGCTGGTGGAGAGGGGGGGCCGGAGGCTGACTCTGGATTCGAGGTGCGTAGAGTTGTGTCTTCCCGATGTTTGGGGCCTCCCCACGGCGCAGCCAGCAGCCACAACCCCCATGGACGCCGCGGGGGGCTGAGCGAGAAGCACGCCCGCCTGTCCCAGCTCAGATACGGCTGGGAGACGCCGCAGAGTGACAGCGAGACTTCCCATGGCGGTCTGCGAGCGCGGGTGTCCGGGAGCAGGCATGCCAGCGTGTGCGGCAGTCACAGGCAGTTTGTCCCCAGAGCGTGTGAGTCCCTCCCGGTCCCTCATCGGCTGAGTGCTCCGGGGTTAACAGCCCCCCCCGCCCCCCGCATATGTCACCCAGTCTTATTGTCTCCTGTCAGGTTATTTCTAAGGGGCCGAGGCCTTTTCTAGTTGGCTCCACTCCCTTGGTCTGGCTGTGGCGGGCAGGTCTTCCGGGGCCTGTGCTTCTGGTCACCTGCTCCTTGTTCTCGTACCCCGCCCCCCCCATCTGTTCGCCCTGGGAGAAGTCAGTGACCGGCTGGCGCGTGCTGGCAGTTTCCTTGACGAAAAGCTGACTCTGCTGAGGATGGCTCACAGGGCCCGTTTCCGACACCTGTCCCGGGGGCAGACGGGCGTGTCCCCCTCGAGGGAATCCAGATTCCAGGCCCAGTCGGTTTTACGGACTTCCTCTTCCCCTTCTCCCACTACCAGCCCAAACACTCCGTGGCTCGGGCTCCCCGAGGATGAGAACTACAGAGCAGCAACCAAAATATTCCGTCCAAGGCCCCGTCTGAAACTATGGGGAAGGAAATGGCACTCTCACCGCGAACATGCAGTGCTGCTGAGAGGTGGCTGCTGGGATACATGGGTTTCTTAATGGGCACGCAGAGGGACACGGAGGCCATCAGTCACATGGAGTGGGAGGAGATGAAGTCGTCTTGACCCAGGGGACCCCCGCTGACCCGAAGCTCCTCCATCTATCTATCTATCATCTATCTATCATCTATCTCCTATCTATCATCTATCTATCATCTATCTCCTATCATCTATCTCCTATTATCTATCTCCTATCTATCATCTATATCTATCATCTATCTCCTATCACCTATCTCCTATCTATCATCTATCATCTATCTTCTATCTATCATCTATCTATCTTCTATCTATCATGTATCTCTCCTCTCCCTCTCTCCTCTGTGTAGACACGGGTGTAATTCTTTTCAAACTTGAAGACATCATTCCCCTGGTGCTGGAAGCTACCCATTGTCTACACTATCATGAAAGTGCAGCAGAGAACACAGAAGGCTGTTGGACCTTGGGCTTTAGCAAGGGCTAAAAGCTATGCACAGATTGTTCTGTCGAGACAATGGTGGCTCAAGGCCATCCCCTAACCTGATAATCTCTTACTGTTTACCACTTGCCTTTGATATACGTGTTTGCTTTGCTGAAGGGCAAATGTATATTCTAGTCAAATAAAAAGCTATGGGTCCAGAGATTTGGGGAGCCAC
The DNA here is from genome assembly GCA_025583905.1 of Ia io. Taxonomy (NCBI): domain Eukaryota; kingdom Metazoa; phylum Chordata; class Mammalia; order Chiroptera; family Vespertilionidae; genus Ia; species Ia io. The sequence goes on along the minus strand of JAJQQW010000004.1, from coordinate 2,049,539 downwards.
TCCACTAGAGAGTACGTCTCCAAAGGGCTCCCCATGCCTTCTGAATTTATATTCTTGTCTAGTGTATCCATTTGTGTGTGGCCCCTTCTCCAGACCTTGAACCCAAGCTGTGTGGGTCACGGCTTCACAACCCGGCAGAGTAAGAACTGCTCTCACCTGGAGGCAGGTAAGTGAGCAACAGGGTCAGGCCTGATTCATAGATGCTTATGGCCTCGGTTTTCCCTTTGGTTAGAAGGAAGGAGGGAAGGATGGGAGGGAGAGAGGGAGGAAAGAAGAGACAGAGGAAAGAAGGAAGGGAGGGAAAGAAGGAGGGAGGAAGGAAGGCAGGGAGGGAGGGAGATTGGGTTGAGCAGTGAATCCCAGCTGAAGGTGTGCGTGGGGTTGGAGGGAGGAGGGTGGAGAGGAAGCCAGCGTCCACTGGGTCCTTGAAGCAGCGGTGGAGTTGGAGGGGGAGGGAGTCTTCCCGCCCAATAGCAGGAAAGTTAATACTTTATCAACATCTCCGCACATTCTCCTTAATTCCAGATCCGTTCAGATGAACACGACCTGCCTGCTCACACGAGACCCTCACCGCCCACCGTTCCCAGCAAGGCGCCCCTCTTGTGTGTAGGAGGTCTCGCTTGCGTCCTGTGAACATGCGTGCATTTCGGAAAGCTGGCGGGCTGAGGCCGTGCCGCCCCGGGGAGATGCAGGCAGTGACTGGCTCCGAAGGAGGCTTGAGCCATGCCAGCCAGATGCTCGGGAAAGCCGGCCTGTCCATGGACCAGAGCCCACCCCGCCCCAGCGCAAAGCCTAGGCCCATATGCTGGCGCCACGGAAGCGCAGGGCCCGCCATATGGCAGCACTGCGGGCGCCAGGCTGCCCTGGCCGGGTTCAAGGCCAGTGGCACGTTTCCACAGCACACGCTCCAACCCGCTGCTGGGGAGCTGGACCACGGGCTGCGAGGCCCTGGGAGATGCCAGGGTCACTCGGGTCGGGGAGCAGGCTCGGTCCTGGGAGCTCACTGGGGAGCCACGCAGGGCCCGTCACACTCCGGTCGGGAGCATCTGAACACACGTTTCTCCCCAGAGCCGCGCGGCAGCCCTTCCGGCCCGGCGTGCCCAGGAGTCCGTGCGGGCGGGGAAGGCGCGCCAGCCCTCTGACAGGTTAATTAATATTCATTAGTCAACGGGGCACACGCTGAGCGGTTTATCACTGGTTTGTTAGTTTTAGCCAAATAAACGGTAAGACCATCCTTCTCATCCGCTGCAGTGACGGGGCCTGGGAACTGCGGGGTGAAGTGGGGCGCCTTCAGGGCCACCCCCCACACTCCCCTCCCCCACAAACGTGGAGGCCGGTCCTGCCGGGCAGGAGAGCAGCGGTCCCGCTGGTGCCTGCCAGCTGCGGCCTGGACCCGGAGACAGCTGCCAGGGAGACTTGATCCTGCGTTTCACGTGGCCTCTGTCTCCACCACTTTTTGCTTCCGCGGTGCACGTGCGAGTGCATGTGCATGTGCATGTGCAGGGGTATGTGTGAGTGCATGCCTGTGTGTGTGCACATGCGTATGTGCAGGTCTGTCTACACCTGTGTGCACATGTGTGTGGGGGCGTATGTGCATGGAAATGCGTACATGTGTGTGCAGGTGTGTGTGTGTGCATGTGTGTGGAGTTAACTCCCCTGTACCGCAAGCCCTCTCACTGAGCAGGTCACTCCGGTGGATCTGCTGCTGGCGCCGAGCCTGCTGCCGGCATGGCCTGGGAAAGGCTTTCCAGGCGTGCCCTCCATCCTGCATGCTCTCCTGCGAGCTCTCCAGGGCTGGAGTAACTCGAGGCTTGAGGTTCTGCGTTTGACTTAGTCTTTGGAGATGTGGACAGGACGTTTATGTCCTCCCAAGTTCCTACGTGACGTCCTGACCTGGCGTGGCTGCAGGGGGAGGTGGGGCCGCTGAGGAAGTCATTACGGCTAAATGAAGTCACAGGTGGGGCCCTGACCCACTAGGATTAGTGCCCTTCTAAGCCGAGAACCCAAGCTCTGACCCCACATGCACGTGTGCGGAGAGCCGGGGAGAGGTGGGGAGGGGGGAGCCCAGGGAAGCTGGGGCCATGGTCTTGGACCTCCAGCCTGCAGAGCTGTGAGAAAAAAGCATCTGTCTAGTGACCCAGCCTGCCATGTTCTGTTAAAATGGCCGAGCAGATGAATATGCGCCACATGTCTGTAAATTACACATGAGCACACACACATACACACACGCACATGCATGTATGCACATGCACATACACACACACAATACACACATGCGTACCAGGGAGCCTGGACCCACTCGGTCACAGGTAGCGGAGAGTCAGGTTTGAAAGGGGAACTTCCCGGAGCAGCACTGACCTTGAACTAAACGAAGGAAAGCAGAGCACGGACTCCGCCCCCTGGGGAGGCCCCGGTGCACACGCCTGTGACAAACTAAAACAGGATGCGGTCAGCTCCGCGGACATGGTGACCCTCCGCAGCTCTCTGCACAATCCTCGTTTCTAAAAAATCTTTATTGATTGTTGAGAGCATTCCAGGTGCCCCTCCTTTCCCGCCATTGCCCCTCAGTCTCGGGGTGCGGGCTGCCCCAGGAGGGGCCTCAGCCCGGCAGCCCTGCAGGTCAGCCAGACGGTCTGCAGCGCGGGCCCCTGGGCAGGCTGCACGCGGCGAGTCCGCACCAGTGACACTCCCCGAGGACGCTCTCCTGCTCCCGTTCCTCCTCGAAAAGCCGCTGTCTCGGGGCGGGTGTGAACCTTCCCACCAGAGGTTTCAGACAGTAAATCACTGTGTTTGTACCAACGATGCTCATCTGGCAGCTGTGTCTCAGCCATACAGAAAGGTGTTGTTACACATACAACATGCATATACATACAGACAGACTACATTTGTGGACGATTATTCACATCTATCTTATTCAAACTACATTTTAAAGTTAACATTCTGTTAAAAAGATTCATCTATGGTGATTCATACTAAACCCACTGAACTCATTTTCATGGACAGAGATATCCCCATGGTGTTTCTATGCTATAATTTCTCTTATAAACCACCCCTTTCCAGTTCTCACTGTAACAAGTAAACCCTAACCCTAACCCTAACCCTAATGCGAACACCTAACCCTAAACACTAACAGTAACCCCAACCCTAAGCATAATGCTATACCTAACCCTAACCCTAACTCATAACCCTAACCCTAACCCTAACCCTAACTCATAACCCTAACCCTAACCCTAATCCTAACTCCTAAAAACCTAACCCTGGCCCTAACTCCAAACCCTAACCCTAACTCCTAACCCTAACCCTAACTCCTAACCCTAACCCTGACCATAACCCCTAACACTAACCCTAACCCTAACCCTAATCGTAACTATTAATCTTAACTCCTAACCCTAACCCTAAACCCTAACCCTAAACCTAACCCCTAACCCTAACCCTAACCCTAACCCTAACCCTAACCCCTTTCCAGTTCTCACTGTAACAAGTAAACCCTAACCCTAACCCTAATGCGAACACCTAACCCTAACCCTAAACACTAACAGTAACCCCAACCCTAAGCTTAATGCTATACCTAACCCTAACCCTAACTCATAACCCTAACCCTAACCCTAACCCTAACCCTAACCCTAACCCTAACCCTTTTCCAGTTCTCACTGTAACAAGTAAACCCTAACCCTAACCCTAACCCTTTCCAGTTCTCACTGTAACAAGTAAACCCTAACCCTAACCATAACCCTAACCCTAACCCTAACCCTTTCCAGTTCTCACTGTAACAAGTAAACCCTAATCCTAACCATAACCCTAACCCTAATCCTAACTCCTAAACCTAACCCTGGCCCTAACTCCAACCCTATCCCTAACCCTAACCCTAACCCTCACTCCTAACCCTAACCCTGACCATAACCCCTAACCCTAACGCTTTTCAGTTTTCACTGTAACAAGTAAACCTTAACCCTAACCCTAACCCTAACCCTAACCCTAACCCTAACTCCTAAACGTAACCCTGGCCCTAACTCCAAACCCTAACCCTAACTCCTAACCCTAACCCTAACCCTAATCCTAACTCCTAAAAACCTAACCCTGGCCCTAACTCCAAACCCTAACCCTAACTCCTAACCCTAACCCTGACCATAACCCCTAACACTAACCCTAACCCTAACCCTAATCGTAACTATTAATCTTAACTCCTAACCCTAACCCTAAACCCTAACCCTAAACCTAACCCCTAACCCTAAACCTAACCCTAACCCTAACCCTAACCCTAAACCCTAACCTTAATCCTAAACCTGAACTGTAACCCTAACCCTAACCCTAAAGCTAATACCTAACCATAAACCTAACTCTAATGCTAAAGCCTAACCCGAACTCTAACCCTAACCCTAAATATTAATCCTAAACCCTAACCCTAACCTTCACCCTAACACTAAAACCTAAACCCTAATGCTAAAACTTAGCCCTAAACCCTAACCCTAACCCTAAGCTCTAACCCTCACCCTCACCCTAACTCTCACCCACAGCCAGTCCCTGGGAATCCACACAGATGCTAGGGTGGGGGTGGGGAGCGGGTGGGGGGAGTGGGAGGGCTGCTGTTGGCAGATCCCAGGCCTGTGTGTGTGTGTGTGTTTTTTTTAATTCTTTATTGTTTGAAGTATTACATGTGTCTCCTTTCCCCCCATTGACCTCTCCCCAGCCCTCCCACCCCAGCACATCCCCTCACCCCGCTGTCTGCCCCTCGCCTGGCCGTGTGCATGCCGCTGGCCCTGTTACAAAGCCCCGTCTCTTCAGATGCAGAGTTTGGCTGCGGGACGCTCCTTGCAGACAGACAGCCGGAGCCCCGTGCGCAGATGTGGCCCACGGAGAAGAAAGGACTCGGTCCCTCTCCCGTTCCTAACGTAATCAACTCGACCATTGTTCTTCTTGCACCCAGGAAGCAAGCAGAACCCAGACAAAGGCGTGCCCTGGGGCAGCCCGCAGCTGTTCAGGCACTTCCTGCGTCTCCTTCCCAGGATGTACCCCCAGTGCCCCCAAACTTATTATCTCCCCCACCCCCGCCCCCACACGTGTCCCATGGAGACACATCCTGTGGAGCTCAGCTTCCAGAGATGCAATGAAGGCCCAGCAGCCATGGCGGGCAGGGCCAGGAGAGAAAATCTAACTGTCTGACAAGCACGTCTGAGGGCTTATTGGGGGCTTCTCCTTCCAAATAATAATTGCCTCCTGCCCCGGGGTGGCCCTGAGGTCAGCGTGCACACCCTCCCTTCACCAGGTGTGTGAGCAGGTGTGGGCAAGACCGCTCTACCTGAAAATCCCGGAGATAGTAACGGCCCGGCTGGTGGCACGGGCCGGGGAGGGATTGAATGAATGAAGGCGAACGCTTAGGGCAATTCACGGTGCGGAGAAAGTGCTCCATAAATGTTGGGGGTGAATAAGCCACAGAGTCCCCAACAAAACTACCATTTTAAAAAAAGATATTTTATTGATTTCAGAGAGGAAGGGAGAGGGAGAGAGAGGGAAACATTAGTGATGAGAGAGAATTCCCGGGCATGTGCTCTGACATCCGGGAATCAAACCGTGACCTCCTGGTTCATAGGTTGACACTCAACCACTGAGCCCCACTGGCGGGCAAAACCACCGTCTTAAAAGCAAACTAACTCATGCTAATGACCATGACCTTGGTTCACTGAATAAAAGAAATGATATTCAGTATTTTCTCAGCAGATGGAAGGTGAGTACACTATAACTCAATAATGATGAATAAAAATGTAAATATGCACATCCATCGTTACTAAAATGTGAGAATCGGTATAATTATCAAGGCCTTGGTTCACGAAGGAAGAAATAGTGTCCAGAATGTTCGGCATTTTCTCAGAGAGTGAAAATGGTGACTTGGACGTTTTGGCATCATTTTCATCCCAAACAGTCACACAGAAGGCGTATGGCAGGCGCCAGGCACATCACAGCACTGCGTCCCCAAACCGTGTTCCTCGGCATCAGTGACTTCCCGTGGGAACGGTGTGCTTGTGAAAGGTCCATGCTGGCTCAAGGGGAGTTAAGCAGGGACTTCCTCCTTTGGTCCTGGACTTGGAACCTAGAGGCAAGTTTTCCTGTGAAAACAAAGAGGAGACCTGGGGAGACAGAGCAGAGCACGCTGAGCGGGGAGTGCGTGAGGGAGGGTGGCGGGAGGACCCGGGAGAGGATGCGCACGCACGGCGGTCCCCCAGCCTTTAGAATCCCCCTCCCTGGAGGCCGCCCACAATTTGGAAGACACAGCTGAGAAGCTCAACAACGTTGCTGAGCTGAAGAGTCAGAGGACTAGAGGGACAAAGTCACAGCGGAGGCCCGATGTGGGGAGCCCTGGGGAGCCCCTGTACTTGGTGTTGAAACCCTAGAGCAAGCATGTCCAACGCAAAGGCTAACACGGGCCAAATAACCGAGGCATGTGGCCCACAGGCCGCACGTTTGACATGCGTGCCCTAGAGTCACGTGCTAGCAGGAAGGCGGGTGGTCGGTAAGTTATGGGATGAAGCCTTTCTTGACATTTTCTTAAATCGCTGAGTTGGATTGAGACAAACCCTGTTGCCTGCGTGCTGAACGGTCCGCCAGAAGTAGCATACGTCTTTGTGGGCAAAGTTGACGTCATCCGAGGCCACCAGTCATGTCCACAACGTTTTGGATACAATTTCCAACTCCGAATAAAAAATAACCAGGTAGCACACAAGCCTGGACAGCATGAATGAAAACCAGGAGAATTCGCAGATAGAATAGATCCAATAGGGAAACCAGAAATTGAAAACATCAGATTCCAACTTTATAATATGCATTTAGTATGTTCAAGAAATAAAGCAACAAGATTGAAATTTTTAGCAAAGAAGTAAAGACCGGCCCTGACCGGTTTGGCTCAGTGGATAGAGCGTCGGCCTGTGGACTGAGGGGTCCCGGGTTCGATTCCGGTCAAGGGCATGTACCTTGATTGCGGGAACATCCCCAGTAGGGGGTATGCAAGAGGCAGCTGATTGATGTTTCTCTCTCATGGATGTTTCTAACTCTCTATCCCTCTCCCTTCCTCTCTCTGTAAAAAATCAATAAAATATATTTTTTTAAAAAGAAGTAAAGACCATAAGAATCAAACAGAAACTAAGAATATGTAACTCACTATCAAACCCTCAATGCGTGGATTTAAGAGACTAAGCACACGTGGGATATAACTAGGGCTCTGGCACCGCCATCAGAAGGCAAGACACAGAGTTACAAGAAGCCTGACGCGTGAAGACGCCCACGGGACTGAAATAGGAAAAGGAGGCACAGAGACGTCAGAAACACCCCGAGGAGTCAGTGAGCGTGGGGTTCCAGAGAAGACAGCGTGGAGTAGAAAAGGCGATCTCAGGGAGTCCTGGGACTCATGAGAGCTATCCAGCCGCTGGAATAGGAGACACGTGATAAAAAAAGGCGCCAAGGTCAGACGGACAGCGCATTCCACAGCAGGAACAGCAGGGGGAGAGGGTGTGGAGACATGGTCTGCGTGCTGGAAGGGATGCCGACGAGCAGCAGGAATGTTCAAGGCAAAGGTAGGCCCCAGTGTTTTCCAACAGATAAATCTCAGATCACTCATAGTTAGCAGACTTTAATGAAAGGGAAACACGAGGATATATATGCTGAGTGGCCCGATTATGATGATCTCTGAATGCATAATAACCTGGCTACTCAGTGTGTGTGTGTGTGTGTGTGTGTGTGTGTGTGTGTGTGTGTGTGTGTGTGTATTGGAGGCCCAGTGCATGAATTCGTGCATGGGTGGGGTCTGGCCAGCTTGGCCAGGGGGAGGGGACATGGGCGGTTGGCTGGCCTGCCTGCTGGTCGGTCGAACTCCTAGTCGAGGGGACAATTTGCATATTAGCCTTTTCATTATATAGGATATACACTGAGTGGCCAGATGATTATGTGTTCAGAGATCATCATCTGGCCACTCAGTGTATGTATACATAACATGAGAATACACAGAAACAACCACGCAGAATATGAGGAGAGGGATGAAGGGCGGTAACGTATCCTAAGGTCCTTGCCTTGTTCAAGGAGAGATTCAATGACCACGGATGTTACACCGAATTCTAAGGGAACCAGTGTAAGAACAGTAACCAAACGAAACGGGGGTGAGAGGGCTGGAAGGGAATGATACAAAACTACTCAGTAAATCCAAGGAGAGCCAGGCCAGACAGCGAAACACAGTTGTGGCCAAGAGGAAATATTGCCCCTGTGGTGGATTTAAACCTCACCTGTCTGAATTACACTAAACGTAAATGGACTGCCTGCTCCCATGAAAAACCGCAAAATGCTGCTTACAAAGTCAGAAACGTGTGAAACAAGTCACAGGGAACATAAAGAGCCCTTACAAACCAACAGAAAAATAAAGACAAACAAGCCGGTTATAAAGGGTGCAAGAGCCCTGGCTGGTGTGGCTCAGTGGATAGAGCGTCGGCCTGCGGACTGAAGGGTCCAGGGTTCAATTCTGGCCAAGGGCACATGCCCGGGTTGCAGGCTCGATCCCCATTGTGGGGCGTGCAGGAGGCAGCTGATCCGTGATTCTAAAAGGGCGAGTAAGGGCAGGACACCTGAGAGCCATTAACGTGCACTCTGAGTCTTCAAATGGGGGGCAGCGTATGTAGTATTTCCCAAACTTACTTGATCACAGACAAAGCGCTGAGGACGTCTGGTTTCCCGTGAATACCTGGGAATCGCTGAATTACCTGCGAGGCCCGAGTCCTCCACACCGAGCCTCATGCTGCTCCTGCTCTTTGCCAGGAATCAACAAGAACAAACTTTATTTGACAAAGGTCTGGCCACCTGGCCAGAGTGTGGTTCTCAGGGAAGGTACCTGTTACAACCTCGCCGATAAGAGAACATCTGACAGTCAGGGGACAGCCTTGGCCACTATAACAAAAAAAAAGACCCAAAATGAGATGGGCTTAAGCAAGGCGGGTAGCTCGTGGCTTTTGGAAGGTCCAAGAGCAGCCCACGGCCGGTGGGGTGGTCCCACTCTCCCCAGGAGCCTAGGCCCTTTCTGCCCTCTTGGTCTGCCGCCCTTTCTAGAGGAGCCGTCCTCCTCAGGGTCCAGGATGGCTGCTGCCGCTCCGCCCATCACAACCACGTCCCAGCTGGTGAGACCAGGGGGAGGGGGAGAGGCAGGGGGACCCCTCTTGGGGCGCAGGCTAGCACTGGCGTGCATTATTTCAGCTTTACTCACCCTGGGTCAGAATTCAGTCACATGACCACACCTAGCTGCAAGGGAAGCTGAACATGGTGCCACTGGACGTTCGTACAGAGGATCCCTTCGCGAAAGGAAGGAAGGGGAGCTAGGCATTGGGAAGCGGCCGCTGACCCTCCGTCTCGAACGAAGTGCCCCTGGAAGGAGTTTGAAGGGACAGCCCTTTCATTGGGAGAGCCCAGTGGTCGGCAAACTGCGGCTCGCAGGCCACATGCGGCTCTTTGGCCCCTTGAGTGCGGCTCTTCCACAAAATACCACGGCCTGGGCGAGTCTATTTGGAAGAAGTGGCGTTAGAAGAAGTTTAAGTTTAAAAAATTTGGCTCTCAAAAGAAATTTCAATCATTGTCCTGTTGATATTTGGCTTTGCGGACTGATGAGTTTGCCGACCACTGGGAGAGCCTATGAGCAATATGGGGAGAAGGTGCAGGGAAGGCGGAGCCCAGGGAAAGGCAAGAAGCCCCTCCCTCCCTCTCCTCCCCCCCTCCCTCTCCTCCCCGCCCCCCCCCCCCCCCCCGAGGGAACAATGCCAGCCAGTTTCGGCGGCATCCGTCGCGGGACATGGCTATTCCTGCGGTTTAGAAGGGAGAGGCCGTCGGGAGAAGGCCGTCTCTGACACACACCGCGCCCGGGCTCCCCAGCGAAGGGCCGCGAGAAGGCTGTGACCCTTGAAGGCCCAGGAGGGTGGGCAGTGCAGTGACCTGGGCTGTGCCACGCCCCACCCATGTGACCTTGCATGACCCGCTGCCCCAAACCAGCCCCTCCCCACCCGCCCGTCTGGGGGCGCCTGGGCATCCTGTTCCGGGCGCCAGTGCCTCTTCCCACGAGAAGGGACACGGGAAATGAGGCTCCTTCCAGGCTGCCGTGTGGCTGTTGCCACAGCCCCGCTGCCTGCGAGACACCCAATTAGCACCGCGCCGAGCAGCGCCCAACAAAAGGCCGCCGCCTGCCCGAGCGGGAGCACGAGGCTCATTAGCGGAGCCGGCCGGTGATTATTTATATCCCTTCTCTAATTAAAACTCTGAGAGCTAATTACAATGATCCGCCCGCGGCACCACACCAGGCTGCGATCTTCACCTTGCCGGCCTCCTCCTCCCGTCGGCCCTCGCAGCTCCCGGCCGGCTTCCCCTCGGGGAGCGCTGTGCCCTCCCACTCAGAACCGCACCCCCCAGAACCCCATTCTCTGTGCTTTTCCTCAAGCCCTGGCCCCAGGGCGGCTCTGGGCCTCTGAAGCAGGAAGGGGACTGCCAGCAACTGCATCCCGGCACCTCGGCCGTCCACGTAAATATTTGCAAGACGGGCCCTCGCCGGTCTGGCTCAGTGGATAGAGCAGGCGTCCTCAAACTACGGCCCGCGGGCCACATGCGGGTGTTTTTGCCGTTTTGTTTTTTTACTTCAAAATAAGATATGTGCAGTGTGCATAGGAATTTGTTCATAGTGTTTTTAAACTATAGTGCAGCCCTCCAACGGTCTGAGGGACAGTGAACTGGCCCCCTGTTTAAAAAGTTTGAGGACCCCTGGGATAGAGTGTTGGATGTCGGACTGAAGGGTCCCGGGTTCGAGTCTGGTCAAGGCCATGAACCTCGGCTGCAGGCTCGATCCCCAGCCCAGATCGGGCTGTGTAAGATGTAACCAATCGATATGTCTCTCTCACACCAATGTTCCTCTCTCTCTCTCTCTCCCTCACTTTCACTATCTCTAAAAAAAACAATGGAAAAGTATCCTCAGGGGAAGGTTAACAAATAAAAACAAAGTATTTGCAAGACGGGAGGCTCAAGCACAGCCAGGTCCCGTGTCCCTGTGCCCGGTCCTGTCCCAGCTGCTCCTCTGGTCCCCCAGGCGAGGGCTGACCAGAGCCACCCCCATTTCGGGGCCTCTCGTAAACACCACACGGGATCAGCAGCCTTAGACCCAGCAGCGAACCAAACAGGGAGGGGGGGGCCCACGTACCTGAATTCCCATCTAATGACGGTCGCAGCCTCAGGGGCTCAGCCGGAGGCTCTCCCCGGCCTTACTGAGCTGACGAAGTGACACAGAGAAACCTCAGCCGCACGGCCCGTGGGTGGCATCATCTCCATCACAGGACGCCACCTCATCCAGTCATCCCCGCGCACCAGCCCTGTGTCCCCGGGGCACGGCGTCCCCCAAGGGGGCGTGGGGGGGGGCGGGCGTGTGTGCAATGTGGACGCGTCCCAGCCACTGTGAGCACCGCCAGATGCCACGGGGGACGCAGCCGCTCCTGGGATGGCCCTGGGGGTTGGCACCCCGGTGCCCGGATGCCGCGTTTCGAGGCGGGCGGCCGCGGGGCCTCAGATTGAAGCTGGCATCGGGAGGACCTGCTCCCAGGACTCCGCGCTGCTGGGAGGAAGGAGAGCAGGCCCACCTGGAGCGCTGGACGGCTGCCCTCTGCGGGAAGCGGGTCCCCGCGCCGAGGAGGCGGAGGGAGAGCCACCCCCAGCGGGGGGCCACCCCCAGCGTCTCTGGGTGTCAGGGCTCTCTGGGAGGACGGGCGGCAGCTCTGGCTTTATCAGCGGGAGGGCCGTCCCCCCGTGGGTGCTTCCGGGACCCGTAGGACAGGGCCTCCCACTCTCCCCGGCAGAAGGGAGGTCCCCCAACACCAGGACAGAAAGGGGGAGAAGGAAGATGGGCTGAGCTGGTGGTGACACCCCCCCCCCCCGCACCCCGGGCACAGGCACAGGGAGGCGGCCTCTGCCTCGGGGAGCTCCGTTCCAGGACACACACGGGGAACCTGCCGCGGCCCCGCGCTCCGCTCCTGCCGCCACCGACTGCTCAGGACGGCTCAGGTGAGCGAATCCGGCCAGGCGGCGGCTTCCCCGGAGCGGGAGGGCAGCCATGGGGGAGGGTCTATTAGGCTCACAAGGGTCAGCGCCCCCTCCGGCTCAGGAGCCGGTGCCTCCTGGTGAACGAGGTCACGGCCAGTGGTGGGTCAGCGGCGGGACACGCGTCGTCTGTGGAGAGCCTTGGAGGTCAGCACGGGTGTCACACTGTCCTCCACATCCCGGCTGTGACGCGGAGATGCTCCAGGGAGAGCCGGCCAGCAGCCGGTCCCCGAAGCGGGACGACACGCGCAGCGACGCGGGTTCACGGTGTGGACGAGAGAGAAAGGAACTTGCTTTCAGCCACCGGGACTTAGGGACCCATGTGCCTTAGAGGCGCCTCGTGGTCCGATCTCGGCTGGCACAGGAGGGAACGCACCCGGCAGAAAAAACTAAACACAGCCGGAAATCATTAGCGAATCGCCGCTGCTGCCGCTGTTTTAACATCAGGCAGGATACACGTGAAGGCAAACCCGGCGTCAAAGAGGAAATCTTAAACCAGCCAGAGAGCACGGGCAGCTGCCTCCGGGGAGCGGTTCGGGGGCGGCGAGCGCTCCTTTCAAAGCAGGACAGGGGCCCTAAGACCCCGGCTTCATGTTTTCAAAGGAAAGAAGGACACTTCCAGAAAGAAAAAGAAAAAAAACAGAACGCACCTCCCGCACACTCTCGCTGAAGGAATCTGTGCGTGGCTACTTTGTAACAAAAAAGTAGCCAACTCCAGGTGGGTGGTCGGCAATGCAAGATTAAATAAAACCAAGAGGAAAAAAAACACAAAAACACAACATGGTAAATGTAAATAATTACTAAGCAATGCCTATATCTTGTGGGATTAAATGTAGAGTTACAGCCAATGTATGAGGAGTGTAACACAGAAGACGTCCTTGGGCCCGGGGTTCCAGGGTTATCGAGTTATCTGAGACGACAGGGAAGCCGTCAGTGATTTATATAATTGGGGGACTGAAACATGTCCGTCATCGTATCTGCAGTAACCCCTGAAGGAGTAGGGATCACACGTGTAGCTTCCGAAGTATGGGGGCGGGGGGAGGGGAAGGAGAAAACACGTCAATTCAAAATACGGTATTAAAAAAAGGATACGGTTGGAAATGTCAGAAAAAAATAGAAAGGAGAAAAGAATCTTTATATATAAAAGCCTAATATGCAAAGTGTCCCCTCGGGAGTTCGACCAACCGGGAGCTCAATCGCTCGCTACGACGTGCGCTGACCACCAGGAGGCGGCGCGGAATGAAGGAAGGCCCCGGGCATCAGCCGCTGGGGACCCTGCCTGTGCACAAATTCCATGCACTGGGCCTCCAGTGCAGTATAAAATGAATGCAAATACATGAATCATTGCAATCCATGTGACAGAAGTACCGCCATCTTTGCTGTCCATGAGTAACCCATCTAACACAGGAGGTTACGGTAAGAGGCAGCGTAAAAAGGCAGAAGGAACATGAGGAACAGATGCCTAGGAATCGAAGCCGGAATCCTGTTTCAGGGTCAGACGCACGGGACTCGGAGACCAGCGCCGTGTCCTGGGAGCAGGGATGATGGAGCCGTGTCCTGGGAGCAGGGATGACGGAGACGTGACTGAACAGAGGCACGGGATTCTAAACAGACACACAGCCGAGGGCAGAGGTCACGGTATACAGGGAAAAACTCACAAGTAAATAAGAGAGACACATAAAACGATACCGGGGGCGGGGCGGGGGGGGGGGGTTAAACTTTATTCCGGAATCAAATAATCTGACAGGAAATACGTATGCAGTAAATTTGCATCAGCTGATTTAAAACACGTGACCTAATGGACAATAGAATGCGCTAGCGAAGAGAAAACATCGCCTTTGCAAACACGCTGAGTGGTAAACAAACACAAACACCGAAGGACTGATGTCATACGCAGCATGTGCACAAATAAACATGGGTTAGGGCCCTGGCCAGTGTGGCTCAGGCGGTTGGAGCATCACCCTATACACCAGTGGTCGGCAAACCGCGGCTCGCGAGCCACATGCGGCTCTTTGGCCCCTTGAGGGTGGCTCTTCCACAAAATACCACGTGCGGGCGCGCACGTACAGTGCGATTGAAACTTCGTGGCCCATGCGCAGAAGTCGGTTTTCGGCCTGGGCGAGTCTATTTTGAAGAAGTGGCGTTAGAACACTCAAGGGGCCAAAGAGCCGCATGTGGATCGCGGGCCGCGGTTTGCCGACCACTGCTATACACCAAAAGGTCTCGGGTTTGATACCCGGTTGGTCGCGGTGTGTGAGGGAGGCAATCGAACGATGTTTCTCTCTTACATCTCTCCTTCTCTCTCTCTCTCTCCCCTCCCTCCTTCCATCCCTTCCATTTTCCCTAAAAATCAATGAAACTGTCCTTGGGTGAGGAATGATGTTGAAGCATAAAAACGAATGAGGAGATCCTGTGAATAAATTCATTCGAATGACTTAGGAATTGATTT